>CM028688.1:31656350-32143574 GCA_016771965.1 Brassica carinata | reverse complement strand
CTTTGGAATGACCAATTCCATTAGTTCCATAAAAAAATTACCGGTTAACATAAATAGAATATAATGCTCATTCCATCAATTCCAAAAAAAATTAAACCAAATACAAAGTAAATTATTCCATAACAATTTTGTCAAGGAATAAATGGGATTATTCTATAGAATAATAGAACTTCTTTAAGAATCACTTCATAATGTTGGTTTCATTTCATTAAAAGGGTCAATTAGCCGTTTTAGTGTTTCCTTGAAATCAGTGAAGTTTTGTATCAAAGTTCACACCAAACTTTGAAAATGACCAACTACCCCATTGCAGAAAAGGAACTAATTATTTTTATTTTTTTAAGATCTAATTATTTTGTTGTTGACCGTTTAATTTGAAATACTGTATATCAATAGCAAATTCGTTGTATTTATTATATTTTTTTTAAAAAAAGAACAAACTGACCAAAGAAGAAGAAGAAGAAGAAGAAGAATATAAATAAAAACTAGCTGGAAAAGTCTTGAAATATCAATATACAAGTATTGAACTCTAGTATTGCATCAAATGTGGGCTAAAATAGGCCTCCCCAGATTAATCTCTCTGGCCTTTAGTATAATCAATTTTCCTATGTTCACAAATTTATATGTTATTTTATGTTTTTTTTTTCCTTCATCATTTACATATTCATATTAGTTTTCTCATCTTTTGTATATATTTTCTTCGTCTTTTATATTAGTAGGACCTTGCTGCCAACTTTTGCAATCGTATTGATTATTGAACAACTAGACCTGGAGTTTTGAAATTTGTGAAGGTCTGATCTACAAATTTATATTTTAGTTATAATTTGAAATCTATTGGGCCTAATTAGGGACTTTTTGGAATAAATTATCGGCAAAACTATGTGTATGACATCAAAATATGTTGTAGTCTAGTGGTTCGAGATGATGGTGTCGCTGTAGAAGGATCAGGGTTTGATTCTTGGGGAGTTTCTATTAAATTTTAGGTAGAAATTTTTTTAAAAGCACGGATAGCAAACATCTATAAATAGGCAGCTGAACTCATATCTTACAACTGGGCTTGAATTATAAACCTGTAGTTAGCCAAAATAGTGCAAATTTAATTGGATTTTAATCGGTTAAAATCGATTATAAAACTGATTAACCAGTTAATTGGCTGATTACTCAGGTCTTGATTGGCTTCTCCGCTACCACCCGTAAACACAGCTTTTGCAGTTGATAGCGGTTGTTGGCGTTTTGAAATAATCACAAAAACGCTATAAATCGCTTCAAACCGCTCCGAACCTTTTAAAATTAAAAGCTGGTTCCAGCTAGCATTTGCGATTGCGGGCAGCTGCGGGAAGGTAAATTTTTTTTTCTTAAAAAAATAAAGATAAAACTAAAAATATTCAAAAAAAATTAAAATTGAAACAATAAAAATTGTAAAATGTATACATATTATAAAAGTCCCGCAAACGCACCAATTTCTAACAGTTGTACCAGTCGTACAAATCTCTAAAAAACGCTGAAAACCGTAACCGCTGCGGTTACACCAGTCAGTCTCTCAATCATCTAATTAGTTAAACTGATTTGGTTTTAATCGTGGTGGTAGCTTCCCACCGAACGCCTAGCCAGATGATTATTGTCTGGTTAGGCATCCGTATTTCAGAACATGGAGTGTGAGCGGACAAATATATATATCCAATTAAATTGATATTAATAATAGTTTTAATTAAATTATTAAATTAGATATAATTTTTAATTAATATTATAAATTATCTACCAAATAAACTTTGATATTAATATTTTTGTTTCACTATTTTATTTAAGGAATGATATATTTTGTAATAATAACCAAACCATCATTTTTGAAATCAAATACTTCTTATAGTTAGAAAGAATCTCACTAACGATGAAAAAATTAGAGACGTTTAAAACTCATAAAATATCAACAAAATAATAATAACTAATAAACATAATACAATATTAAAATTTTAAATTTATAGAAAATGTGACACAAATAAATAAAAATAATAAATTACAAAACATATTTTACTTAATAGAAAGCATACCATTGAGCAAGATTCATATGGTGGATAGGGATGGATGGCATTACACAAACAATGAGAAATATACGGTCAAATCAGGTTATCAAGTAGAACGGATTTATCCAGACAAGGAAAAACCAGTAGTAGTGTTTGGACCCACAGTGGATATTCTAAAAGCGTTCTGCTGGAAAGTGCGATGCCCACCAAAGATTAAGCATTTCTTATGGCAGTTGGTATCAAGGTATATAGCAGTTAAGAAAAATTTGCAGGCGAGAAGTTTACAAGGGGATATATGTTGTGCTAGATGTGGTGCTTCAGAGAAATCGACAAACCATGTGTTTTTCAAATGCCCTCCAGCTTGTCAGGTTTGGGCTCTCTCACAGATACCATCAAATCCCTTATTTTTCCAACTGGTTCCCTTTTTACAAATATGGATCATCTGTTTTGGAGAGTCCTCTCAAAAGTGGATGATCATCAGTTTGCTTGGATCCTATAGTACATTCGGAAAGGAAGGAATAATAAGGTTTTCAGTAATCTAGACATTAATCATAGGGAGACGCTCAGACTAGCAGAAACAGAATCAACACTTCGAGCGGAAGCACAAGTGTTGAAGACACAGAGGATATCACAAAATGTTGAGGTTCTAAATTTACCGACAATCCCAGAGCGATGGTGTTTTACAGATGGAGCCTGGAAAGATAATGAGTGTTTCTCAGGACAAGGTTGGTATAGTACTCTAGAAGGCTTTAACAGTTTGATGGGGGCAAGAAATGTAAGGCTTAGCCTCTCCCCTCTACATTCAGAGGTGGAAGCACTAATCTGGGCAATGGAGTGTATGAGAAATTTACGTCAGTTTAGGTTACATTTGCAATGGATTGTTCTCAATTGGTGAAGATTGTTTCGAAACCAGAGGAATTGACCGTTTTTGCAAGTTATTTGGAAGATATCAAGATCCTACAAGAAATTTTTTCAAGCTCAGAGATCATTCATGTACCAAGAACACAAAATTTGAGAGTGGATAATCTAGTACGCAGTGCCAGGAAACAACCGTCTTTCGTTGTTCACATGGATGCGGAACTACCGGAGTGGTTTACAGAGTCAATATGAGTCTGTTGTTAAGTTGATGACAAAAAAAAACCAAAACATATATTACTCATAGAAAGTGTAATAACAAATATACATATAAATAAAGTCAAACTTAACATTACTAAACTATATGTGAGATTAAATTAACTATGATATTATAATTAGTAGATATTAATTTATTAATTGTTCTGAATATGATAAAGAATTGTAAACTAAATCATCAAAGTTATTTATTGAAACTAATAATCTAATCTTAAAAAGATGGAAACATGAAATATCAATAAACTCACTTGTAAATTAAATAATAGTAAGTATACGTATATACATTAGTAGGCTTGAACATTCGGAGACGGTTGGCTTTGGTTCCGTTGATTTGGATTTTCAGATTTTCGGTACTGTTCTCATAAGTCCCATTCAGAGTTTTACTAATTTCGGGTCGGATTCGATTTGATCTTTCCATATTTGGTTCGGAGCAGATTATAATCAATATCTAAAATAGCCTAAAAATAATGTTTTAAAATACTTAAAAATTAAGAAAAATACTCACAATATATAAATTATTCAAAAATATAAGTAAAACTAATTAATTACCTAAACTAAAAGGTATTCAAAATAAAAAATAAAAAACTACAAAAATATATCTAATATATATATATATATATATTAACATATTTAACTAATTTCAGATATTTTCGAATCCTAGTTTGGATTTTTGTTCGGTTCATGTTGTATCCAAACCCGATAGTACCATGTTCTTAAAATCCGTTCGGATATTTTTGTATAACGGTTATGATGAAGTATCAGTTCTTTCAGTTCAAATTAAAGTTGGAGTTCTGGTATGAGATAAAAACGTCCAGACTTATATATTTAGTTTGACGGTTAACTTTTATAATCACAATTTAGTCGATATTAAAATGATTAACTAGATTTTGACCCGCGCTTCGAAAGCGCGGGTTTTTCTATTATAAACAAAGTTTAATATGAATTAGTATTATGAGATAGCTGTACATTATTATATCAAAGAATAAAATTATATAATTTATGAATTAGTTTGTTTAAAATTTATATGTATAGTTTTATGCAACTCTTTCTTAATCTTGGGCATTTTACCTATATCCAAAGAAAAAACAAAAAGAAATCAACTCAAAAGTATATTTCAGTTCGGGTCCGGGTCTAGGACAAATTACATGTTAGGTGTTTTCTGGACCTGTGTGTCTCGGTTTGGATCTGGTTCCTACCTGAGACCCGATCGGGTATCCAAAGTACCCAAAATAATTTTGTATAATAGGTTTATTAGGGTATTTCACAAAATGTTTCTGGTATTATATATGTTCTTTTAAGTTTTGGGTTCAGATTTTTGGTTATAGTTTTGGGTATCACGTAAAATTACAATTAAAAAATAAATTTCAGGTATTTGGAGAAAATGTTGAGTGTTTTTTGGGTCCTTGGGTTAGATTTCGGGTAAAATTTTAAGTCTTCGAGTATTTTAATATTTTAGGGTATCTGGGGATTTCAGATATTTTTTGGGTTTTTGTGTACGTCGGATCTTTCCGGATCCTAAATACACGAACCCCGGACACGCTAAGTACCTGAAATTACAAATATTTTACATGTATTTGAATTATGGACCCGAACCAATCTTGACCTAAAAGAAATCAATCCAAATTGAAACCAAAATTTTCAAATACCCGAAAAGACTTGAAATTTTACATGAATTATAATCTTCAAGTAATGCCGTTTTGGCGTCTTAACGCAAACACAAAAAATGTTGCTAACTTCTTTATACCATTCCAAAACTTTAGTTTTCTTTTAGCGTTTGTAGTAGTAGACGATTGCGACTGAATATATATTTTCATGAAAACAAATTTCATTTAAAATGTATGATAAGTAAGAATCTAACCTATATTAAAAGGGAGATATCCTCAAAGGAAAGACTATCCACGTAGGATTAGAAAATCAACCAATAAAAAACAATTTTCTCGCCACGTCAGCACACAAAATTGGGTAATCTTGGGTTCCTTTTATTTTGTAGATTCGTTTTGGTTAAAGTACGATGCCGTTAAGCCCAAAAAAAAATACACCCAAATCACTCCACGTCGTCTCTCTCTCTCTCTCTCTCTCGCGGAACCCTTCTGTGTTTGTTCTCCTTTTCTTAGGCGATTGATTTTCTCAACCGAAGTCGATCAATCGACACAGCTCCATTTAAGTATACATACTCATAAATCTCTACTCTTTAATGCATCAATCAAATGGCATAAATCGATTTCAATTCCGTCATCCTCGCACCTTATATATCCATTTTCTGTTTTACTTCTCCCCTTCACCAAAGTCACAATATATATATAATTGCAGCAATCTACGGCAAACAAAACATCAACACATCGAAAGGTGGCTTCCTAATTAGTCTTGAGCTGCTTCTTACCGATGAATATGTATACGCTCATCTTTATAAAACGATTATTGGGCTCCTTAAGACTCAATCTCACTGACTCAAATCATTCATCGACAAGGTTATGTCATCCAGGGCTTCTCTCTCCATCCTCAAACCTGAAAGAATTCTCACTCCCCAAGACAAACTTCTGACACTACGGAAACCACAAAGGCTCACACCATAAACATCACACATGATCTTCAATGGATTGCAGGTAACCTGTTGCTATTTCTCCTTTTCATTGTTTTCAATCTTAGAAAGTTTAGATTTTTTATTGGTTTCTTGATTTTTTTTTTAATTGGCTTCAAAATATAGTCTCTGTGTTTCTCCAGTGAAAGAATTTTGAAGATCTGGACGTTGATGCTCACTTAATTTCTCAACAACAGCCCACAGCAGTTAGGTAAATTCACTTTTGAAGGAGAAGCTTGGTTTAGTTGCTTCTGTTGTGACTAACTGAGCTGAAGTTTATGTTACTTTGTAACAAATTGTATTTCTCTTTTAATATGGTGCAGGATCTAATACAGGTCGAACTCTGTCACACAGCAAGAAAGAAAAGAGGTTTAATACAACCAGTTGTTACAAATTCAAAGTATTTTTTAATATATTGGAACTAGAAAATGAAACTAACTGAAATCTGATTTTTTGACTTGATCATTTTTGCTTCCTCATTGGATCTGGTAATGCCCATTAACTGGAACTTTGTTTTAGATTTTTAACTTTTTTGGGTCTGTCTGAACCAGAAGAAAGAAGCCAAGAAAGAAGCTTACAGGAAGTGTCTTGAGTCCAATGGAGTTGCTGATTCTCTCACCCAAGGTATAATTTCTTCCTATACAGAGTAGTAACAGTGTGACAGTTATTTGTGGTCAAGCATCTCCAAAACTATATACAGAAACTTTGATACCATAACTCTGCATAAAGACCTTTCTTTTGCAGAGAGCTTTAAGGGCAATGCCTGAACTAATCCATATGTTGTTGAAGCGCACTAGGATTTCATTGTAGCTCTGGTTGCTTTGAATGACCACAATGCCAAGCCTTCATCTGCTTTTGAGTAAGTTCTTGGACACTACTTTGTTTCTAACTGTTCTATATTAGTTTCTAAAAAGTACCATAATCTTTAACCCAGGTTTGGTCAAAAGTAAACTTATTCATGTCCTCTAGAAAATTGAAGGAAACTTTGGTCTGAATTTGGATCATATTTCCCTCTGTGAAAATTACTTCATAGCTTTTATTTGTTTTGAAGTTCACGAATGCAGATAAACAATATATTGTTTCTGTAAAATCTTGGATTCCTTGGTTTTGTTTTGGAAAACCTAGATCTTGAGTGCTTTTTATGACTCTTCTTTTGTTTTGCTTCGCTTCAGGTTCATTCAGCAAAGCTAGGAAGTCCTTAAGTCTCTGGCTACAAGAAGCTTCAAGCTGAGAAGTCTTATCTTCAAACAAAAAACAATAATCTTTTGTCTAAACGTCAGGAAACCCTCCAAGAGGTATCATATCATGAACCACCTATAGTTGATCAGCACATGATTCCCTGCTTATGTAGCTCCTTAGTATCAGCTGCGAAAGTTCTTTTACCATCCATAATCCTAAGAATTTTAAGTACTTGAGATAGCCATAAGTAGTCCATATATTCCGAATATTAAAGTTTATCAGCAGCTCAGATTTTTCATGTAAGAGTTCATAAAACTGAAGGGTTTAAATTAGTTTGGCATATTCTGTTGGTGGTCACTGATGCAGTTAGATGGAGTGCACAGTTTGCATTCACGAAACTCTTCCAAAGATGATTATTACAGAGACACCATTGAAGACCAACACACCAACTGTTGTGACACATTTCTTCTTTGTATATGTAGTTCCTTTTTTGTGCAAGTATGTGTAGTTCCTATTGTGACATTTTCTTATCTTCAGTAGGGTTGGTCCAAATGTCATTTTGGTTTTATATATGGATATTAGGCAGTAAAATAAATATAATAATAAATGCTGATAAGCACATATGATAAAGGTGACTATTTCAAGTTTTATGAACTTTTGACATATTAGTGATTACATTAGATATCTGAAAGGATGAAAAACTTATAAAGAACAAAAATATTCAAAGAATCAAAGTTATATGACATTAAAAAGTTTTCAAAGTTGAGATTATATGTAATTTATCATTTACTGCACCAATAAAAATATGTAAAATACACATTTCAATCATAACACTTTTAAAATATTAAAGAATATTTAAATAATAAATTGAATAATAACAGATAAGATAAGCCGAAATATAACAAACTATTGTAAATGCGCTAGCTTGATACTAATATAATTTTTTTTTGAAAAATCAGCATAAAAGCTTAACTAACAAAAAAAAGAAAAGAAAATATAAGTATTATAGAATGCATATGTTTCGGAGATGAGCATTAAAGTAGTTGAAATAGAGTTGGAGGATCTAAAGATTTGATGATGGATATAATCTAACACTATTTTACTTTTAAACATAATCTAAAATTCAAATAGTTAATACACATAATCCGCGCGTAGCGCGGAAACGAACCTAGTTTATATAATTATGATTACAAATATATAAATATATATTATATATTTATTAATTAGTATCATATTTATATTGTAAAAGATTAAACCAAAATATAATGTATAAATTGTTATCAAGAACTAATGTGTATATATAATATATACAAATCAAACATTTTTTGAAACTGTGTACCAATAGTCGACTAATAATTTTTGAATTGAAACCACCTACATCCTTAAATTCATATGCCCAAAAGATTTTTATGTTGACATACAGATTTTACATATATTATTATTTTTATTGTTATTCAGTTTGAAGATTTTATACAGAGGAAGCAAATTATAATATTTTTTTTTACAAATGAAACTTTGATGAAATAAGAACTTATTGCTCATTACAACATCTTCAAGAAAAACGTTCCAAAGTAAGGCAAAATATTGTGCTAGAGTATCTAACCCTAATCATATATAGGTTAGATGAACGTGTTAATTAGTTTGCACGTATAGATTATTGTACGAACACATATTTCAGTTTATAAGGTAAATTTATTGCCAATTTAGCTCAATATACAAAATTGGGTCGTAATCAGGTAAGTATGCAAAATTTGAATGTATTTGCAATCGTGGTATAATGTTGGGCTTGTGTTGCTGATATAACCCTTCTTGACGCTCGACGCGCCTCTAAAAATTCTTGTACAAAAATTTATATTGATATAATGTTAGACAGTTGTCGTGGAAGACTAACTCATTTGATCTTTGCAACTAAAGTAAATTTTGTTCAGCTCAAATTAACATAGTAAACAGGCGATTGGGATAATCATATTACAAATTTATCGGACGGTGAATAAATTTCGTCGATTTGATTAACTTATCTATCACAAAATATATAAAGAAATTTGTGCCGGATATTGATGGTTTTACGCGAGGTTTACTTAATTCCATTTAGTACAAAACATAACAACATTATATTATAACAAGAACAAACTTCATACATAGCATCGAAAACAGAACAATAGAAACATAAGTAGACACCATAGATCAAAGATTTTACACAACAGAGAAATGGAACATTTAAGCTAATGCTTCATGGTGTAAATGATGATGGCAGTAGTTACGATGAAACCTCCCCAAGAAATTATAAGAAACTGGCACAACATTTTGTCACCGCTACAGAAACCAGAATTATTGATTTCGTTTAAATCGGTTTCTTCTTCCACGGCGCGATTGACTTGTTGTGCAGTTGCTTGTATCGTCAGTTGCCTCTGGAATTCAGCAATTTCATTATAAAGAGATTTCTTGTCATCCCTCAGACGACGAATCTGATCTCTGGCCTCAAGGAGACTCAATTTTTGCCATTCTGTTGCTTCCTCTGTATCGGCCCATTTGAAAAATCCATGGAGATAACACTTGTAGAAGCGCCTTCCTGGGTTTGCGTCTGTCACACCATTATCAACACCGTTTTACGAGAGTAGTGGCAAGGAGGACCTTCGATTAGGTGTGATGAGACGGAACTTGAGCTGTGGCTCTGGGCCATTGTGAATATCAGAGATACTAATGATATATTTGGGGAATATAAGACATTGAATTATGGTGAGGATGAATGAGGAAAGGGAATTTAAACACAGAGTCCCGATGCCACGTGTCCATATTGATAAGCAAATTGCGTCAATATTTCCTTTTTCTAGAACGATTTTTAATTGGGCACATGTTAAAATTGCAAACCCTCATTAGTAACCAACTCGACTTACTGTTAACCGGATGTGAAATTAAGGTATTTATTTTATTAAACATTTATATATGGTGCACATTCGTACATGTGTCAGCAAAAGAAACATGCATCGTGTATCTACCCGAAAAAGATATAACTTATGTATATGCAAGTGGCATTACAATTAGACGTAGGAGATAGTTAACATTTAAATAAATAATAAATTTTGATATGCGTGTCAGAAATCTAATGATGTCAAGCTACATAGTTAAAGTTGGGCTACGCGCATTTAATGCACCCATATCAACTGGATTCTTCATCTATACATACATGTGTATGTATTTTGATATTTATATCTCCTCCCCCACTATAAATTGACATTTCCAGTTATCTTTCTCAATGCACTAACACAAATTTATTATCACCGGTAACGCTTAAATTACAGCAAATCAGAAGTCACGTGCTCGACTTAGGAAACCCTATGTGGGGTTTTAAGGTATGGATTTACCTAACGTATTTATGGTTAAAGTGAATCTATCTTCTTTAGCCGCTTGTGAAACCATTAATTCATTTAAAGACAAAATATTGATTATCTTTCCAGATACATTAAGTCCATGGTGGTTATAAGTAACGAAATTGAAGAATCAAATGGGAAGGATTGTTAGAATCTTGAAGGGGGACTGGTCCAAAAACGTCGATGGCATCTGGCATTCCGAGAAAGATCCTGAGGAATTGGCTATGGAAATTTAGGCTAAGGAGAACGTATCCATTGAGGATTTTGAAAGTCATGTTAGGGATGCCTACAACATCAGCAAGACTTCTCCTATTATGTTAATGTACCAACTCCCTTGTTGGATGCTTGTGCCTGGCGGGGAAGATGCTCCACCTCAATCTTTAATCTCCTCCGGTGATGTTGAGGTCATGATGAGTATTCAAGAGTGGAACGGTTATCAGGTCGTTTGTGTCCTCTGCGGAGCACAACGAGTTGCAAAGTATGGTTTCCTCCGTAGGAGTCCTTTCAACATTGGAAATATGACTTTCCTTGGAGATGGCATAACGGAGGAACAACACATGGCCGCTATCAAAGATGAGGTGTTCATATTACTGTAGCTAATAAAATGGTTTTCGGTTATACAAATGGTTCTAATTAAATTTTTTTTCAGATATGTATCATCATGATGGGTTCGAGTGCAGTCTCAGGGTTTTACTCGAGCTTTTCACAGAAGAACAAATGGTTAATGTTCATCTTCTTTCACTTGAGATTGCAAAGGCCAGGAATACGATCGACTTAAACGTCGACCCACCTTATGGGTTTGGATTCGCGGATAGGACTTTGTCTGACGAATATATGTGGCTTGATGCATACATACGAGAGGAAGACTATGTTAAAGCGGCAGAGCTAATAATGAGGGTATGTATTGCATGACAATTTTTATTGGACTTGATACTGTAGTAGCATACTAGGCTTATTTTTCACCGGTTTATCAATACGTTCTGATGAATTAAAATGGGCCTTAACAATTAATATACCCTTCAATTAGGTAAATACGGATTAAGAAATGACTAGTTAAATTGATTCTTAGTAAACTGGTTATTAAACTTAGGCATTTGGTAAAGGTACTTGATTAAAAAATTACACATATTATTGTCATGTGTTGGACAATTTGTTTGCTGTTAATGATACCTCATGAATGTATTAAACTAAAAAAGCTAAATTCGGCAGGTGTACCCCCACTGCCATTATCAACCTGTGTAGTTAACCAAGGCTAGCATACTGCAGGAATTCTCCCAACTCCAAATATAACTCTGATTCCACAAGGTTGGGGAGAGTATGAAGGTGGTCCTGGATATTGGGATGTAATGTTGTCTCAGGGTTGTGCATTCACATCTGGAAAGTATTTCAGTAACGTTCAAGTGAATCCTGTTGTAGACCTTGAATGCGGCAACAAATCTTTGGAATCAGTTGGTCTCCAAGGTTCTTCAACTGACTCATCAGGAGGGGCTGATTTTGGTAGCCACGTGAATAATCTATCTTTAAAAAAAGTTCCTAACTTTGTTGGATCGGAAAACAATGGGCACAACCCACACTTTGAGAAAGGTATAGCTGAAAATAATAAGGGAAAGCTTAATTTTTTTATTTTCCAAGGTGATATGTTTGAATAGCTTAAGCTTATCTTTCTATTATCTCATTGCGAAGGGGAGTCTTCGAAGATTATGGCAAATGAGAACACTGAAGCAAACGATCCAATGGATAGCTCTGGAACCGACTTCAGTATGCGAGCCGCACCACCACTCAACTTATGTCTTACAATAACTGGGAGTGGTGAACAAGGAGGATCCAGAACCCCCATCAATCTTGAGGACTCTGCCTCTGATGTTGGGGTTGGCAAGGGTGGGTGTTGAATCTAATTAACTATCTGTCTCATATAACTAATGCTTGAAGTAACAATATTATCGGCTGCCTGCAACCTTAGTTTTCTTTTGGAAGTTCGAATGGTTGCTTGCTTGGTATTTTGGATTAGGCTTCGATAACCAGTTTAATATTCTCGAATTCTCGGCGGTTATGTAAATCGACCTTACCTTTTGTGTGTAAAATAGGGTTTCCTTGTTGATGCAATATTGTATGTGTGAACTTTTGGATGTGTGATAACCATATGTAATGATATGTAACGTTTGCTAATGTTGTGGTTTTTTTCTCAACTGCTAATTTGGTATTTATCTGCAACATCTAAATATTAAACGAAAGCATTTCAAATCTTAAAATTCTAGCTTCTAAAAAAGTGAAATTTATAACGTGTAGGCAAAAGTCCCCACAACCCAGATGCTGTATATGTGGGAATGATTTTTAAAACTCGAGAAGCATTTAAACAACACATGGCCTTCTATGCTATAAGGAAGAGATTCAGGTTCAGAAACAGTCGCTCTGCACCTACAGGAATGGTCTTGCGATATTTCAGTGGAGCTTTGAAATGGCATGTGTATGTTGTTATTTTGAAGAACACTGAATTGTGCGAAGTAAGGAGGGTCAAACTGGATCACTCATGTTCAATGGATGACAGATCCGGATACCAGACACTAGCGACACATACTCTAACTGGAGAGATCATGAAAGCCAGGTTTAGTGGAACTGGTGGTGGACCAAGACCAAATGAAATCATGCAAGTTATGGGAGAGACCATGACGTTCAGATATCTTACTGGAAGGCCTGGAGATCGCAGGAGGTTGCTTTAGAGTTTGCAAAAGGTACTTGTGAGGCTTCGTACAATTTACTCTCCGGGTATCTTGAAAAATTGGTCACTGAAAATCTGGGGACGCTTTCCGTCCTACACATAGAGATGGCGGAAGGAATTGGTCAACGATTTAAATACATGTTCATGGCCATGGGTGCTTCTATAGAGGGTTCAAATTCATGAGGAAAGTAGTCATTGTTGATGGAACTCATTTGAGGGGAAAATTTGCTGGAAGCCTGTTGACAGCTTCATCTCAAGATGGAAATTATCAGGTTTTCCCATTGGCCGTTGCTGTTGTGGATGGGGAGAATGACAAGAGCTGGGAATGGTTTTTCAAAAATCTCCTCAAATTCATCCTGAATGCGGAAGAGACTGTATTCGATTCTGACATGCATCCTTCTAGCTACTAAGGATTAGCAAATGTATAAGATATATTTAAATTAATTTTCCTCCCTTGACTTCTTTAACTCATTTATAATTACAGAAAATTTAATAGGTGGTAATCTAATAAACCGGATGCAGTAAAATTTGTATTTGACTAAACCAATTGTAATTGCAGATTTATCCCACTGCTAAGCATTGTGCATGCATACTTCATTTGAAGAGGAATATATGAAGTTACTTCAAAGACAAGAATCTAGGATTTCTTGTTGGGAAGGCTGCGAGGGCATAGTGTCTTTCCGAATTCTACACAACGTTCAATGAAATCAAAACCGTGAACCCTTCCTGTGTGGATTATCTTATTGGTATTGGCTTCGAACATTGGATGAGGTCACATTTTACAGGAGACAGGTACAATATTATGACAAGTAATGTTGCTGAAACCTGGAACTCAGTTCTTCGCGAAGCACGGTAGTTCCCCATAATGCCTCTGGTTGAATACATACGGGCGAAACTTATGAGTTGGTTTTCAAAGTGAAGTGAGATTGTCAGCGATGGGGTTAAGACACTGACTCCGAGGGTTGTCGAGATTGTGGAAACCAACTTTGAGAGTAAGGCGTCTATGGTGTGCATGTTATTAACGGAATGGAGTTTCAGGTCATAGAAAAACAAGGCATATCTTATCACGTTGACTTGGAATCGAAGACGTGTACTTGGTATAAATTTCAGACTCTTAAAATACCTTGCACACACGCAATAGCCGCAGCAACTCAGAAGAAGATAAGTGTGGAATCACTTGTCAGCGACTGCTATAGTATCAACACCTATAAGGCAGCATATGGTACCAGCATAAACCTGGTAGTAGAGTCAGATGACGATGACAACCTTCCATTGCAGATGAGTGGATTAAACTTAGAGGTCCTACCCCCTGCTAGTAGTAGGCCGCCAGGGAGACCTCGTAAAAACCGCATTTTATCCAGAGGTGAAGTTATGGTATGTACCTATTTGAAGCTTATTGTTTACAGTTATATATTGCTAACTGAAATTTACCATGTATCGTAAATGCAGGTTCCCAAAAAGCGCAACATGTGTAGCCGATGCAAGGGATCTGGCCACAACAATGCCACTTGCAAAATGGCTATATTAATCAACTTACTTGGTACGCTAATAGGAAAGTTGTTAACTCGGAAATATGAAAGGTGTACGGATTCACGGCGGACTGTTACTGAGCAGATGTAAGATATTACAATGCATATATAATACAAACCAGTGAAGATATATGGCATGAAAATTTTAATCCGAGTGTTGATAAATAAGAACATCTTTCCACTACATATTAAAGTACGATATCATGTTATATAAGCGCGTCGTTATTAGGCATGCAGTGAGCAATAATATGCTAATATCAATTATTAATGTGTGATGTTACTGGATTTTATTTCTGGTTACAGTGGTGGATCGAGATATATTCTATTATTTCCGGATACTAAAAACCCCACTTCCTATATATACATGACATAGTTTACAAGGATGAAACAAACTGATGCACCTCAGATCGTAGAGCAGTCCGTGGGACACGACCAGCACGAGGATCAGAACGTCCCGTTCAAACCAACCGAGGTTAGCGATTCTGACTGTACCGAACGTACTGACCGAGCCGTGTACCGGATCGACCCGCGTACGTCCAGGAAGGAACTTCGTCTGGATCCACGTTCAGACAACCGATCTAACCGTACTGAACCCAGCTTCCCCGTCCAACTCGTCAAGTTAAGAAGAATGATAGAGCCAGAAACCAGTCTGAATGTACCGATTCCGAATCAGACCGTATCTTCTCGTTTCTGACCCGACTGGGCCGTACCGCATGCACTCCCGACTGTACTGCTGAACGTACTGATCAACTTTCTGACCAGTTTGATCCGATTGTCGAGTTTGATCATCTGGATTTCTCTAAGGCAAGGATACTTAAGCTTTCTGAAGATCTAAGCCACATTTGGAACAATTCCGTTCATGAATATTTTCCATCCGTTCATGAAGACTGTCCGGTCCGTGTGCTGCTCCTTACCGCGGGACGTACCACTGGGTTCATCGAACCTGGACAGGAGTAGCCGAAGAGTTCATTTGACCAGTTAAGCAGTCAACCTCTTGAATCCGTGCCTTTGAATAGATCTGGTCCAACTTATGATTTCTATGTATTGTTTTTATCATTTCCATTTATTTCTTTGACCACAAAACTCTATAAGTATGTAATCTCATTTCTGAATAAAGCATTCAGTTTTACTTATTCGAATTTGATACTTTTTCTCTCTGTTCTTAGTTCAAGAACTTGTTCATCGTTCACTTGGTGTGGTTAGCATCCGAGTGAACTCCTCTCGACCAGATTGGACCGGTGCGTCATATCCGGCAGTCTTACCGAGATCTGTCTTTCAACGGACCTGTGCGTCACATCAGGCGTTGTTTAGACACGGAAATATCGAAGGCCTTTCCGCATCCTTCGTGAGATCCATCGATCCATCATTTCTCCACTCGGAGATCATATCCAAACTGTACCGGCTGAGTGTTCCGATTTAAGGGTCTATCAAAGTGGTAATTAGAGCCACTCAACCGGTACTTGTCTGTTCATTTTTTTTTCTCATCTTTCCATCTTCTTCGTCCATCTTCTAACTTTCATCTTCTTTTCTTTAAAAAAAAAGTTCTACGAGAAGCTAAGAGATCATCCCATCTGAAGCTGATCAAAGACAGATTTGAGGGCAAATATTTTTAAAGGAGGAGGGAATGATGCACCCCAAATCAGCAGCAGAAACAAATTAATAAAGCTTGGCTTATGGGTTTTGGATTCAACGAGATAGGTTTGATGATTTATGAAAAATATGTTTATGAACATGTTTCAGCCCAAAGAAAGAAGAGCCCAACAAGAAAATGCAAGGCATGGTCGAATAATATATCAATCTGACGGCAATTCAGAGACCATCGACCATGCAAAAGGACACGATCAGCTGAAGAGTTTTGCGACCACAAATTCCCAAATTTGGTCAAAATTCTTGGTCTTTGGTCTTTAGTCAAGTCTACAATATTTATGAGTTTTCAAGTTTCTAGGTTTTGACTAAACCTTTTGTATGCTTTGCCTATTATATAAAGGCTATTTGATCAATGAAATAAAATAAGTTTTGAGTGATTATTTTTGGAACCTTGAGAGGGAATCTCACTTTTCTTGTTCTTGGTGTGGTTAGCTCCAAGTAACTCTCTCTTTCTCGTTGGACCGGTGCGTCATATCCGGCAACAGATCGAGGCTGCCACTTTGTTGGACCAGTGCGTCACATCCGGAAACAAATTGGCTTTGGAAATATCAGCAGCCTTCCGCATCTGCTGTGCGACCCTTCGATCCATCTATTTCTCTTTTTTGTTGGACTTGTGCGTCATATCAAGCAACAATCGGAGTTCGGGAATATCAACAGCCTTCCGCAACTGTTGTGCAATCCTTCAATCCATCATTTCTCATTCAATCTGTCTGAGATCATATCCCCTTGTCAGTCCGGTCGAGTGATCCTAATTTAGGGTGTATCACAAACTACTTCAGAAAACTGTATAAACTTTAATATTAATGTAAACCAATTATAACTCATTTTCATTGGTCCTTCTGTTAAACAATGTTTACCTCACTGATTACAATCGATACTTGGATGTTTCTACACATTGTTATTCATAAAAGAGTGTTTCTCACGAGAAATTTTCAAGGTTTATTCGGACATTTATTTTACTCATATATAGTAGCCTCACTAAAATAGCGGCAATACTCATTACTACCATTGTCAATATTTGTAGATTTGTTTACCACTATGGATTAATATACGTGCATAAACCATGGCATTGGTTGTAATGAGTGCTACCGCTGCCTCACTGCAGCGACTCAACAACCTGGGAAAAAGAAAATTATATGAGGAAATGGAAGGGGGGTATATGTATATATATAGGAAAATCCTTCCCAGTTGATAGAAACTATTCCAACTACTACCTGCTTGTATAAATGAACATGAGTGAAGATTCACAGAATTAACATTACCCACTTGTGTGATATTCAATATATTTCTGGTCATCTTATCTTTTCAGCAGAGTAGAGAAAATCGTTGATGGACAATAAGACACTCATTTATTACAAACTATAAAATAGTAATAATAGGATACCGTTGAATTATATGAAAATGTGTGAATGTATATGTTGCGTATTACATGTATCTTCATTTGCTTGGAGGTACGTGATAACAAACAACGATAATAAATATTAAGCTTACCCATATAAACAGATGACTAATACGATCACAGTGATGCGACGAAGTTTCAAAATGCAACGAGGAACCGAAAGAGTTCGCACCAATAAGTCTACAGTAGAAATATACTTGAAACCGATGTAGAAAATAACTCAGACAAAAACATTCAGTACATAATATAGATATAGGGTAATATGATGTTCCCATTCTACAGCTTCTGATGGTATTCATAGAGCATTACTCCAGCTCTCTTCGCTTCCTCTGCCAAATTTTCAAGTGATATGGACTTACAAGCATCAATCCCCCTGACGGCATATCAATGCTTGTTCCTCCAAATTGTTTCAGTAAATAAGGAACCATGAGACATACATGAGACAAGTCGTTAGCCAACGCCATCTCCGAACGTATACTCGGGTTACAGTCCAGGACAACAATCTTCCAATAGGTGAAGTTAAAGGAAAGGCCTACCCAATGTTTCTCTCGATATTGAATGGAACATAATAAGAAATTTCATGCTGGTTAGGTCTTGCTGTAGTAGAGAAGTATACACCCAAACCTTTAGAGAAAAGAAAGTTGTCTCTATTTTTGGACTTCTTGAACTTGGGGTAAGCTCTTCCCAACGCAGTAATAAATCGCGTATCAAAGAACTTAGCATGCCTTCCTGGAGGTAATGCACAATATTTCTCCACATTTGATCGAATCAGGTTAACCAATATGTCAACAACCTATGAAACAAAACGCAATTGACACAAAATTCTTTAAACCATAACACAGTTCTGAATCTAAATGTACTAACGAGTATTACAAACACTCATTGAAATCACTTCACACCTTAGCTGTAAGTGGACGCTCCCGATCGACAACAGCTGCTATATCCTTTGACGTCACAGCAACTCCCATAACATTAATGACACTGAATTATAGATATGAATGACATTTAAACTAATTACAAAATTGCAACATATTTAAACAGTATGATATTCATATGGGTGTTATTAACGTTATTTTACTCACAGTGATTGTTCTATTTTACCTTGGAGGTTAGCAAATTTTGCTTCCATTACACTTGCATCTGTGTATGAATGCAGACCCCCCTTTTCTAGCCGAACTCTATTATGTAATTCGGCGCAACACTAATAGTCCGCCACTAGTCCTGCTGGTGCAACTCTGCAACGCTTACTTGTCCTACGAAGTTCTGGCTCAGCATCAACCTCATGATCTTCTTTGTCAGTGCCAATACTTGAATTATTATCGGTATCTACTTAGTCCTCATTAACACTTTTTGTTATACACATGCTTTTCTCTTGCGTCAGTCCAAGGGAGAAAGATGGTTCTTCCAGCTCGCGACCATCATTTCCTTCACCTGCATTCTGCAAAAAGCAATATAAAAATTAAGACATGTTGTGATACAGTACATTAATATACATTTTACCATCTCTCCTTTGTGAGGGCTTGAAGAAAATGTGGCTGGAGCTAATGTCTGCACCAAGCGCAATTTTGTTTTGGCAGATAAACCATTTACACTTCCAGGTTCTTGGTTCCGTGTTCTGTTATCACAAACCTGTAATCAGTACCTACTAAGTTACATATCATATGATGATCACGATACAAATACATACTACTTAACATATCTGATGTAGGTGACCTATATGAATAGTTAAAACGCTACATGTATATCAATGTGTATATGAAATTAAGTAATCCATATATATATATGTAGGTAAACATAAACTGATACCAGGTAATAATCTCACTATCCTGCATGAACTTTTACCAAATTCTGATTTTATATAGATTAAAAGCTATATTTAATGGATAATCATGGTTAGAACATCTTACTTGATACTGGTCGCCAGAGTGCGGAGATGTAGATTATTGCTGTAGATTTTCCATAACGTTATGAATTGTCTGTTCATTCACATCACCACCTCCTTCATGGACGTCTAGAATATTACCCAACCCAGTATGGTCTTGCAGGGGTGTCAAATTATTAATAACCGCCCCCTTAATTTCTTTAACCATGCGACCAACAGACTTCAGAACTTCTACCTTGAAGGTTGCGAACATCGGTCCTATCAAACTCTTTACCATGTCTTCTATACATCCAACCTTCCACACGTCTTTCATACCAGAGGTTAGAGACGCTATGTTTTGCTCTAGCCTAGAAACTTCAGTATTTATATGCTGCATTACAATATTGACCACAAATGAATGATCACTGAGTGGAGGTGACATAGTTGGTTTTCCTTTCCTCTTTCCTTTAATTTTCGCCTTTGCAACTTCTCCCCTTCTTTCCACCTCAGCATTATATACACCGCTTGTAAACATAGAGTTCGTGAAATGATGTCGTCTTTTAATCAAAGTTATAAGATTGTCAACTCTTTCATCATCCTCATCATCAGACCATTCCAGACTTCCCTCTTCTACTGGTATGTCTGGGTTGTCATCTATAATGCTTATAACTGAAGCCTACATCTACGAAAATGAGGTATATTCATTGTACTTGTTAAAAATAATTTGGCTACAATACTCACTCCCTCAACGTAACTTTTTTCCAAAATATGAAACTTTTCATACCTCAGCTTTTGCATCAACAAAACGAGCATGTCCGGGGCTGAGCGTGTGTTTTTTCCCAACTTTCTGCCTATACTCATCACCATCATCCTCACTGTCTGATTCTGACGACGAGAAATTCTCTTGAACAACTTCTGTAAGAGTAGGAACTGCTTCAACCATCACCAACTGGATAGCTAATGCAAACCCTTTAATAGCTATGGACTTCTGCGATAATGGTATCTCATCCCTCTCCTTAATGCTAGACATTAGCATCTTAAACGCCAACCTTCCCCATGGAAACCTAAAAACCCCTTTGAGATCTTCAATAGCTTCCGCATGCTCCCTAACAATCTTCATATTAAGATTGGTTGATAGAAGAACTGATGATAGGAGCACGAGGCAGGCAATCTTAATCCGAATTTCTTTATCGTCCACGATATTCTTTCGCAACATCTTAACTACAGATTTCACGCTCACTACTTCCACTTTCCAGAATAGCGTCGGCCAGTAAGGCTTCTCAGAAAGAACTTTCTTCATCTTCAATTTAGATTTCTTAGGATACTTACCACATGGAAGCCATATTACTATCACAAACTCTCCCAAGGAAAATATTATGGGGTTACCAGAAAAATGGAACCACACTTCATGCTTCTTTTTAACTTTCAATTGCCTAGAAAGTATATACCTTGTAAATCTCCCAGAGAACGATGGTTTATCGGCTATCTCCACAAGTTTCCCAAAGGCCGACTCCCAAATCGTCTGAATATCATCTTCCTCAAGTGCATTAAGAATGAAGTTTATGGCTCTGGACGATTAGTAAGTTAAAACCCTAACATCGACAGGTTCTTCTCCCTGCGCGAACATCATGTCAGGAATTGGCAATTCATCCCCGGCCTCTGGTAAATCTGGTAATTCGACGAGCTTTGAAGAAACCAATTTCGAATAACTTTGATCGGATTTTTTGCAGATTTTATCTATCTTCTCTTTTCTCGGAATGAGATAGGTACTAAAAAGAAACTCTATGGTTTCTTGCAGTTTTCATACTCTTAACTTTACTATTCCAACACGCCAAACCGTAACTACTAGGGCGCGTGCATGAGTTTAGGACGTATAAATTGTCAGGTGTAGGTATAACATAGACTTAGGGGCATCGAGGTATTATTGGAAAAGTAACAGTATATTTCCATATACCTAAATACTATTGTTTTTATGGTTATGGAATACAAATTCCCTAAATTTATTTGGTTAGCCATTTTCTTATAGTATTTCAAGAATAAATAAAAAAGGTTAAAATGTGGTAAACATACACATGGTGAAAGATATATATAAAATAACCAACAAACCATACAAAATCTCAAAAAATAACAAATAATTAATGAATATGTGCAACAATTTTTTGTAAGTATATTTTTTAGATTGATTCTCTTTTAATAGTATTGATTCAGGCAGATAAATTTTTTTCTACTTAAATGATAAACGATAAAAATCTCTATAATATTATTTGAGAAGTCACTTTCCTAGGTGTCGTGCTCACGTTTATTCTCACGGTGGTTAATTACTATGATACCCTTAATGAATTAAAAATTACATTAAAACAATATTATTTCCTTTTAAAATTTTTCCAAATATAACAATATAAAATAAAAAAGGAAACATTTATAAAGTTTAAAAACTAATTTAAAAACGAAAATATATGTATATATAATATGATTTCATAAAAAAAGAAAGTTCACAAAATAGTAATATTTCATTTAAAATATATTTTCACTAATATAAAATATACTTTTGAAGTAATAAAATATTTTCCTTGTATCTATTTCTTCTTAGATGAAAACAATATTTGTATATAATATGGTTTCATAAAAAAATATTCACACAGATGATCTTGATATTAAAAAAACAAATATTTTTCTTTTAAAATATAATTTTACACAATACAATTAAATATTTCAAAGTAATAGAATTTGTTTATCTGTCTATTTTCTTAGATTATTACATAAAATAATTAAGTAACATAAACTAGTATATGTTTAATTGACAAAAAAATAATTTATAATTAGTATTATTGAAATGTTTTTTTCATATATTTAGTTGACTATAATATCTTAAAAATACAGAAAAATATAAATTATATTTTACTTATATAATATAATTTCTCAAAAACAATCGCATTTTTACTGCATACTTTAAGAGATTAAAAAAACTAAAAATAAATTTTAACAATAAACATCTTTTGATCAAAAAACTACAACATGAGTGACTCGACTAATCCAACTTATATCTAAAATCATAGATTTAACTAAAATTAGAATATATAATTTATTTATTTTATAAGAATATATAATTAATAATATATTTATTTTATAAATTAAAATTATAGGATGACTTAAAACATATTAACAAATAAAAAATAAAATTTTGACTCACTGTAACAATTTAGTACTTTTGTAAAATTTACATATATGCATGAGACTTTAGAATATTATCATTATATTAATTTATGTAATTTGGAATTAGACACCTTAGTTTATTTTTTTCATCCTAAGCACAATATATCGTAAGTTATACATAATTTTACTAAATTATACTTATATATCTAAGACAACCATCAACCTAAATGCAAATAAGAAAAATTAATAAAAAATAATATATTTAGAATAAAAAATATTATAATTGAATTCAAAGAAATAGATGGAATCCAATATGTCCAAATGATAACTAAATCGACTGTAAAAACAAAACAAAAAACGATTAGATATAAAATATCTAAAATCATATGTATAATTAAAGTAATATAATATTATTAATATAAATTATACACATAAATTATAAATTAATTTAAAACTAAAAGTAAATATCAATCAATTATTATAATATATTTATTATATAAATATCCATGTCCATGCATGAGCACGGAAAATCACCTAGTACAAAATATAAGAAAAGTAATAGGGTAAGTAGTGTAAATATGTAAGTGATGAAGAAGAATAAAAGCAGAAAAAAATGACATAAATTTTCGGAAAAAAAAAAGACATATATTTGTGAATATAAAAAGTTTGTTAATGCAATGGATACTAGAGGCCCGAGAGATCCAGGGAAGGCCTATTATCTTAGCCCAAGTTTGATTACTACAAATATTTCTTTTAGGCGTGAAGACCACCGCTATAGAAGACTGTCAGAAGCGCGTGGTACTAAATCTTTGCTGTCTTAACGCAAAATCTTAAATAAGATTTTCTCGCCAGATATTATTATTATTATTATTTTATCCATGAAACTAACTAGGTGTAACGTGTTCTCGTCACGTAATACACGTGTCATTATACAATTTGTTATTATCCATAACGAATTTCTCGTAATAACATAAGCTTTATAAGTTATCGAAGTCCATCTAGCCGTCCATCCTATATCCGACGGTTGTTATTAATTAAAAACAATTAAAATGAGAAAATAGCAAAAAGGTATAGTAGTAAGAAAAACAAAAGGAAAAAAAGGCCAAAGAAAGGTAAGCGTCGGAGTAAAGATGAGAGAGGGTAAACAGTAAGCAGTTTCTTTTCTTGTGTGTGTGTTTGAAGTTCAAAGGATAGATTGAACAGAACAGGACTCGAGAGAACAAACAAAAGACAGTGTTCGATCTTCTGGTCTCATCCACCCTTATAAAAAACGTAGAAAAATCTATACACTACCTTGTGTTTGAATCTATCTATCTATCTTCCCAGAATATATATATATATATATATAGAGAGAGAGAGAGAGAGAGAGATTCAAAGTTTCTGTCTTTGGGTTCACTCTTGTAAGTGTTCTCTTATCATCTTGATCTTCTTTGTGTCTCTGTATTTGTCTTTGCCTTAGAAAATACAATGGTGGATTTGGGGTTCTAGAACTTTTGAAAGAATTGATTCTTCTTATACTGTTTTTGGATATTGCTTCTTTTGTAGTAGTGTGATTCTGGTAGCCAAAGCTGCAGATCTTGAAGTTAGTGGGGGTCTTTGTTTTCTACTAATTAGTTCAGATTGGTCTTCTCTTATCTCATGTTTATTTCAATTATGTGCTTAAAAAATCATAAACTTGTTTGATTGTAGATGGATTATTTTCCTCTTTTGTGTACATTTTAAACTTTTGTAACTTGGAAGAATGTTTGATGTGTGAGTATATCTTTTTGTTGGGTTGTGAAAGGTTGTGTAATGGAAGAAGTGAAGGGACAAAGAGGAAATGGAACCACAGAGGCAGATTTTGTGTTGCAATGGGGGGAGAGAAAAAGAGTCAGATGCATGAAAGTCAAGAAAGATCAAAGCCGCAAGTCATCTGATTCTTTGCCTAAGCGCAAACTAATCTCTCGAGCTGTGTCTTCTGAGAGAGGCTCTCCTTCTCGCCATCTTAACCGTCCAAACAAGTAAAGCCTGATTCAGAGTTGTGATTCTTTTTTTTTTAAGTTCTCTGATGTAAAGCATTGTTAGGTAGGATGGTTAATTCTCCAGGTAATGTTCGGAGATCTTTTGTGGCATCACCTGAGAAGGAAGACAGATACTACACAACGAGGGGTTCTATGGGTACTGATGAGAGTGGTAAAATTATAAAGGAAACTGTGAAGGAAACCAAGAAGCATGTGTGGCCAAAGTTGTTTATAACTTTGTCAAACAAAGAGAAGGAAGAAGATTTCTTGGCTATGAAAGGGTGTAAGCTTCCTCAAAGACCCAAGAAACGAGCCAAATTGGTTCAGAAGACATTGCTTGTAAGAGTCCCTTTTGTTGTGTTCTTCATTAATCTCTTACGTGGTGGTGATGCAAACAACTCTCATGGTTATGTAAAATGTTTTACACCCAGCTGGTGAGTCCAGGTACTTGGTTATCAGATCTGTGCAAAGAGAGGTATGAAGTAAGAGAGAAGAAGACTTCAAAAAAGGTACCTAACTCTGTGTGTTTTCACTTTCTTGTCTCTTTGTGGATGCACAAGATGATTTGATAATCTCTCATGTTTTTAAATGAAGCGACCAAGAGGACTGAAGGCAATGGGGAGCATGGAAAGCGATTCAGAGTGAAAAACAAAGAGAATTTCAGAAACATTCCAGATTTTGTTGAAGGCTAGAAGGGAGGAGAGAATGCACAAGAATCTGTCCTTTTGTTTCTCGTTCATTACTTTTTGAGATTCCTCTCTCTCTTGTTTACAGGTCAAACAAACTATGAGGCACTTTGCTGATGTTTTTGCTTTCGAAGCTAATCTATAAAGTCTTCCTAATCAAAAATCTCCTTTCTCAGCCTTTTTTTAATTGTTTAACCATCAGTTGATTCTGCAGTTATTTCATGTATACAGAGAGCTACATGATGAGAAGAGGTTCTTGAAAACCTATTTTAGAAACGGATGGCAATGAAAACTCCAAACACAGATCAAGAAAGAGAGTACATATATTAGAATGGAAACGAAATATGCAAATAGATTAGTGTCTTAATAATACAAAAACACCAACCAAAACTGCAGCAGCTACCACTACAACTACCAATTTACCAACCCCTTACACGAGTCTCCAATTACACTTCTTGTTTTCAAGGACAATGGAGGCTTTGTGAAGACTGAAAGAACAAAAAAGGTGCTTCTTCCCTGGGCGTGGGTGTATGATATCTCACGGGAATTCACATAGTCTGTTCCACCAACAGATTCATGAAGAAATATGTTGTAAGCAGCACGAGTCCATGAGTGTTAAGAATCCTCATTCCAATATAGAAAAACTGCGAGTTATGGCTCGATTGGTAGTAACGAAACCCTGGTGTTGTGTTGTTCTTTAGAAACCTACGCCCTGGTAAGTAAACATTGGGGGAGAAAATGAGATACATTTGATCAGAGGGATAGGAGTTGCCTAAGAATTTAAAAAAAATGTAAAAAGGTTCTGGTCAAGATATAGCATGAACCTGAGTTAAAGTGATGAAGACATGAATCGGCGTGGAAGGAACTACACATCAATCTTTATGGCAGGTGTCTCTTTGACGAACCAGAGCGATATCACTGCACACTTCCCTTTCGAAACAGGACAAATGGGTCTGCCCCTACTGACAAGACGAATGACTGTAATGATTATCTACCAGACTACCACTAGTTGAGAAGATTAGGAAAAGGCTACACTCCTGGACAGGAAGGTTTCTATCCTACACAGGAAGATTACAATTGATAAACCTAGTCATAACATGTCTAACAACTTCCTTTAAAAAAAAAAACAAGTCTAACAAACTTTGGATTGCTTTCCTGGCTACCTAGAGCGTGTCCAAATGAGTTGGAGAGACTCTGTACACCTAGAGATGTGTGGAGATGATTTAGCACTACAAAAAAAAACAGTGTTTCCTATGGAGGATTTCATTAGAAATTCTTTGAAAATTTGTTGAAAAAGTCATTTTTAACGGAAAAACAGTTGGTTCTATCTTATCAAAAAAATATTCTTAAAATTTCGTCGAGCTATCTCACAAATTTTCGAGTAAATTCTGCCGAATAATTTTTTGACGAAATTCCGACAAATTTAATCCACTTTAAATTTTGTAAACTATTTCTCTTAAAGAAAATAAATAAAATATAATAATTAAATTTATTAATTACATTTTTAAAAATTATAATCATTTATAATAAATATTTTATATAAAATATAATAAAATTAAATTTGAAAAATGTTTTTATAATACAATTATTTTAAAAACGTTTATAAAATTTTAGAAAACAACATTCAACATTTATAAACTGAAAACGTTTTTATAAGCCGTTTTACAATTGAAATTGTTTTCTAAAAATGGAAAAATGATTTATAAATTCTAAAATAATAAAAAAAATGTTCTATCTATACCATTAAAGCAAAATCCTTTTTAGGATTGTGCCCTGACTTTTTCAATTAATTACAAAAATTGCCATTTTTAAATATTTTGAAATTAAAGCCAACAAGTATATTTCCACCCAGTTAGAACCGAGAATTTTTATGGCCCAATAACGTTGCAGCATTATTTAAAACGAATCTAATAATAGTAGTTACAATTGGCTGCAACAGGTTTTCATTAATTAATGAATACAATATCTTTCCAGTTTTCTATGATTTGAGAACAGTAGTAATATAGAAACCTACTAACTTAACGATTTTATTCCAAAGATTATACTGAAAGTTTTCTTAACTTTATCACTCGTATAAATATGAATAAGCTATCGAATTCATATTCAAGAGGTCACAAATTATGTGTCATCGAGGTCCATTAAGTTTTTTTTTAAATCAAGACAAAATTTGGAAGGCCCAACTAAAATTCATAACATTTAGTTTCAGTTCTAAAATTCGACTTATCTATACTCTTATAGCAACCATTTTTTTATAACTCAAAAATTTTGTTTACACAACTTTAAAATTGTATTAAAAATGTTAAAGTAGAAAAAAATTATCACAATATTTTTTTATAATTGTAAGATCTATACGTTAACATTCTTTACATAACCAAAAAAATCTATATAAAAATTAAGAAAATTGAAAATATATAAATGTTTCAAAACATTCATCAAGCTAATAGACACAAAAAATTATGGAAATATGAAAATTATAAAGAGCTATAGAGAAATATTAATTTTATGAAAGCATATTACATTTTACAAATATCTTTCGATTAAAAATGAAATTTAAAGAGGAAAATGAAAAACGGCTTATAAAAACGTTTTTATAAATTTTGAAACTATTTTAAAAATCTAGTAAACCTATTAAAAAGTGAAAAAACGTTTTATAAATTTTTAAAACATAAAAACGTTTTAGAAATTACAACAACCATAAAAACGTTTTATATAGGAGAAATTCCCTAGGATAGCACTAGTTTTTTTTTGTCACAAATATAGCAAACAAGGAATAAATGACAAAATGTTTCATTAAAGGAATTTAGATTTTAAAGTTTTATAAAATAAAAAATAAATACTAAAAATTTGAAAATAAAAATTTTGAAAATAGTTTCAAAATGCATTTTCGAATTTCAGAAAGAAAATTTGAAAAAAAATTGAAACGAAAAACTTATAAAATCGAATTTGAAAACATATAATTCGAAACTATAAATAAAATTTATTTATTTATTTATTTATTTGTATTTATATATCTAGGGTATAAATGTCTTTTGCTCCCTTAAATGAAACATTTTGTTCATTTTCTTTCATGTGTGCTGTTTTGTGACAAAAACATAAAAAGATCTATCTAGGAGAATTACCCTTTATAAAATCAGAAAACGTTTTAAAACAACAAAAAAATAATAAAAAATTCAAAAATATAAAACAAGTTTTCAAATCCTAAATCTAACATGTAAAATCCTAAAACTAACAATTTTAACACAAATCTAACATATTAAATCCTAAATCAACCAAGCTAACTCATTTCTAATATTCTAATTCCTAAAATTTATAAATTCTAATAACCAAAAACCTATGCAAACTAATATACATAAAAAAAACTCGATAAATTAATAAACACGCTAAATTAATAAATTTTTGGTCCCGACTTGTGCCGCTCCAAAATATGACACAAATCGATAAATTAATAAGATAATAATCTTTTAGAAATCATATAGTCCCTCTAAAATCAGAAATTTATAATTTATATTTATAAATTTTATATAAGTACAAACAAAACATTGTATTATTTGTTTCATATTAAGTTTTTTTTTCACAATGAAGTTCACCTCTATTTTTTTCTTAACATTTCATTATATTTTGATAATATTCTGTAAAATTATATCTAAAACTACAGATAAATTCTATGAAATATATTTGTATACCAAAAAGTATAACAAAAAAATTACAAAAGTAAAATGTCTAAAATTTAATTAATATATATATGACAAAATCAATTCTTTTCTTATTTTATGAAGAACAATATTCTAAAAATAAAAAATCTAAAAAAGCAAACTTTTGTAAATTAATAACTTTATAAATTAATAAAATTTCATAGTTATAATATTATTAGTTTCTTGAATTTTTATTTTATATGATTATTGAGATGATAATAGATGACTAACATGATTTTAGGAGAGGTTTGGGGAAACGTTTGTGGTTATTCTTGAGTTGAGAGAGAGAATAGATAGAGTTTAGAGAAAGAGAGTGTTGAAATGAAAAAGAATAAAGAATTTCAGTTTGTATGTTAAAAAATTCTGACTGATCAAATCTGTCAAGATTCTTTCGATATTTTTTAATTTGTTGCTCCATGAGAAATTAGTCGGTTTTTTCCAGCAAATTTCCGACGAATATACCTTTATTTAATGAACAAGTTGACAATTTTCGATGTATGAATATATCTATTTGTCTGAAATTTTCAACGAATTTCTTATGGAAAATATATTCTCTGATTTGTAATTAACCAGAAAAAAAAATTTCGTCAGAATTTTCTGACGATTTTTTTACGAAGTGTGGATTGAAGTTTTGGAACATAGCAAAAATAGACCGACAATATCCGTTGATAATAATACACTGATGATTTTTAGAGGTTTATAATCTTCAAAATATTTGAAAACATTTGAAGCACACAAAATTTAAGATTGTAAAATGAATCACTGTAAAGTGTTTGCTTAAGGATGAGTCAATGCATCCATCACGAGAATGTATAGTTTTAAAATAATTGAACAATTGTTAATCTACATTATATTTATCACTTAATATAATTTCATGGTGATCTTGTAGGTATCCGATTTAGTATTTATTTTGAATATTTCATATCTGAAACTTAAATTTGTTGGAAATTCATGATGAAATTCCTATAAAAAATTACAATATATCAGTAATTTCTAATGAATTTCTAACGAAAATATAATCTCAAATCGATACCCTAGATTGTTTTATATTTTTAGGAATCATCAGTATTTCGTCGATTATATCTGACAAAAATTTATTCATCGGAAATTCCTAAAATATTTTTAACGGAATATCAACAAATGGTAAAAGTTCATATTTATGAAAATTCATCAGAAATTTCTGATGAATATTTTTTCTTCCGAAATTACCATTTTTTCTTATCTTCATGGAAAAACTGTCGAGACATGTGACATTTTTCCCTCTTGCTTATTCTTTTTATTTTCCCCGGTGAATCACATGAATTAATGCAAAGATGAGACTTTTGAATCCAGTTTTGACTTGTTACAATCTTTTTTTTTTGTAAACTGGCATTCATAATGATTAATAAAGGAAAAAGAAAAAATACAAGCCAAGAGGCTTTAGTGAGGTTGGGGCTTTAACCCAGCATAAAGTTAGAAACATATATCAGTGGAATTGATTTGGCCCAATAAAAGACTTGGCCCAAATAGAAGAAAGGAAGTTAATCGTTCTGGAAGATAGTAGAGACGACTTTGTTTCCTCCGCTACAAGTTACGAGTGGAGAAGCCAAAGTTGCATCATTGCAGAGGAAGTTCGAGGATTTGTCTGGCGGAATGACTGCAGGCGGTTACGAAGTTGCTTATCAATAGAGGAGTTGATGGACTCTGGCGGCTTGAAGAGCTGGTTATGAAGTCTGCTGTTCCGCTCACTCCAAATCCAGTAGATGGAGGCCTGAGTTGCGTGAAGTACAAGGCGTTGAGAGTCTCTATTGCGTCGAGATGATCGGAGCTGCTGGATGATGGCGTCCCAAGAGTAGTTGACTTGGAGGTCACACCTGCCTGCAATGAATCTAAAAATTGTGGCACTGAAAGGACACTCAAAATAGAGGTGGTTCTGAGTGTCAGGGTTAGTGTTGCATAACAAACATCCTGCATCAGCAGTTAGTCCCCAACTAATCAATCGATCCCTTGTAGGGCAGCGATCCAGGAGAACCAGCCATGTCAGGAAACTGTGTCGAGGGATGCCATAGGAGAACCAAACGATCTTCGCCCACGGGACCACTGGCTTTGGACCTTTAAGATAAGTGTAGACCTCACCTGTTGTGTATTTAGTTTTTGCTTTCCCTTCTATAACCCACTCATAGACATCATCATGTTCCAACAGCGTGAGTGTTGTTAGGTGGACTTGCAAAGCTAGCTGGTTATCGGTTCTGGCCGAAGGAAGGAGCAAACATCCTGCATCAGCAGTTAGTCCCCAACTAAGCAATCGATCCCTTGTAGGGCAGCGATCCTGGAGAACCAGCCATGTCAGGAAACTGTGTCGAGGGATGCCATAGGAGAACCAAACGATCTTCGCCCAAGGACCACCGGCTTTGGACCTTTAAGATAAGTGTAGACCTCACCTGTTGTGTATTTAGTTTTGCTTTCCTTCTATAACCCACTCATAGACATCATCATGTTCCAACAGCGTGAGTGTTGTTAGGTGGACTTGCAAAGCTAGCTGGTTATCGGTTCTGGCCGAAGGAAGGAGCAAACATCCTGCATCAGCAGTTAGTCCCCAACTAAGCAATCGATCCCTTGTAGGGCAGCGATCCGGAGAACCAGCCATGTCAGGAAACTGTGTCGAGGGATGCCATAGGAGAACCAAACGATCTTCGCCCAAGGACCACCGGCTTTGGACCTTTAAGATAAGTGTAGACCTCACCTGTTGTGTATTTAGTTTTGCTTTCCTTCTATAACCCACTCATAGACATCATCATGTTCCAACAGCGTGAGTGTTGTTAGGTGGACTTGCAAAGCTAGCTGGTTATCGGTTCTGGCCGAAGGAAGGAGCAAACATCCTGCATCAGCAGTTAGTCCCCAACTAAGCAATCGATCCCTTGTAGGGCAGCGATCCGGAGAACCAGCCATGTCAGGAAACTGTGTCGAGGGATGCCATAGGAGAACCAAACGATCTTCGCCCAAGGACCACCGGCTTTGGACCTTTAAGATAAGTGTAGACCTCACCTGTTGTGTATTTAGTTTTGCTTTCCTTCTATAACCCACTCATAGACATCATCATGTTCCAACAGCGTGAGTGTTGTTAGGTGGACTTGCAAAGCTAGCTGGTTATCGGTTCTGGCCGAAGGAAGGAGCAAACATCCTGCATCAGCAGTTAGTCCCCAACTAATCAATCGATCCCTTGTAGGGCAGCGATCCGGAGAACCAGCCATGTCAGGAAACTGTGTCGAGGGATGCCATAGGAGAACCAAACGATCTTCGCCCACGGGACCACTGGCTTTGGACCTTTAAGATAAGTGTAGACCTCACCTGTTGTGTATTTAGTTTTTGCTTTCCCTTCTATAACCCACTCATAGACATCATCATGTTCCAACAGCGTGAGTGTTGTTAGGTGGACTTGCAAAGCTAGCTGGTTATCGGTTCTGGCGAAGGAAGGAGCAAACATCCTGCATCAGCAGTTAGTCCCCAACTAAGCAATCGATCCCTTGTAGGGCAGCGATCCGGAGAACCAGCCATGTCAGGAAACTGTGTCGAGGGATGGCATAGAGAACCAAACGATCTTCGCCAAGGGACCACCGGCTTTGGACCTTTAAGATAAGTGTAGACCTCACCTTTGTGTATTTAGTTTTGCTTTCCCTTCTATAACCCACTCATAGACATCATCCTGTTCCAACAGCGTGAGTGTTGTTAGGTGGACTTGCAAAGCTAGCTGGTTATCGGTTCTGGCGAAGGAAGGAGCAAACATCCTGCATCAGCAGTTAGTCCCCAACTAAGCAATCGATCCCTTGTAGGGCAGCGATCCTGGAGAACCAGCCATGTCAGGAAACTGTGTCGAGGGATGGCATAGGAGAACCAAACGATCTTCGCCCAAGGGACCACTGGCTTTGGACCTTTAAGATAAGTGTAGACCTCACCTGTTGTGTATTTAGTTTTTGCTTTCCCTTCTATAACCCACTCATAGACATCATCCTGTTCCAACAGCGTGAGTGTTGTTAGGTGGACTTGCAAAGCTAGCTGGTTATCGGTTCTGGCCGAAGGAAGGAGCCAACGACCATTTCTGAAAAGTGATGCAACTGATGCTGTCTTCGGGATTCCCAGTCTAGAGCCAGCAGCATTTAGAAACGTGTAGAGTTGGCCAAAAGGAGTCTAGTTATCAAACCAAAAGTGTGTATCTCGTCCATTTCCAAGTCGTTTCCGAAGAATAGGGTAAATTTGCTCTCTCGCCTTGATCATCTTGTTAACTAGCCAAGAGAAGTTTCTGCTTGTTTTGATTGACCAGTAGTTGCTTATGTCTCCTTTTAATATCACCTCTTTGAACCAACAAACCCAGACAGAGTTGGGGCGGAAGAACAGCAACCAAACTAGTTTCAAAATGCAAGCCAGGTTCCAGCAGTGAAGATCTTTAGTTCCAAGCCCGCCTTGTTCTTTGGTGAGAGTCACCGTATCCCAACTTACTCTTGCAGATTGATGACCCTCACTTTTTCCATTCCATCGGAAGAGACCACAAAGGGAGTTAATTCTGTTGATACAGGATTTAGGCAAAATGAAGCTCGAACACCAGAAGGTAGAGACACCTGAAATAACTGTTTTAATGAGTAACAACCTCCCCGCAAAGGAGAGAGCTTTTGCAGACCAAGAAGAAAATCTTTGCTTGATTTGCTGCACTAAGGGTTCACAGTTTTGCAGGTTTAACTTCTTCGTGGTTAGAGGGACTCCTAAGTAGCGCATTGGGAGACTGCCGCAGGGCATGCTTGTCGAAACTTGAATTGCCGAGATCTCCTGTTCCGAGAGACCCGAAGCAAAGAAGCTCGATTTCTGCAGACTGACCGCCAGACCTGAGCATTTTTCAAAATCATGGAGGAGCTGGAGTACTCGCTGCACAGAATCAATGGACCCGTCGATGAAGATCAAAAGTTCGTCGGCGAACGAGAGATGAGTGAGCCTTGTCTTATGGCACTGGTGATGGTAAGAAAGTGATCCTGATCTTGCTTCTTTATCCAGCATAAGTGATAGGTAGTTCATTGCTATAACAAATAGATAGGGAGAGAGAGGATCTCCCTGCCTTAATCCTCTCTTCCCCTTAAAAAAATCCATTGACAGTTCCATTATAGCCCACCATGAATGATGTTGTGCATATACAGGCTTTGAGAAGACGGATGAACGGAGCAGGAAGTTCAAGACTCTCCAGAGCCGAAAAAGGAAAATCCCAAGAAAGTGTGTCAAATGCTTTCGCAATGTTTTTTCGAACCCTTGTTTCTATGGTAACCATTCACTAACTCACTAGCCAGCACCGTATTTTCTAGTAGCAGTCTCCCTTCAACAAATGATGTCTGATTAGGTAATATTAGGTCTTGGAGAATAGGCTTTAATATTCGCACTAGTAACCTTGATATCACCTTGTAGATAGTGTTTAAGCATGAGATGGGTCTGTACTCTGTTATCCGAGAAGCTCCAGTGAATTTGGGGACCAATGAGAGTATGGTTGAATTCGTCGTTTTTGGCAAGAACCCTGAGTTGAAGAACCCCTGGATTGCATTGATACACTCACTCCCAAGAACCGACCATGATGCCTTGTAGAAAGCTGAGGTAAGACCGTCAGGACCTGGCGCTTTGTTTGGATTTAGTGAAAACATGAGTTTAGTTATCTCTTCCATTGATGGCATCAGTAGGATTTTTTCTGTTTGTTGCAGACTGCATCTGAAGAGAGTAAGACCATGGAACCAATCCGCCGAAGAGGGAGTTGTTATTGGCAAGTGGCCTGGCCCAAGGACAGCTCTGAAATGACTTATAGCGTGGATACTCATCTCCAAGGGGTCAGTGAGAACCGCTCCAGTGATAAGCAGGAACGAGCGGATCACATTGTAACTTGCTCTAGCCTGACAGACACGATGAAAGTATGTTGTATTTAGGTTCCCTTCACGAAGCCAGTTTATTCTCGATTTCTGCCTGAAAAAACACTCCTCTATCTGTCTCAGGAAATGCCACCTCTGATATAAAGCAAGCTCCTCAGCAAAAGAGACCGGAGTAGGATCATTAAGAGCATGTACCTGCGCACGTTGTAACAAACAGTAAGTCTCTTTCACTCTCTCTTGAATATTAGAATAATTCTCTCTGTTTAGATTTTTTAAACTTCTCTTTATGCATTTCAGCTTCCAACACAGCGACGTTAAGTTGGCAGACACGCTTCTGGCCTGAAACCATGCATCAGTAACCACCTCTAAGAAATTCGGGTGTTTGGTTAAGTAGTTTGGGAATTTGAAGGGTTGGGTTCCAGCACGGGGAAGTTGGAATGCTAGGTCAATAAGGCATGGGGCATGGTCAGAGGGTGCAGGAGGAAAAAAGGTAGCAGAAGCATGAGGATAAGCGTTCAGGACCTCACTAGTTATCAGGCAGCGATCAAGCTTTTTTGCAATAGGGGTTGCATCACGCTTGTTAGTCCATGTGTGCACAGGTCCTTGAAATCTCAGATCAAAGACGCCCATCTGGTGCAAACAGTCCCTGAACTCAAACATTTGGGAGGAGTGTGTGTTGTGGCAGAAAGAAGAGTGCTCATGAGGGAAGAGGATCTGATTAAAATCACCACCAATTATTCATGCTTTAGAGTCAAGCTCAAGAGTAATCTGAAGATTCAGCAATTCCACCCAAAGGTCTGTTCTATCTTCATTCTGATTAGAAGCGTAGATAGCTGAGTAGTAGATAGGAGACTGGTTAGGTAGGATTACTTCGCAAGTAACCATTTGCCTTGATTGAGAGAGGACCCGAACTTTAACAGGGTCTTTCCATACTAGAACAATCCTTCCATCTTCACGCAAAAGGCCAAACATGTCCGCATATTTTTTGTTACTTCACGCTAAAAGTCATGCACTTTCTGATCATACATTTTATCTTTTAAAGTTCACATAAATACTATTTTTAAAAATAACCATAACGAAATCAAGATATATTTTTTTTTAAATCAAGATTATTACTGACAAAACTTAAAATATAGAAAATTAAAAGAGGCAATTATGGCTGGACAAACAATCCTTCGTTGGGACAACTGTGATCCGGCTTGGACAAGTTGTCTCTTCTAAATTTATTGGACAATGATATAACTTAGGAAATCTATATCCAAATTGTATAAGATATACGCATATTTAAATTTAGCCTAATCATGTGGGTTAGCAAGGTTGCATAAACAGATCGAGATATCAATAATACGCAAGTTGCTTTGCTATTTACAAGATATAGATTTTGCCGTATGGATTTATCGAACTTTTGGACAGTGTACACGTGTGTTTAAACAGTAAACAACTAAACAACTGTATATATATATCTGTAGATGAAATTAATTGATTACACATGTCAATACTCAAATCCAGAAGATTTCTGTCTTCATGTACGGAACAGACAATTATTTTATATTTCTTTAGAGAATAATTTCCGCTGACACCAAAATCATCATACTTGTAACCCGCAAGAGTTCCTGTTTATCAAGACTTACCGTCCGATCTAAGAAACCTTGGTTAGTGGATTCATGAATACAACAAATGTACAATCTAAGAAGTGTCTGAAACGACCAGCTTCATGGTCTTATTAGGAAATAAGAATTAACACTAGGTGTTAAAAGTAAACATTTGTTATCTTTAAACGTCTTACAACACAAAATCAATCTGTTTACATATCACAGAATCAGCATGAAAAGAACATAACCATTGCTCAAATAACAAAATCAATCTGAAACATATCACATATGGATATGAAAATTAAAAAGTTTCTAGACAAGACTGTAAGGAACATGCTTATTTATATATAAGAAGTTGGAGATGACTTGAAGGAAGCACTAATCACTTAGTTCGCAACACTGCCCCAAATGAGTCATAGGAATATCGTTTCTTTTGTCTAGACTCTGTTATCCATTTAAAAAAAAAAATCAATACTATTAAATTAGATATATAAAATATTTAATTGAATAAATTTTATATTCATTCAAAAAAACTTTTATTCAGAAAACAAGGGCTTCATCACCTAATCAATCAGCTCAGAAAAGCTACGTGAAGGATCAAAAGTCAATCAAACAAAGAAGAAGATCGACGATCATCAGAAAGTAGATATGGGTTCGTAGGTGTATGAGTTGATGGAATCAGAAGGAGGGATATACATAAAACTCCATAAACAGAAAACTAAACGACTCAACTGATACAACGCCATGTCCACAAGCTCCCGTGTGTTGATCCTCTGCGACGATGGAACCCTCCATAGCAGCTGCCACGTGTCGATGGAGACGTCGGCTACAGCGACAATCACCCCACTGTTGAAAACCATAACCAAAAGACTCTTTCTCTCTCTCTCTGTCGTTGGTTTGACTTTCGTCTTGGAACGTTTCGTGCGTCTCTATTTAAGTATTTGAATGTTCTTTTTGCATGTTGAGCTCCTTTTTTAACCAGAAATAAATGTTTTGTTATTTCATTTTGAACCCGAAGTTTTCATCTTTTACGGAAGTCATCCAAAAGTTGGAATCATTGACAAAAGAACCTTTTGATTTTACTGTTCTATACTCAGCCCACTACTCGCCTTCTATTATATTTAGCACCCGGGACACAAAGATAGACGCACTGAAGCAGATCAAATGGTCACATGAAGAGCAAAGAAGAAGAAGTTGTCAAAAAAAAAAGAGCGAAGAAGATATGGTGGTACATTAGTAACAATGTTCGCTGTATCATAGAATAGAACCGAAAATCGTGGATATGTGGAAAATAGACACGTTTCTGGGATAAAAAGTATGTGACTAATTGTGGCTAGGAAAAATCGTGGTTAATGGTGATTATTTCGTTACGGTTTTGCCAAGACCATTTCATGGCTAAATTGGCCACAGTTTTTGTTACGGTATAGTCACGATTTTTTGTAATTATTATCTAATTATTTTTAAAATATATATATTTCAACTATATTTGATTTGATTTTGGTATAGCCACTAATTAGTCACGATTTTATGTGACTAATTTGATTTTTTACTATTAATTTTAATTTTTATATAGTGTTATAATCTTATATCATGCTGAAATTGGATTGTATAATTTTATCATTTAGTTTAAAGTGAGTGTTATAAATTTTGAATTGTTGGATATTAGTATATTATACTAATTATATTTTTTAAAGTTTATAGTTTAATATTTATTATATACAGTTTGTAGTATAAGTAGGTTTTGTAGTTTAAATTTAAAAACTAGGGTTAAATTTTTTGAAATATTAAATTTATATTTTATGTTTAAGATTTGGATTTAAGTTTGAAAATATTATAGTAGGAATTTGGATTTAGGATATAAATTTTGAGGTATGTAGTTTCGGGTTTAGACTTAAATTTTAGAATTGAGTTTAAATAAAATCAAATTAAAATTTAGATTTAATATATGAGTTTAAAGTCTAAAAGTATGTATTTTGAAACTGAATTTAGTATTTAGTATATATAATTTAATTTAAAGTTTAGGGTATAGAAAAATTAGCATAGCCATGAAAATAACAGGGCAAAGTAGTGGCTATTATAATCACGATTTAGTCACAACTTTTGAACCATGACTACTTTAACCACAGTTTATTCACACTTTATAAAATTTGGCGTTTATAACTACTACAGTTCAGCCATCATTTATAAACTATGGTCACAATGTCAATGGCCACAATTCAGCTATAATTTATAATATATGACTATAATGACCACAATTAGTCATGATTTCTAAAGTATATATCGTCACTATTTTTAATTTGTGGCTAAAACGTAACTAAAGTGTAACTTTTCAATTTTAGCTATAACTTTTTCATGGTTAATCCGTGGTTATAACAAATATTTCTACTAGTGGTAACAACTCAACATTTAAGGAAACTAAATTATAGTTAGCTATGAATAACCATGTCATCGAGGAAGAAAGAAGCAAAACTCAGTTAATTAAGATCAAAAGTTCAACATAAATAATTAGTAATTCGTTTCTATTCGAACGAAAAAATTCGAATATTTATAGTTTTACGAAGCAAAAAATATATTAATATATGTAGTATACAATATCTATAAAAAACGAAGCAAATCATAAATATTAATATTTTTAGGAATAGATATTCGATCTAATCCGTTATATATATAGATATATAAAAAAATTTATATATAACTTATATAAATGTTCTATTCTGTAATAAAATATAATTATTTTGGTCTTTTGGATTTTTATTTATTTTAATTTTCATTTTATTTGTATATATGGAATCAGATATCTGTTAAAAATCTTTTTAAAAATAGATATTCGATCTAATCCGTTATATATATAGATATATAAAAAATTTATATATAACTTATATAAATGTTCTATTCTGTAATAAAATATAATTATTTTGGTCTTTTGGATTTTTATTTATTTTAATTTTCATTTTATTTGTATATATGGAATCAGATATCTGTTAAAAATCTTTTTAAAAATAGATATTCGATCTAATCCGTTATATATATAGATATATAAAAAATTTATATATAACTTATATAAATGTTCTATTCTGTAATAAAATATAATTATTTTGGTCTTTTGGATTTTTATTTATTTTAATTTTCATTTTATTTGTATATATGGAATCGATATCTGTTAAAAATCTTTTTAAAAATAGATATTCGGGACACTATATATCCGAAAGTGGCTACATATCAAATTGAATCGGATAATTGATTATTTGGATGAAACGGATAGAATCACTGAAACCTACAAAAATCTGGATATTCAATCCTTGCCCACCCCTACCATGCATATATTCATAAGTTCAACAACTGCTTGAAATAAGGCAAGGCACAATAACTTTGCACTGATTTACAACTATGTCATAACAGTGCAATTTGATAATCTGAGATAAAAGTAACATGAATAGCTGCCTTCGGATGTAATCTCCTAAGCCTCGGTGAGTTCATCATCCTCTGTTAGAGGTGGATTTCACTCCGCTTCAGATCCGATTCAAAATTTGACCCAATGTCATCAAAGCCTAGAAAAGAAAGCATGCTCACGAAGATTAAAGGTTCAACACAACGGAAGTAAGTAGGAGAGCATACCTGTCAAAAGTTCAACATAAATAATTAGTAATTCGTTTCTATTCGAACGAAAAAATTCGAATATTTATAGTTTTACGAAGCAAAAAATATATTAATATATGTAGTATACAATATCTATAAAAAACGAAGCAAATCATAAATATTAATATTTTTAGGAATAGATATTCGATCTAATCCGTTATATATATAGATATATAAAAAAATTTATATATAACTTATATAAATGTTCTATTCTGTAATAAAATATAATTATTTTGGTCTTTTGGATTTTTATTTATTTTAATTTTCATTTTATTTGTATATATGGAATCAGATATCTGTTAAAAAATCTTTTTTAAAAAATAGATATTCGGGACACTATATATCCGAGTGGCTACATATCAAATTGAATCGGATAATTGATTATTTGGATGAAACGGATAGAATCACGAAACCTACAAAAATCTGGATATTCAATCCTTGCCCACCCCTACCATGCATATATTCATAAGTTCAACAACTGCTTGAAATAAGGCAAGGCACAATAACTTTGCACTGATTTACAACTATGTCATAACAGTGCAATTTGATAATCTGAGATAAAAGTAACATGAATAGCTGCCTTCGGGATGTAATCTCCTAAGCCTCAGGTGAGTTCATCATCCTCTGTTAGAGGTGGATTTCACTCCGCTTCAGATCCGATTCGAAAATTTGACCCAATGTCATCAAAGCCTAGAAAAAGAAAGCATGCTCACGAAGATTAAAGGTACATGCAAAGTTGAAAGGGTTTTCCATACGGATCTAACACAGTCAAACCATAACTGAATGGAAGTCAAGGCATTAAACACGATCATTAAGAGCCCCGGCTCTCTAAATATCATGCGGTTGTTATGATCCGCCACTCAAGACCTACAAAAAAAAAGAAGAAAAACAAGAAGAAAAGGGGAAAAAGATTTATTCACTAGTTAACTTTACTTTCAAGACTTCTATAAATTCTTGTTTTGAGATACTTATGTATTCACAACTATATTCTACTTAGAATATCAATAAAACACATGTTGTTTTAGTTTATATTGATAGTGATATCATCAAATTTTTCAGCTATATTAATTCCAAGTGTCACATTTAGTCTCTTCTCCACCTCAAGACTCGTCTATATTGTGAGAAAATAAAAAGTAGTAGATGTTTAGTTTCTGGAGAATGAAGAACATGAAGAACAAGAGAGAGATATTTAAGTGTAAGAGAAAGAGAAGGAGATAAAATAATTTTCTTTAGATCTAAAAAGTATCATCACAATTGATTATTAAGAGAAAGAAACAGAATAGAACATGCTTACTCTAGAAGCCAAACACCCTTGGCTTACTATGAAAGATACAATAAAAATATATGTCTATTTTTACTGTAGCATGAGGGTACTGTTCATTCTTTTTCATCTCAACACTCCTCCTCAAGCTTGACTTTGGAACCTAGTCAAGATTGGACTCATGAAGAATTTCCCTCGTTAAAACCTTAATATGCAAAACCCAATGGGACAAAAACACATCAAGGAAAAAGAGTAGAAGTCTCCATGATAGGACAGTCAGTGAGATGTGAGATCTATGAGCCCAAGCTTTGAATGAATGAACTCACAGACTTTAGTGCTTGCTGCCTTTGTGAAAATGTCAGCTAGCTGGTCTTCACTTCTGGTGTAGCAAGGTAGGATGATTTGTTGCTCCACTGCTTGTCTCACTTTGTGACAGTCTACTTCAATATGCTTTGTCCTCTCATGGAATACAGAATTTGATGCTATGTGTATGGCCGCCTGGTTATCACAGTGTATGGTGATAGGAGTTGTAGTCTCTATACCCAAGTCTCTTAGCAGGTTCCTGATCCAAATAAGCTCACTAGTAAGCTTTCTCATTGCTCTATACTCTGCCTCAGCACTTGAGTATGATACAATCTTCTGCTTCTTGCTCTTCCAAGTGACTAAGTTGCCTCAAATAAAGGTGCAATACCCAGTAGTTGATCTTCTATCAATCCTATCTCCTGCCCAATCTGCATCACAATATCCAGTGATCTTAGTGCTTCCATTGCATCCCATCCAAACTCCTTGGCCTGGTGTTTTTCTTAGGTACCTCAAGATCCTTTCCACCATATTCCAGTGATGTATCTTGGGTTTTTGCATGTGCTGACTAACTTGATTGACTGCAAAACCCACATCTGGTCTGGTTATGGTGAGGTAGATCAACTTCCCAACCATTCTCCTGTAGTGTTTGACATCTCCATAGGGTTTGTCTTCAAACTCCCCCTCACGCAACACTTTATAGCCATCTTCAAGTGGAGTCTTTGCTACTCTTGCTCCAAGATCACCTGCCTCACTCAACAAATTAAGTGTGTATTTCCTTTGGGATAAAAACAGCCCTTCTTTGGATCGGCACATCTCAATCCCTAAGAAGTACTTTAATTCTCCCAAGTCCTTGATATCAAAAGATGTCTTAAGAAAATCTTTAGTCAAGATGATACCTTCCTTGTCACTGCCAGTGATGATAATATCATTCACATAGATCAGTATCACCACAATTCCTTGCTTGCTTGTGAGAGTGAAGAGAGTATGATCAGCTTCTGATTTTACAAACCCTCTTCCATTGAGAGTTGTACTCAGTTTATGATACCAAGCTCTTGGTGACTGTTTTAATCCATAGATTGCTTTCTTCAATCTTAGGACATTCCCTGGCTTGACCATATCTTCCATACCCGGAAGTGGCCTCATGTAAACCTCATCCTTCAGCTCTCCTTGAAGAAAAGCATTTTTGACATCCATCTGCCATAAATCCCATTCCAGGTTTACTGCCAAGGAGAGTAGAATCATTATAGTATGGAGTTTAACTACTGGTGCAAAGGTATCCAGATAGTCTTCTCCATATACTTGAGTGTATTCTCTTGCAACCAGTCTTGTCTTCTTTCTTTCTGGTTTTCCATTAGCAAGATACTTGATGGAGAAGACCAGGCGGCTTGTAACAGCTTTCTTTCCTTTGGGAAGCTTAGTTTCATACCAAGTATCATTTTTGATCATGACACCAATTCGTCTCCAACTGATTCTCTCCACTCTTCATGTTCCATGACTTCTTCATAAGTCTTTAGAACATACTCTTGATCCAGGTTACCGATGAAGACTACATATTCTTGAGGATAACTCGCAAATGACCAGGTTGTTTGGATAGGATGAGCCACTGCATTTCTGTTGAAGTACACTCTAGTGTCGAACCACTTAGATGGTTTCTTCTCTCTTGTACTCCTTCTCAATGGTTGAATCTGTTGCTCTTCTACCACTACCTCTTCCTGTCCTTGATCTCCATTCAGCTGATCTTCACTTGAATTATCAGATTCAGTTCCATCTTGATCATGTGTGCTTGCTGAATCATTTCCTCCTTGCGGCTGTGATTCAGTTTCATTGCCCCCCTCAGGATCAGGATGGACTGTTTCAACAACTGGTGTTGTTTCTTCATTGTTTCCAGCAGCTGGTGGTGAGGGAGAAGTCCTTGGCACCTCACTGCTCCGAGGCTGACTGATGCCTAGACTCTCCAGAATGATTCTCAAGTTGTTTGCCTTATCTGAAGGTCCTTGTGAGAGATCTTGAAGGCTTTCCCAACTCTTCTCCTCATAGTATTCCTTAGATTCCACAAACTTAACATCCCTTGAAATTAAAACCCTTCTTGATACTGGATCATAGCACTTATACCCTTTTTGTGTTGGAGAATAGCCAATGAACATAGCTTTTGAGCTTTTAGCATCAAGCTTATTCATCTGCTGTCCTGGTATCAGCACAAAGCAGAGACACCCAAACACGTGCAAGTGGTCCAAAGGTGGCTTAGTCTGGTTAAGAACCTCAAATGGATACATGTCGTTAAGGACTTTAGCTGGAGTCCTATTGATCAGATAGCTAGCACACACCACAACATTACTCCAAAACCTTTTTGGAACATTGGTGTTAAACATCATTGATCTTGCTACTTCCATTAAGTGTCTGTTCTTCCTTTCAGCAACTCCATTCTGTTGAGGAGTGTAAGGACAGCTTGTCTGGTGAATAATTCCATGTTGAGCAAGGTGTTGCTTAAATGTCAGACTTGTGTACTCTCCACCATTGTCTGACCTGAGAATTTTCACCTTGGCATTAAAGTGAGTGGAGACATGGGCCTGAAAATTCTTGAAGGCCTCTAACACCCTGTCTTTAGACGGAATCAGTGTCACTCAAGTGTATTTGGACTTCTCATCAATGAAGGTGACAAAGTATTTGTGATTCTCCCTCGATACACATGGAGCAGTCCATACATCAGAGTGAACCAGGTCAAAACATTTCTCATAGATGGTGCCAGACTTCGGAAATACAGTCCTACAATGCTTCCCCAATATACAAGCTTCACAATCATCATTCATGAACATCACACCAGGGAGCATCAAATTTAAGGCTCTAGTATGGGGATGTCCCGGTCTAGCATGCCATATGATGCTCTCAATCCCATTAGATGTACTGGCCACACACTGAGAAGGAGAACCAACGGGAGATGTTGCGGACACCTCTTTCTTCTTAAGATGATAGAGTTCATTGTGAGTGTGCCCTTTTCCAATCACCTGGCCTGTCTTTAAGTCTTGAAATTCAACTTCATCTGGTCTGAAGACAACCTGACAGCTAAGATCAACAGTAGCCTTCCTCACAGATAACAGATTAGATGTAAACTGAGGCATATACAAAGCAGTTGATTCCTTATCCAACAACCTAAGGTTCCCTATCCCTTCTATCTTAACCTTATCACCATTTTCTATACAAACATTCTCAGAGGCAGGCTGGACATCACTAATCAAGTTCCTATCACTAATCATATGATGGCTTGCTCCTGAATCTATAATGATAGGTTTAGAGTCAAGAGAGTGTGTACCAGCCTTCTTGGATGATATAAAGGCTTCGATAAAGGAATGAAGGTCACTCATGGTCGCTGGACCATCGGTGTTGGTTGCACTATCCTCACTGGAATTACCACTGAAAGATGAATACATGGTTTTTCCTTGAATCGCTGGATGCTCAAACTCCTTAAGCTTAAATATATTTGACTGGCTTCTTAGGGAACAAACATCCTCTAAATCTGGAATTTTCCTTTCTCTAAGGAAATAATTTATCAGATTTTCATTTCTCCAAACACCCTTAACTTACTATGAAAGATACAATAAAAATATCTTTCTATTTTTACTGTAGCACGCGGGTACTGTCCATTCTTCTTCATCTCAACATATATGTATAGTATGTGATAATATCTTTAGGACTAGGGTTTTAAGGTAGCTGTCCAGATTATCATTAATTTGGTTTAGGCCGAGATAAAGCCAATATTTAAGAGAACTTTAAAAGTTCGGGTTTTCTATATATATGTTTTGGATATTGTCTGAAAAGCTGTGAGGTAACTATAGAGATTGTTATTGCGTGAGATCAATGGGTTTTTCATTCCATCTGACGGTGAACCAACGGCAGAAAAAGAGGAGAAGAATACGACCGGACACCGGAGATTCCTATAGAAGTGGTGATGGATGAGATCCTGGCAAGACTGCCTGCAAAATCACTCATGAGATTCAAGTGTGTCTCAAAGCTTTGGTCATCTTTCATCAGCTCAAGTTATTTTAGCAACTGCTTTGTTATGGTCCCATCGCCCCGGCCTCGTCTTTACATGTTTTTAAGCTGATCTTAACAAAAGCCCCCGTGAAGATGTAATCCTATCATTGGCTCCGGACGCTAGTACTAATTATACTTCCTTTGTTGTTGACCACGATCTGACCATCACCGGGAAGGGAGCCTACATCTCGCAAAACCTTGGTGGCCTCATGTGCTATACCAATTGGAAAAAGCTACGCATCTATAACCCTGCCACAAGACAATTGGTCATATTCCCCTTCATCAAATCCAATGTCATACCCCGAGGACAAGTTGAGAAAATTTCTTCTTCTATTTTGGACATGACCCTGTTAAAAACCAGTACAAAGCAATATGCTCCATCGCTCCAAACATAAACACAATGCCAGAGCATTGGGTCTTTGTTCTGACAGCAGCAGATGCTGGAGGAGTAGCTTCCTGGAAGCAGGTGGCTCCAACACCAACCGGCTTCCGTCCTCAAATACCCGACATCCGAGGAGGCCTGTGTACCAATGGGGTTATATATTACCTGGCTAGGATTGATCATGCATACAATTATGTGCTTGTAAGTTTTCACGTCAGATCCGAAGAGTTCAAAATGATCCACGAAGATGATGAGATGCCTTGCAGGTATGAGTATGCGACTCCGGACTCTTATAGAGTATGACGGAAAAGTAACTCTTCTTGACCATACCAATCTTAGAGACAGGTATGCTGAACTTGTGGGATGTGGAAGATGCCAGAAACAAAAAATGGTCGAGGAAGACTCTGGTTTTGCAGCCTTCTCAGCTGCATTTGGTCAGTAACATTAGAGTCTGGGTCAAAGGTACAACTCAAAATGGCAAGATTTTCTTGAGACCGCTCGAGTTTCCCTGTCACTTACTTTGTTATGATCTGCAAAGAAATGATATGAGAAAGTTCGAAATCAAGTGTGTACTGGACCACTGGTTTACAGTGGACACGGAGGACATACGTTTTGACTTTGTGTTTATGGATCAGAGTGAGAGCGTCATGCACTTGGAGACTTGAAGTTGAATTCATCATTCCTTTCTACCTCTAATCCATCCATGTTTTTAATTAGAGTCTTTTGACTAAAAACAAATTATTAACTATTTATTTTATATGATATATAAAACAAGTGAATCACCATGAGCTAACTTTATATATTTTAAGCGATCTAATGTCAATCTTACTCATTTTTCTGTTTTTAAGGTGTTTATATATGTATTTTCTTTTGTTCTATTGCAGTTAATATTGGAAGTTTGGAACGCATGATCTTTTTTTTTTTTTTTGTCAACAGGAACGCATGATCAAGAGGACCATAAAGTGACATCAATGGTTATTAAAACTTTGCACCAATGACTGGTCAACTTAAATGCACGCAGAAATGGGATGAAGATGAAACAAGAAATGTTGCTTTCAGTGACAAATACATGTATACATTCTCGATAGAGTAACTGACAATAGCATTCATCACGTTTTATTCATTAAACGGTTGTTGTCCATTAAAAGGTACATATGTTTTTTTAAGTGTTTTTCCTCGCAGAGTAGGCACAGTAAGCCGCCACTCCAGCAAACGCAGCAGCCGTCACTACAATTTAACAACACAACTCAATTTAGTTAAATCAGATTGTAATGGTTTGGATAGTTAATAGTGAAATATTTAAAACACACACAAACCTGAAGCAATAACGGCTGAGTTGTTACTATCCTTCAGTTTTGTAACCACACAGTTTGATTCAAATCTCTTTCGATGACGTTCTATATCTGCAGCCTGCGCATTAGGTATAACAAATGATTCATTAGAAGATGAACAAAACATACTATGAATATTACCAAAGTGATAAATGAATCATGTTACCGAAAGTTTGCCAACAATCATATGAGCTTTGTAGAAAATATCCTTAACATCATCATCATCATCCCAAGCATCTTCAAACTGATTGATCAAATCTTCAGTTACAAGCTCAACACCTCTTTCCTTAGCTTTCATGGCAGGCTGCCAAGATCTCAAGAACCCGACAAACCCTTTAAGCGAAAGCTTATGAGGAATGTCAAGCTGTATAGGCTTCCCTTCTGATCCCATCCCTATGCTTTCAAAAGGAAATGGCATCGTTTTATAGCCGTCAAACGCAAGATTCATAACGGGGGTTCTATACGGAAACGTGGAATCCACGAGACGTTTCATGATGGCGTCGACTTCAGGGGAGATGACTAGGTCGTTGTAGACCCAAACAGCGATTAACCCTCCTTCCTTGCGAAGAACACGTTTGGCTATGTTGTAGAATGGTATGAGATCGAAGTAGTGAACGGCTTGTGCAGCGACGATGAGGTCAACGGAGTTATCTCCGCCGACTAGAGCGACCATTTTGTCTTCAGACAACTCTGTTGGAGTGTGATGGTAGCTGATTCGCTCGTGTTTCACCGCTCGTTTCAGTTGTGCTTCGTTTATGTCGGTGGCCACAACTTTCTCGAAGTACTCTGCGAGCTGTGTAATTAAACAGCAGAAGTTATGTTAACTTCACGAACAAGATTAGTTATGTTACACACCTAATCTTGTTCTTAGACCTTATCAAAGACCATGTCCATCATAAGGATCTATGGAAGATAAAAATGGAAACTTTGGGAAGAAGATGAAGAAAAGACTAAGCTTACACCAATGGCGGCTTGACCGTTGCCGGTACCGACATCCCAAGCCAACTTGTGCTGACCGGTACGAGCAGCAAGTTTCGTGAACCAATCGATCGGGTATCTAGGCCTTGCGTTCTGGTAAGCATCGGCTAGTTTATCAGACAAGGCAGCCATTCTTTTTCCTTTCTTGATCTCTCTCTCTCTTCTCTCTGTGTTTCGTGTTCTTGTTCTTGTCTTGCTTAATACCTTTTTGAGAATATAGACTGATCTTTATATTGAAGAATGATAGAATGGAACGGAGTCAAAGTTGAAAAAGTCAGATCTGGCGACGAGACTTCCTACTTCTTAAACCAAGTGCTGGTCTTTCTTCCATGTTCTTAAATCGATTGAACTTCTTAAAAAATCTCGTCTGTACATTGTTGACTTTTCTTCGGTGTTACAACTTGATTGGTAGATATGTAATGACGTACTTATTAATTTAACATTATCTGCAATGTAGCTTGTGGGCCAATAATACTATTTTTGTGTCCTAATAGTAATAGACCTTATTAATACTGCGCCTCAATAAATACTTTTGGCCCATTAAAAAGTTTCGGCTCTCATCTTACAAATTTAATCCAAAAGTCTTTCACTCACACACACTCAATTTAATCAGCAAATTTTATTTATACACTGATATAAATGTTATTTATTTTTTTTGTCCACAAAATGTTATTTATCTAAACCTGTCAAAAATCAATTGTTTGGTTATGTTAATTATTTTGCCCAAAAAAAAGAAGTTATGTTAATCTATAATATGATGGGGCAGCTGAGTCACTCCTTAGGCGACACGTCAGCGTTTTTGTGGGATCCACTTTTAAAAAGTGTCAATTCATGGTTTGACCTCAGGTTACTAAGATACAACATCCACCATTTATACCACTGAACTAATCAATAATTTTTATATTGATGGTCGAAACTAATATATATTTATGAAGGTTGTAAGTCATTATTTCTTGGGTTTTCTCTAAGGGTGGGTCTGCAAATGTATTAGGTGATTAATTTTTAAAAGAGCTTCATCACGTTATATTAAGAAATAGCTTAAGTTTGCAACAATTATAGTTTTCTCATATTGTAAATCGTCGTTGTTTAACATGAGTTAATTCTTTTCATCATTGTATCGGTGAGTTATAGAGTTCGCCGTTTGTGCGTTAAGTAATTTTTTTACCGTGAACTATTTATCTCCCCATCTTAAATCGCTGATCATAAATATTTCGTTTTGTAGCCCTCAGAACCCTATATATATGATTCTCATCTTTGATGAATCAATTTGCATCTCCACATAAATCATTTATTCTTCTTAGCTTTAACCATCTTAGAAAATGTCTCTCCGCCTCTCGGTTTCTCAAACCAAAGTCACCGTCGTCATTCAACCTTCGAGTTTCTCCTTATTGGTCGTAGTAGTCGAGCATTGTCGTTGGCCTCCTCGCTTTTGGGATTCCTTGAAATTTAAGAAAGACAGTGAGTTTATGGTAAGTTAATATTTGATCTATCACATTTACTTAACATAAATTGTTTTTAATTGATTTTCTAATTCTTTGTTGAATAATATTATTTTCAGATTTTGTGATTCATGGATTTATTTCCGCCGGATGTGCTAATCATTACATGTCATCTTTGAAAGTCGGTTCGTGAAAATCGATCGTTTTGAGACTGCTAGTGCTCAAATATGTACAAAATAACTGATCATCAATTCCTCATTGCATCAACCATTATTGATGAAGTCATCACGAGTGCTCCTGAGATCAATCTCCATCATGATTAGGCTGTTCGACAATCTCCAAATGATTGCAAACACAAACCTCAAACTTCCATGTATATTATCATATTACATACATGTTTGTATTATGTTTCGATATTATAAATGATATTTAAACTCACATGTGGTTGGGAAAATCTGTTCTGTCCAGAGCTTGGACCTCACAAAAGAAACAACTCGAGTCATTATCCGTATCCTCTATGACCGGTCGAAAAATCAACACACAATTATCGCCTATATTGTACTAACGCCAATGATCGAAATATTTCCTACCCAAGATCTGTGGTCGTCATTTATCTCCCTTACTTATCAAACTAATTTCACACAAACCTTTATTTTACAGCTTAAAAGAAACCACAACAACCCAAATAATCAAAACAACAAAACTAGAATCCAAAACTAGAGTCCAAAAATGACTTAATCATTAATGATCACCTTATTTATCTAATTTTACAAATAACTTTAAACCAAATATACCAAACCAAGCACATTAACTAAAACACAACGACATACAATCGAGTCGTAAACAAATACAAACTACACAACCAGTTTTTGAGCAAAAACTACACAACCAGTTATTTAACAAATTATAAACATACTTTCGCAGATGCTTATGAAGAAGACAAAGAAACAACTCGAGTCATTATCCGTATCCTCTATGACCGGTGTAAAAATCAACACACAATTATCGCCTATATTGTACTAACGCCAATGATCGAAATATTTCCTACCAAGATCTGTGGTCGCCTATTTATCTCCCTTACTTATCAAACTAATTTCACACAAACCTTTATTTTACAGCTTAAAAGAAACCACAACAACCCAAATAATCAAAACAACAAAAACTAGAATCCAAAAACTAGAGTCCAAAAAAATGACGAATCATTAATGATCACCTTATTTATCTAATTTTACAAATAACTTTAAACCAAATATACCAAACCAAGCACATTAACTAAAACACAACGACATACAATCGAGTCAGGTAAACAAATACAAACTACACAACCAGTTTTTTTTGAGCAAAAACTACACAACCAGTTATTTAACAAATTATAAACATACTTTCGCAGATGCTTATGAAGAAGACAAAGAAGACAACCAAGATCGATTGAAATCACCTAAACGGAAAAAGCTGAGTAAATTATGAACTCGATAAATATAACAAACAACGATTTTGTTTACATATTACCCATCAAATTAAAGAGAAACAAACACATGCACACCAAGAGATACAAGAGAAAATCCAGACAGACACAAATGCGACAACAACATCTCCACCTGTTCACTCCTCTTGTCTTGTGAAAATAGCTTACATGTTCAATGTCAAAATACCAATGCTATTGTCTTCTTATGAGAAATACATAAATTTGTTGAAAATCCATTAAGGTCCAAACACTCAGAATTATCACTCATTTTATAGTTATTTCTACAAGTCTTCATGTATTTGTTTTAAATGTTCTGTAAAAGCAACAAGTTTATAAATAAAATAAAAAAAAATATAACAAACATAATAAAGATAATAAAAATTATTACTTAATACATACAATGTACACAATTAATCTGGAGAAAAAAAAATCCAGAAACAAAGGTACTCTCAACAACTTTAATTTAATTTTTGTACTCTCAACAGTATAAGAAACAAATAAAAAAGACAAACAAACAATAATTCTCAGTGACACAGTAAGCAACACTACAAACTATATCTATCACATTACTAACACAGTTTAGACCTTCATAAAGGGACAACAATGCCTATACGGCTATACAGTTCATCATCATAACTCTAACCCTATAATAATAAAAAAACTTGAAAAACAATGATCGACCGAAAACGCAAAACTCACACTACAATAACTCTAGCAAATATTGAGATGAAACTCTGTTCATAACTCCGCGCTTGCGCCCTCCAAACTCACACACTTATGCATATTAGGAAAATAATCGCAGATGTGAAGCTCTCCCGAAGACGAAATAAACAATAAAGATCATACTTTTATTTTTTCCAATACAATAGTTTAGAAAAGGTCCATTGTAATTTGAGCCAACATTTTAAACCCACGATTACTAAAGTTTACAATAAAACATTAGGGAAACAGTTTCAATTTTATTATCAACAATTCAAATAATTAGAAAGACAACAAAAAAAAACTCTACAGCTCAAATAAACCACTAAAATAAATATTTATATAACAATATGAATAGAATCCTCATTTTGTATTCAAGATATTTCCTCGATAAATTTGAAAGTAAAGCTATACATTAAGCAATTGTGAAGGTCAACATTTTATGCAAATAAAAAATATTAATATTTTTTATGGAAGATTGATGTTATGAGAAGAATTTACAATTCTTCTTATTTGACCATTTTAAATATCATAACAAACAAAGAGAAAATTAGTCTTCATAACAAGAAGAATTCAATAAATCACCGTAATTAAATACTAAAACATTAATTTCAATATTCAACATCATAATAAATACACTATATAAACAAGCGTAAAATAAATAGGCAAAAATAACATCAATTCCTAACAATCATAAACATATCTACAATGTGATAAACTTTCACAACCAAACACAAACATGAATAACAATTCACTTCTTACCCATCGACTCTCACACCAAACAACATCAACAGAGCAAATCCTGACAATTACTCCATGTCTATATACAAAGACCAAACACACAACAATCGGTCATCGATTTCCGGTACCATCAATTTTGGACAATCAAGGTTATTACAATGACTCGGTCGCTGAATCATTAGATTTCATGTTATCATATCATGACATTCATCATCCCGACTCTACAATATTCCTTATTGAGGAGACTAACCAATATGTGATGAATTTAATGAGGAAAAACCATAATATTATATCCCAACATCTTCAAGTTACTCTCGCCATTAGAGACTACAATCTAAATGCAACTGCAAGACTTGGCGTTGATCTAATCATCATGGACCTGAAGTAACCCGACAACCGAAGAGGAAAAACCATATATGCACCATCCGCTTTGAGAATTACACCAATGTAACCAATATTTTGACACTCACCGCGCCATAAATTTCATTGTCTTTGCATTAATCATTGGCTACGCATAAATATAAGTTGCCCAATGTGTCGGGAAAGTAATTTATGAACCAAAACAAGGTAATAATAAATAATAATTTCATGTTTCAAACTCAAAATTCATTGTCTCATTTGTTACTATTCTTGATATAATCATCAAACAACATTCGGTAAATAATTAAGGGCATAATCAATGGATAAAATCACATACACAAAATTACCTAATACATCAACAATGTCATAGGTCCATATTTATCTGTGGATTATATTTAATGGTTAACTTTTGATAGAATGACTTGATCAACATAATTATGAAAAAAATAAGTTTAAATTAAATAATTTCTTTAAAAATAGTTTATTTAAAAATTATAAATTTTTCACCTTGATTAAAATGAGTTACTAAAGCATATTCTTATATGTCTTAAATAAACTTAAGATATATTATTTTAAAAAATCATATAATTTATTTGTGCATTACTGAAAATGGAGGATTAAGATGACATGATGAGAGTTAGAGATTTTTTTTGATTAATTTTTTTAACACCGGGTAAATTTAAAAGTTAGAGAGCCAATTATTTTGTCCATTTTCCTTTTTTTCCTTTTTTTGGTCCATTTTCCTTTTTCTTTTGGGAGGGGTCAAACAAAGCTAATCGGACTTTATATCCGGATTAACATTAGAAGCAAGAAAACTCGGTTCTTTCGCTAAACTTCAATCATCGACCAGTCACCAGTCAGGTCTCTGCTCTCTGCATCTTTTCGAGTTGGCTGAATCGATCGTTTACGGAAACCACTAGATTTCCAATCGCAAGAACCCTAATTTGCTCGAGGAGATTCAATTCAACGATGGGTAAGAACGATTTCCTAACCCCGAAGGCGATGGCGAATCGGATGAAGGCCAAGGGTCTCCAGAAGCTCCGATGGTACTGCCAGATGTGCCAGAAACAGTGCCGCGACGAGAACGGCTTCAAGTGCCACTGCATGAGCGAGTCTCACCAGCGGCAGATGCAGGTCTTCGGCCAGAACCCCACCCGCGTCCTCGAGGGTTACTCCGAGGAGTTCGAGACGACGTTCCTCGATCTCATGCGGCGGAGCCACCGGTTCTCTCGCATAGCCGCCACTGTGGTTTACAACGAGTACATCAACGACAGGCACCACGTTCACATGAATTCGACGGAGTGGGCCACGTTGACGGAGTTTATCAAGTACTTGGGGAAGAAGGGGAAGTGCAAGGTGGAAGAGACTCCTAAAGGTTGGTTCATTACTTATATCGATAGAGATTCGGAGACTTTGTTTAAGGAGAGGTTGAAGAACAAGAGAGTTAAGAGTGATTTAGCTGAGGAGGAGAAGCAAGAGAGGGAGATTCGGAGACAGATCGAAAGAGCTGCTGAGAAGTTCAATGCTGCTGATGATGATGATGATGATGTGGAGAAGAAGAAAGATGAAGACTTGGGGTTGAAGAGTGGTGGAGTTAAGGTTGGGTTCTCTCTTGGTGGAGGGATTAAACAGGCTGTTACTACTGGGGAGAGCTCGAGACATGTGTTTGAGGATGAGGATGAGGAGAACGAGAGAGGGGAGAAGAGGAAACAAAGCGGAGGAGGAGACTCGGAGAGGAGATCGGCTTTGGATGAGTTGATGAAGGAGGAAGAGAAGAAGAAGGAGAGGATGAATCGTAAAGCTTACTGGTTGTTCCAAGGGATCATTGTGAAGGTGATGAGTAAAGCTTTGGCAGAGAAAGGGTATTATAAGCAAAAGGGCGTTGTGAGGAAAGTGATTGACAACTATGTTGGGGAGATTGAAATGATTGATTCTAAGCATGTGCTGCGAGTTGATCAGGAGGAGCTCGAGACGGTGCTTCCGCAGATTGGAGGGTTAGTGAAGATTGTGAATGGGGCGTATCGCGGTTCTAATGCCAAGTTGTTGGGTGTGGATACAGACAAGTTCTGTGCTAAAGTGCAGATCGAGAAAGGTGTGTATGAAGGAAGAATCATTAAGTCTATTGAGTATGAAGACATATGTAAACTTGCTTAATTCTTGTATCTTTAGACCAATCAGGTTTACACGGTGTCTTGTATTTCTACTCGAACACTTTTTTTTTTCTTCCGCAAGTGAGTTTCTGACACTCGCTTTTATGATAAAACAATGTGTTTTGGCTTTTGGTTTATTTTCATCCACTTTTGTCTAGTCAAATCTTTGTAGCGAACAGGGTTGTATCTCAGAGTTTGAAGCATTTTTATTCTTGATGGATCATCTCTTGAGTCATGACCAAGGTACTGCAGATTGTTATGTTTCAGCTGGATTGTCTTGGTTTCCAATTGGTGTACGTCAATATCTACTTATGCGATTTAGTTTCATATGCATTAACATCACTGTGTGGATCAGTGTCCACATGAACATTTAATCTGTCTGCAACTTCAGAAGCTTGTTGTCTTTGTGTGTGTATAGTTGTCGCGGATGGTGTGTTAGCACTTCCCATATTAAAGTTGGCTTCAAGTAACAAGCAAGTTTGATAGGTCTAGTGCAGAGTATATCTCAAGGCTTCTTCTAGTCCGCAAAAATCATGTGAAAAAATCTGCAGTCCACAAGCATCTTCTTGGAGGAAGTTAGAATTTGTTTTAGTCCAAACCGAGAAACAGCCTGAAAATTGAAGAGCATGAGGCTAGAATCTTCTCTTCTCCTTTCTTTCTCTAGAAAGTTAATTTCTTTAGTGAGCCAATGATACTTTAGCAGAACTTATCTCTAGTGTTGCGTTTGTATTCTTGCAGAATTGGTCATTACTAAGAGTGAAAACAGGACTGGTATTGTAATAAACGAATCCAAGTGCGGGGAGATGCGAATTTTTATGGGGGGAAGAAGAAAAAAAAGGGATCATTCTCGTTGGTACCATTACAAGATGACACGTGGCAAAACACACCATAGCCACTAAATCATGCAACCTTGTAATCCAAACCACACAACGTCTTCTCCTCCATATGACAAAACCCAACTAATCCTCTCGTCTCTGTGGCTTGTGTCTGAGCTCGAACCTAAAGATAAGAATCCACCATGTCTTTAGCTCCGACCAGTTATCCACCTCTCTATTCACTACCAAGAACCCAGCAGACCAAGCAAAACCCTGCCTTGATCTCTCAACCCAGTTTTATTTCCGCTAAAAGTCTCTTCCTTTCGAGCAATTCGTGCAATACCCATGTGGCAAAACGCCGGAGTTTCGCTCTGAAGGCGTCGGAGACAGAGCCCACAGCCAAACCTGAAGCAGGAGGAGGAGAAGGAAATGAAGAAGAAGAAAAGTACGAAACGTATGAGATAGAAGTGGAGCAGCCTTACGGTTTGAAATTCAGGAAAGGAAGAGATGGTGGTACTTACATTGATGCTATCTTGCCTGGTGGATTTGCTGATAAAACAGGAAAATTCACAGTCGGAGACAGAGTTATTGCCACAAGGTTTGCTCTCTTTGGATTGATTTAGCTTTAGAGAGATTGTCAAGACTTGACTGGAGTCTCAATTACAGAACCTTGAAACTTGCCTTGTATCTATCTTTGCATTATGTGTTGAATATTTTGAGTGTGCAGTGCAGTGTTTGGGACAGAGATTTGGCCTGCAGCTGAGTACGGTAGGACTATGTACACTATCCGCCAGAGAATTGGTCCTTTGCTTATGCAAATGGAGAAGCGTTATGGTTTGTTGACATCATTCCCAAAAAATTATGCTCTCTGGTTTTGTGTCTCTCTAAAAAACACAGTCTTGTGTCTTCTTATCTTGTAGGTAAGGTTGATGACTCTGGTGAGCTAACAGAGAAAGAGATAATCAGAGCCGAGAGAAATGCCGGATTCATTAGCAGTAGGTTGAGGGAGATTCAGGTTAGTTTCCTCTTGAAACCTTCTTTAAGAAGTATTGTTTATGTTACACCAAAATTAATGTAGTGTGGCTTGTGAATGGTTTGTCGGTAGATGCAAAACTATTTGAGGAAGAAAGAACTGAAAGCTCAACGGGAGAAGGATCTTCGTGAAGGGCTTCAGTTTTCCAAGTAAGTGCTCTTGTGAGTTGGCCCATAGCGAGTACAATTTGACTTTGTATCTCTAATTGATGTAGGAATGGTAAGTATGAGGAAGCATTGGAGAGGTTTGAGTCTGTCTTAGGCTCTAAACCAACGCCAGATGAAGCATCAATTGCAAGTTACAATGTTGCTTGTTGCTACTCAAAGCTTAATCAGGTAAAAGAGCTTTTTTAATCTTTCTAATATTACTCTTGGACTTTGCAGAGTTCATAAGAGTTCTGTTGAATAGGTTCAAGCTGGTCTCTCGGCTCTGGAAGAAGCATTGAAGTCAGGATATGAAGATTTCAAGGTAATCTCAATGAGTTTTCATGTTTCAATTAATGAGACACCATAAGAGATTGGTGTTGTTTGTTGGAGCTGAGGGATTGTTTTGTTTGCAGAGAATCCGAAGCGATCCAGATCTGGTAAACCTCAGGAAATCTGAGGATTTCGATCCACTCATGAAACAGTTTGATGAATCTTTTATCAACGAGAGTGCCATTAACGCCATCAAATCCTTGTTTGGCTTTAACAAGAAATAGTTCACCAAAAGCTTATATGTCTTTTGATGTGATTCTGTTCATAGCTTCTCTTCTTGGCTATATACTTGTGAGGAATCGTTAAGGTGTTCTTTTACCTGTGAATGTGTCTTTACCATTTTCAGTCAAGTTTGTGAATGAAAGTAAAATTTTCAAAACTTATCAATCTTTCAATTAAAATACTCTCTTTTATTTCTGGACATATAGGACAATGATCTGTATTAGTAGGTAATGTTGCATGCATTAGTTGTCATATATTGATACAACATATTTTCTTGTTCAAAATCATTACATTAAGCCCTCGTCTATTGCAAGCTAATAGGAATCAATTTCCGGCATGGTTACTTGATCTCCTCAGTACCCAATATCCTGAAACAATAGTAGAAAATAGAAATCAGACCTTAGTTTGTAGAGTGCTTAACTTCTCTCTCCCATGAAACAGAGAAATCCAACCTTAGTAAGCCATCTATTTTTCCTGCAATGAATCAACAAGTGTGATCAGTTCACTCTCCACCCCCATGAACTCAGTTTGTACACTTTTCTCCAATGATCCCACATGATGGATCACTAGCACATAGACTGTTGGAGGTTTGGTGCTTTCCTCTCATAGATGTATAGTGATGATCATTTTGTGGCATGAATCTACATTGATCCTCCATTTTTATACTTAAAAATTTCCAGTTCTTCAGTTGCTTCCTTTTTACAAACAACCCTGTGAAGCAAAAAAAGATCAAACAAGTGGTGAGCAATATTGGAAAGACCCAAACATCGTCCATCAACTTAATAAATAAACGAAACCCAGCCCAATAAGAGAGCCAAGCCCACTAGCTGGTTATGTTGTAAAAAAAAAAAGCGGAGCCTATCCACGACCAGAGAAGAAATGTCGAGGAATTTAGCAATGGTGTATGGTGTGCTCCACCTTCCCTCCCGCCTCCACCGAGTTGCTGCTTCTTCTTCTGGTTCTTCTTCTCGCCCTCAACTCTCTGGATCCTCCTCTTCAGGTGGTGTTGCGAAGGTGGTTCTAAAAAAGGGAAAGACACAGCTGTTCAAAGATGGAAGTCCAATGGTGTACAGTGGAGCGGTAGACAGGATCATTGGAAAGCCACCTCCACAGACCGGAGATGTTGTCATTGTCGCCGATGGCACCGAGAATCCCATTGGTTGGGGTTTGTATAACTCCGTTTCTATGTTTTGTGTTCGCCTTATGCAGCTCCAACACGAATCCACCAGGTTTCTTTTTTTCTTTCTTTTTTTTTTTTTATGAAATCAACTTTGTTTTTTTTTTTCATATTTGATCTTCTTGGGCGGCAGGGATCCTTCTTGTGCACTCAACATTGAGAAGCTTCTTCAAACTAGAATCACTCAAGCAGTTCAGTTAAGGAATAATTTAGGACTCCCCTCGCCAAATACTAATGCTTATCGTCTTGTCAACAGCGAGGGAGATAGGTACCAAAACTTGCTTTCTCATCTTCACTACAAGCTCACTCACATCTAATAACATCTTCTTGCTTGGTTGGCTTTGGCTGTCTGTCTGCAGATTGTCTGGATTGATTGTGGATGTGTTTGGAGATATAGCTGTGGTTGCATCCTCCGCTGCTTGGCTTGAAAAGCATAGGAATCATGTGGAGGCTTGCCTGAGATCATCAATCCATGGCATTAATCACATCAACTGGAGACCCTCTCTTGATCTCCTCAAAGAAGATGGCTTTGATATCTCCTCTTTGAAATCATCATCATCTCCTCTTCCTCTTCCTCTTCCTCTCCCCGAGAGATCAATGGTGTCTTTTTGCTTTGTTCTTGGCTTTATCTATCTAATATGGAAACAATCAATGAAATGAAATGATCTTTCTTATTTTTCAGGTTGTGGAAAATGGTATCACTTACGCAATCTCGCTAGAGGGACAGAAGACAGGGTTCTACACAGATCAACGCGAAAACCGTCACTTCATATCAACCATCTCTGCTGGCAAAAGAGTTCTTGATCTCTGCTGCTACAGTGGTGGATTCGCACTCAATGCTGCCAGAGGAGGTGCTACCACTGTCCTCGGAATTGATTCGTCTGTACCTGCTTTGGAGCTGGCCAGAGAGAATGTAATCCTCAACCATATGGATCCAGGGAAAGTTGTTTTCTTCAAACAAGATTCTACAGAATTCATGAAGGCCGCTCTGTCAAGGGAAGAGACATGGGACATTGTCATCCTAGACCCTCCTAAGCTTGCTCCGAGGAAAAAGGTTTTACACAACGCGGCAGGAATGTACAGAAATCTCAACTCTTTGGCAATGAGATTGACAAGTAGTGGAGGTATGTTGATGACATGCTCATGTTCAGGTGCCATGACACAGAGCGGAAAGTTCTTGGGCATTCTTCAGAGCGCTGCAGCAATGGCGGGAAGGAAGATCACTGTGGTGAGGGAGGCTGGAGCTGCGTCTGATCACCCACTCGACCCATCCTACCCTCAAGGCCACTATCTCTCCAATATTCTGCTTCGGGTGCTCTGACTTCTTAGGTTTCAACATGCTCAATATTTTTTTTTCTAAATGTTTGGCTGGATTAATAGTAATATAAGTAGTTTTTTTTTAACTTGTTCGGAACAAGAACAAAGTATTTGGAGTATCAGCTCTCACCGAAAGAACCATTTTTGCAAGCAAGGATTTCAATGTATAATACATGAACAGAAAAAATTACACACTGTTTCTTAAGAATAAGGACGAATCTTATAAACATAAGGGAGTGACCGTTAAGAGTTGGGTTACATGCAGCTCCTTGAATAAATGCCAACTTTGTTAGTCTTAGCAGGTGCATGAATGCAATCTACCCATGATAAATGAAAGACAATCTTATGAATAGCAAAATTGGGAGCAAGGAAAACGAATTAGTTAGCTTAGCGTAATGGTCTGTATTGGTATGCCATGCCATTACTTTAAATTCAGATAGGGTAATGTGCATTCATTAGTTGTACACTACATGATCACAAGATAGGATAGGAATCATGATTTTATTCATAAGATTTGATTCAAAATTTCAGTACACAGCACACTCTCTTGTTCAAAGTCATTACACTTAGCCTCTCATCTATTGCAAGCTAAAAGGAATTTGTTTCCGGTAGAGTTACTTTGTTCCCCTCTCTCCTCAGTATCCATATCCTGTAACAAGAGAATAGTAAACAGAATCAGTGATGGGACCATGGATCTTTTGGTGGATCTTCACCGGAGATTCACAGTATATGAAGGTCTGAACACACCTGAGTTGTCCATTGGGTTGCCTACAGGAACTGGCTCAGGCTCCTTGATCTCAACAACAACACAGTCTGACATCAAGAATGTCTTTGCAACCGAAGCTGCGTGTTCCAAGCAACACCTAACAACCTAAAAATCCAGACAAAAGCAACTTATCAGGTTCATGGACCAATTCGCTAGATAATACAGTTTATATATGTATGCAAACAACTGACCTTTGTTGGATCTATGATTCCTGCAGCCATTAAATCCTCGTACTTGCCGGTTGCAGCATTGTAACCGTATTTCACGTTATCGTTAGAAAGCACCTGACAATTGAATACAAACACAGCTCTTCAAGCATCTGATTTTAAATCAATCAAGAGCACAAGTGTGTGTGGAGGCTTTTCAGTTAAACTACTACCTTCTCGCTAACTACGCTTCCATTGACTCCAGCATTCTTTGCAATCAGTTTCAGAGGGTAACTCAGTGCTCTTTTCACGATATCAGCTCCCACCTGAAGTAAGGGAATCAGAGAAGTTAGAAGAAGACCTGAAGTGTTTAGGAATTAAAAACTGAAGGCTTGATAAGGTTATACCTTTTCTTCATCATTTTCAAGGGCGGCTTTAATGGCATCAACCTTGGAGGCAAGCCGAAGCAGAGTACAACCACCACCAACTACAATACCTTCCTCAACAGCAGCCTGAGGAATAGAAATTCTGATCAGTATAGTTCACAAGTACACTTTTAAAACCTCAGAATCACCTTTGTAGCATTAAGAGCATCTTCAACTCTCAGTTTCTTCTCTTTGAGTTCTGTCTCCGTTTGTGCTCCAACCTTTAACCAACACATAAAATCTTTAATTAACTTCTCTTGAGCATATTCTTTTTGTTATATTTAAGAATACCAATGTAGGTTTGTAATTAACCTGAATCACAGCAACTCCACCGGAGAGCTTTGCAATTCTTTCGTTCAGTTTTTCCTTCTCATAATCTTGCTCAGCTGCCTGCACAAACCAAACACCATATTACTGTAAAAAAAAAATAGTAGAGATATCATATACTTTGCTATCTCTTCTACTAGAAGTCAATACCTCAATAAGATTCTTAATCTGTGTTACACGCTTTTGCACTGCGTCCTGTGTGCTCCCATCACCCACAATGGTTGAAGTCTCCTTCGTGAGGACGACCTTTGCGGCATTACCAAGAACCTCTTTTCCAGCTTTGTCAAGTGAAAGACCAACTTCCTCACGAATCACAGTTGCTGCAAGCGCAGATGGAAAAAAACAGGACAAGATTAAGACAGACCACAATGATTATGCCTACACACAAGGGCTGAGCAAGTTACCTCCAGTGAGAATGGCAATATCGTCAAGGTATTGGCTCTTGCGCTCTCCAAATCCTGGAGCTCTGAGAGCTGCAATCTTCAGTGTACCTCTAAGCTTGTTAACAACAAGGGTAGCTAAAGCCTCCTGCTCAATGTCTTCTGCGATAATTAAAATTGGGTATCCTCCTCTAATGGCATCCTCCAGAACACCGACGAGATCCCTTGCATTGGTAATTTTCTTGTCAACAAGAAGCAACTGCAGTCAAACGAACAATACATTAAGAACATGCATCTGGTGAAACACTTCGGTGGAGTGAGCTCAGAGTTACCTTGCAGTTGTCGAACTCGACTGACATTTTCTCACTGTCTGTCACAAAGTAAGGGGAGATGTAACCGCGGTCAAATTGCATTCCTTCCACAACGTAGAGAGCGTTCTCTGCACTTTTACCCTCTTCAAGTGTCACCACACCTTTCCTGCCCACTCTGCTCATTGCTTCAGCTATCATACTTCCAATTTCTTCATTGTTACCCGCACTAACAGCTGCCACATCTGCAAGTTCGCTGTCTTCAACCTACATCAGAGACATGTCTTAGTTTCAGCGATCATACTTTCGACTCGTCACATATTAAAAAGAAAACAAAGAGTGCTATGTATAAAAAGGTAACCTCTTTAGACATTTTCTTGAGCTCAGCAACCAAAGCCTTGGCTGTCTTCTCAATGCCTCTAGTGATCAATACAGGGTTTGCACCAGCAGCCACCACCTGAACGATACAAATTCCAGGATATAAAATCACCATTCCTTAAATTTCACCAGAGGAAGCTGAAATAACAACGTTAGACATACCTTGACACCCTCAGCAATAAAACCTTGTGCAAGAACCACAGATGTAGTGGTACCGTCACCAGCCAAGTCATTAGTCTTGGCAGCTGCTTGCCTCACAAGTTTAGCACCAATGTTCTCGACAGGGTCTTCCAGTTCAACCTACAGTATAAAAGTTCGGAGTTACAAGAGTCTTTTCAATAAAAAAAAAAAAAAATAAACATCATTCTCAGAAGGGGGAAACGATGATTCCATACCTCCCTAGCAACAGTGACACCATCGTTAACAATTCTAGGTGATCCATACTTGCTCTCAAGAACAACATTTCGCCCTTTCGGTCCAAGTGTAACACCAACTAGGTCTGCAAGCTTGTTGACACCAGCCTAGTACAAATGCAAAACCTTTAGTAAAGTTTGGGAGTATATATAATAATCCACAAAAAGAATTATTTTAAAAGAAAACAGAAAGCTCACTTGAAGTTTTCTAATGGTAGTCCCGTCTTTGTTGAAATGCAACTCCTTGGCTGCGCATACAATTGCAGGACTAGATCTTCTGAGCTTGGGGCATACGTTCTGCCTCCTTCCGAACGAGCTTGAAGACAGCTTGTTCATAAGTTTCTTATCCGATTTGTGGCCATTTGGAGCAACCATTGAACCAATGGAAGACGCTGCAGTGAAAGTTGATGCCATTTTTTCACTACAAACACAGACACAATTCAACAGTTAGATAACATTTCTAAGAATTATAAAAAGTACTCTTCTTTTCGTCAATATATGGTTCACATAATCAAAACAAAACAACCCACAAAGCTGAACTGATGAAAACTCGCAGCAATATCAGAAAAGAAGAAGAAAGGTGACACTGACACATTTCAGAGTACAGCTCACTAACAACACCATCGACAATCTATGAAACAATAATCGTTATATCTATGAAGTAACCAAAATCGTTAGAGAAATGCGTTAATACTTGCGGAAATAGTTTTTTTTTTTTTAAAAAAAAGGTTTCAGCAAGTTCTCATCCAAGATAACAACACCAAACATAGAGACACATAAACACAAACTGAGCCACAGAAAATGCAGAGACTCAAAAGATTAGAAGGAACTAACAGAGAAGTAAAGAAGAAAAGCAGCGGAGGAGGTTCTTTACCGGAAGGGTTTTTCCGGATAAGAAAATTGGTAGTAGTAGGTTTATCTCTTTATTCTCGCTTGGAAGTGGAAGATGCCTATTTAACGTTCCCTTAGCTCTTCAAGCTTTTGAGTTAATCCTGACCGTTGGATTCAACGCTCCGGATTGGTAATCGGATCCTGGATCACTTTTCCTGGCCTTTGTTTTAAATTGGGCCATTGTTCAAATCGGGCCATTTTAGATACAACAACAAATCAACAATAAAAATGTTCTTAAACTTATTTCGTTTTTCACTTTTAGGTTCCAAGCTATCTGAAATGTATATCAAACAAAATTTACTAAGTAGCTAAAAGGATTGTGTTCAAAAAAAGAAGCTAATTGGATTAAACCGGTTTTAACAGTCAAAACTGGATGAAGCCATTAAAAGAGAAAATCTTTGCGCTCTTGCCTCTTGGATATAATTAAGTAGGTCCTACGGGTTCAGATCAAACTAGTAGTTCGGTTCAGTAATCATCATCTCTTTCATTGTTATTCTCTGCGATAAGCAACTAATTGCCTAATACCATGATCTATGATACTCAAAACACTTCAGAAACTAAAGCCGCGAATCGGCTTAAAGGAGTTTATTACATAGTCTTGGACTCTTGGTGTCATATTACAGATGGTTAGCAAAGAGGTTCTAAGTTACTATGGTATTTATTGCTCATTGAAACAAACATTACAGGAAACAAGATACGTGGAAGAAACATAGAACAAAAAAAAAAAACAAAAAAGAAAAGAGATATATTGGCATCTCCTTTCGGTATTTACAGTTTTTGGTTTTCAATCTGGATCAAACCAAGTCCTTGCTGAAGTAAGACAACCTCAGTCACAAAGCGCTTGCCACCATCCTGAGATCCCCTAGTTCTTGACAATCAACGTGAACATGCTTTTTTGTTTCTTTTCATAAATAGGCTCTGCTTGTATCAAATGATCAATAGTCAAACCATCGTGTGTAAAAAAAATAAACAGAGAGGTTGGAGACTCACATAACTATTATTGCTGGATTTTCCTGAACTCTGTAAGAACTGGGTAGATATTCTCAAAGGCGGTGTAAGTCTCTTCTCTCATCTGATAGTGTAACCTCAAAGATTCCATCAGATGACCCCCAAAAGTATTTTCATGACAAAAATGTGTTTAAATCATTCTGAGAGGATGTAAGTAAGATTATTTATTTACCTTGGCTCCAGTTATAACAATTTTTCCAGACACAAAAATAAGGAGTACTATCTTTGGTTGTTTCATCCTATATATCAGTCCTGGGAATAGTTCTGGCTCGTACTGGAGAGAGAGATGCGAATCATCATCAGACATATTATCTCCATTTTACAACTACAAATGCTTGAGGTTATCACTTACACTTGAGAAAGCACTGTGAGAGTATGCAAGACCTTCAAGCCTAATGGGGAATTTGACATCACAAGACCCTACAATGTTCTGAATCTTGAAATCCTGCAAACAGCAAATTTCATTACTAGTACGTTCTCCTAACATTGAAAACCAAACAAATTGCTGCTTGGAATGTAGGATCCGAATTAGAGATAGGTACCTTGAACTTTGCAGGAAAGCCAAGCTTTTGAACAATCCGAGCGTACTGAACAAACAAAAAGAAAGAATTCTTTAACATAGTAGAAACCAAACACCTACTGAAACTCTATCAAAGCTTCAGTGTTCCCAGAAGACAGAAAATCAGACAGTTACTAAGAGGAGCTGGTCTACCTTTCTCGCAGCCAGCTTTGAAAGGTGTTCACTTTTAGCTCCGGTACACACCTAAAATAAGACAGTATAACAAGTTAAAACGAGAACATGGTAGATGATTAATACGAGGAAAAAGTGACCAAATTAGCTATGCTATAAAGGCAATAGAACGTACCATTTTTCCAGAAGCAAAAATCAAAGCTGTGGTCTTTGGCTCTCTTATCCTCATAATCACCGCAGCAAAACGCTGGAGCATGAAACACACGGAACATTAAAACTAAATCCAGAAAATACAAAAAAAAAATTACTTATGACTTTCTATAGTCAATCAAGTTCGGAAAAGAAAAGAAAAAACAAATAACTGTGACATAGGTATAAGAAAAAATTATTTTAATATACAGAGCTGTAGAAAGACTGATGGCTCTTAAAATTACTTTTTAATTAACGTCCAATCAAAATGATGGATAAAACAAAAAAGAAGAAGACGAAGACAGACCTTGGGGTTATATTCAGCATTACGAGCCTGTAAAGCTATGGCTTTAAGGTCAAGCTTGCAGTCTAAGTTTACCGTTGAGACAATGTTTCTGAAACAAGACACAAAGTTAAAAGTCTTGTCATTTCACAAAGCACAAACTCCAGAAGGTGAAATACAGAGACAAGAGAGAGAACTACTCACTGAAGAGTTGGAACAATCCCTGAAGGATGCTTGCTAAGGTCAACTGGTTGACTCCCTTCCATTCCTTGTTCAGCCATTCTCTGACATACACACAAAAAAAAAAAAAAAATCAGTTAGATCTCGGCATAGACAAATCATTTCTAAGCCGACAAACATCCACAATCAGACAAGGAGAGCTTTTGTTGAAAGAACTATGAAACTAATCGGAGAGAATATGAGATCCAATTCGAGACGGCAACTTAAAGGGTACGACGAAAACTAGACTAGATCCGAGTGATTGAACCTATTAGAAGCTAAGGGTAAGAAGCAAAATCAAACCTTTCGCTAGTTTTCAATCCGGAATCTCAAATCTAGGGTTTCGTAACCCCCAAATGATTTGAAAAAAGGATAAGGCTTTATATATATACAAAGGAAGGAAGAGAGATTTTAGAGAGGGAAAAGAGATTTGTAAAATGGGATTTATAAAGGAAGAGACTCGTTTCTATATCGCTCCCTCTCTGGCTTGGTTCTCTTTGGGGATGAGATTTGTGAATGAGAGGGTCGTGTTTTGGATCTGAGGAGGAGCTTATTGACTTCTTTCCTGGCACCGTATATATAGTTTCCTAAACTACCCCTTCCTCATTATGTTGATTGAGGGTAATTCTGGGAAATCACGTTGATATATCTAACATTACTGTCTTTGCTGGGATTGTATGTCAACGACCAATCTTTGTCCGCCACATTTGATATTACACGATGTTAGTGCTCGTGCGAGTTTTTTTTTAGTTTAATAATATCTTTTGGTTATTAATAAACATATCCACTTCGGACAACTACGATTGATCAAACTAGAGCGTGGTTATGTAATAAACACGCTTTTACACCACAAAACATAGTATATATGAAGATATAGGTATCATAAAACGTTAAAAGAGATCAACGATTTTGTTTTCCAGGAGCTCCAGGTCCTTTTTTGCCAAAAACTTCACAACTTCCTTAGTGATCAAAAACAAAAACAAAAAATCATATTTTTTGCCAAAACAATAAAATTGCATTTTTCCGCCAAAACCGAAAATCTCGTACTCCTGTCAAAACAAAAAAAAATCACTTTTTCCGTCAAAATGATAAAATTGTGTTTTCTTGTCAAAACCAAAAATCGTGTTTTTCTCGCCAAAATCAAAAATCTCGTTTTTTCTACCAAAGTCAAAACATCTCGTTTTCCCATAAAAAAAAAATTATTTTTCCACAGAAACCGAAAATTTTGTTTTTCCGCCAAAATAAAAAAAAGACTCGTTTTTCTGCCAAAACCGAAAAATCTTGTTTTCGCAAAAAAAAAAAATCTTGTTTTGCAGCCAAAATTGAAAAATCTCGATTTTCCGCCAAAACCGAAAAATCTTGTTTTGCGCCAAAATTGAAAAATCTCGATTTTCCGCCAAAACCGAAAAAATCTTGTTTTCGCAAAAAAAAAAAATCTTGTTTTGCAGCCAAAATTGAAAAATCTCGATTTTCCGCCAAAACCAGAAAACGGGCCTGCAAAAACCTAAAATCTCATTTTCCCACCAAAACAAAAAAAACTCATTTTCCGTCATAACCAAAAAAAAAAAATTCTCCGCTAAAATCGAAAAATCGGTTTTCCTGTTAGAATAAAAAATTATGGTTTCTGCTGAAACCGGAAATCGTGTTTTCTACAAAAAAATGCAAAACCAATTTTAGATATATTGTTTGAATATTATAATCAGTTTATTATTAATACTCTTTTTAGTTTGAAATTTTTAAAAAAGTTTTAAGTACATGTTTATCAAAATTTTGTTTATTAAAAATTATTATTATAGTAATTTTTTAGTACAAATCTAAATAAAAATTTATAAATTTGTATGAAATAATAATTTATGAATGTCAAAATATGAATGTATCATATAAATAGATTTGGATGGAGATGACAGATGGTGAAACAAAGAGGCCCAGAATACATACGCTTACGAGTTAAATTACTAGTAGGTGGAGGAAGGGCAGCTAGAAGCCCGGTAGCAAAGCAAGGCAAAGTTCAACAAGAACGTAGCCATTTAACAGAGAAAATAGTCACTTATTAGGCAAGGGTCGGGCCATTGTTGTGTTGTTGAAAGCAGAGAGTAAGAGAAGAATCAAAGCGACTATTGATAAAACCCGACGATTCATCTCTTTTGCTTGTTTATTCTTTTGATTAAGATTAATCTGAGGGAGAAGCGTTATAAATTCTATACTTATATAGAGAGGGAGATCTTGATGAAAAACATTCGTATATAGAAACTTCCAAGTTGGTTAAAGCCGCACCTTTTGTTATTTTTACACACAGCTTTTATGAATTTCCATCTACTGTACTAATCTTCGCGCGGAAACTGTCACATACGAATGCGATCGTTGACTAAACAAGCTAATGCACTGTTTCTTAAAGTCAAAGAGCAACAAACAGCACAAGCTGACTTTTACAGAATTTTCCCAACGACTGTTCGAAACATAAGGATAAAGACTTATGTTTTCAACGGGTAGCTAGCTTTCAACCAAATCTGAGAAGCTTTATGTACAAACACACACACAAAAAAAAAAACAGCTTAAAAGTTGAACCCTGGTCTCATGATCATATATTAAAAGGTCTTCTGTTGCCTCAGGTAAAACATGTTTCAATCTGTGCCTCTCGATGGATTGCTGTCTTGAGATGACGACGAGAACAAGCTGCTAAACGGCCATTGGATCGAGATTCTGTTCCTATTACCACCATCGTTCTCCTCCTCTATCGCTGTTCTCAGTTCTCTGGCTGCTGCTTGTAACAGAAGACTCATTGACTCCATCGTTGTCATTTGTTTCTTCTGTTGCTGCTGAATCAGTAGTCTTTGTCTCAGTCTCATCTGCAGGCAGTGGCGGAGCCACATTGGCTAAGAGGGGGGCAAATGCCCCGTATGCTTTTCCAAATTTACATGTAAAGTTCTAAATAATTTCAGTTATGCCCCTTAGGTTTTAGCAATTGTACTTCCTATTCTTTGAACAATTTTAATTATGCCCCCTATAAACATTTTGTCTAGATCCGCCACTATCTGCAGGTACCTGATAATATATAGGATTTTAAAAGATTCAATTTATATCATGCATTGAAAATTAATATTTTCTGTTTATTCATTTGAATGATTAATTCATTATTGATACATTGTTGTATATAAATAATAATAGACTTCAAACAGTAAGAAAAACACAACTCCGATCCTTTTCTTTCTTTCTAAAAACAAAATATGTAGAAAAGTAGATGGTCATCATTCAATTAATGAGAAGATGAATTATTATGTCGTGTATATTTAGAAATATCACAAAATGCAATTGATACCAATAACTGTTCTATTAGGAAATTGAAAAAAAAAGAGAGTTGGCAAGCACTACAAAATAGGATGACTACAATTACATACATCGTTAGAAATTTAAAGAGATGCTTATACAAATGGAGAACATGTATTAACGTGGTGCAATAGAATTTGACATTTTAATCATACTTTTTACTCGATATATATATATATATATACATGTGTGTGTGTTTTGTAATTAACAAAGTCTTAAATTTTATTACTTCTTTTTGTCAGCAAGTTTCATTATTTTGTTGATGGAAAACAATAAAACAATTTTGCCACAAGATCCAAAACTAGAAAAAAGTTTTAAATTTGACCATGTGCAGGTAATGATGAAAGATGTCCCAAAGTTTACAACTATACACCATTCAAATATAAACATGTCATCACTATTTTGTATGAGTATCTAGACATTAGAGATACTTCTACCATGCAAATATAAACATATGTTTTTCTTGGTGTAAATATAAACATATGTTATCATTATTTTGCATGAGTGTCTAGACTCTACAGATACTTTATGTTTCTCATGTTTAATTGTTTGAATATAAACATGTATAAGCGATAACTATGATGATCAGCTATTTGGTTTCATGAAGGTCAAGAAAAACTCTGAAGAGATCAATGATGATGCTGTCCAGGACCAGGAGCTTTAGGTGACTTTTTATGACCTGGCGGCGACACACTCCCTGATACATCTATTTTTAAACTCGCAGGTACTCCTTGCCCTTGATAATAAAATAAAATGAATTGAATATGAAATCTGTTTACGAGTGATAATATTATATATAGATGGGTATAGAGTTAGTGTAGAGTTCAACAAGGAGGTAGCCATTTTAACAGAGACAACAGTCACTTACTCAGCAAGGTTCGGGCCATTGTTGTGTTGTTGAAGGCAGAGAGTAAGAGAAGAATCAAAGCGACTAATGATAAAGCCAGACGATTCATCCTTTTGGATGTTTGTTTGTTCTTTTGGTTAAGATTTTTGCTTCAAGAGAGGGAGCGTTATAAGTTCACACAAGTTCTATATATACTATATATAGAGGAGATCTGGATGGTATATAAAAACTTCAATTCGTTAAAGCCGCACCTTCTTGTTTTTACAAACGTGATACTCTTGACTTTTATGAATCCTACCTAATGTCTTCACGCGTTAGCGAAACTATTACATAGGAAGGCGATCGTTGACCAAACAAGGTAATGCACTGTTAAAAGTCTATGGTGGACTGGTGGTGGTGATATCAAAACATAAAACAAAAACTCATAAGACTTTTATTTTCCAAATTTTGACACAACCAAATCTGAGAATCTTATTTACAGACTAAAAAAAACAGCTTAAAAGGTTTGAACCCATGATCATATCCAAAGCTTCTGTTGCCTCAGGTAACATTTTCAATCTGATGAATTTCTGTCTTGAGACGACGACGAGAACAAGCTGCTCAACGGCCATGGGATCGAGAATGCGTTCCTATTACCATCATCGTTCTCTTCTTCTTCTTCTTCTTCTTCTCCTCCTTCGTGACGGTTCCCATCGCTGTTCTCAGTTCCCTGGCTGCTGCTCGTAGCAGAAGACTCATTGACTCCATTGTTGTCATTTGCTACTGAATCAGTAGTCTTGGTCTCGTCTGTAGGTAACTGAAACCTACAAACCGGGCAAGAACTGTGAAGCTCAAGCCACGGGAGCAAGCAGTCAGCATGGAAGTTGTGCTTACAGGGCATCTGTTTAGCTTCGACCCCAGCCTCAAAATCATCCAAACACACGGAACACTGAAGACAAGGCTCTTGGATTTTGACAGTAGCCAAAGACTCGACATCTTCTTTACGAGCTGGAGGCGTTCCATATCTGTTGGGATCATTCTCTGCTAAACGCTGAAGCAGCGCTTCGAATCCAGGGCCGATGAAAAAGTCGCTCAGAGAAGAACCATCAGGCATCGAATCCGTAACAAGAGAGCGTGGGATGGCGATAATTTGTTGATGCGGATTGATGACGATCAATCGTTCTCTCTCCCTGTCCGCATGATGGTTGTGATCATCATCGTCATCATCTCTGTTACTCCCAGGTTCAAGTGCTCTTACTCCATGAAGCAATTGCACGACGGAAACGGAACGTCTTCCCCTTCTCCTAAGAATCTCTCGAAGCTGCGAATCCAAGTCTCTACCGTTTCCGGTTTCGTTCTCAGCACTCTGGTTCCTCGAGGCGGCAGAGTTGTTGATCATTTCCATCAAGATAGAAGTGGTTGTTGGTGCTCTCTGGTCTGAAGAGTGGTCATCCATCTCTTCAACAAAGCCGCTTCGACAAAAGGGGCATTTGATCTCCTCTTCCATCATCACCGCATCCACAGTTTGGGAACACATGTGGCACCAATACCTCGTTGCATTTGCTTCTTCCATGTCCTCCTATTTCTGTTCATATTCATAAGCAAAACACTCAGCTCTAACAAAAACGCGCAGATATTGTCGGCTAAGAGACTGCCATGAGCGAGAAGGAACATCAAACCCGTTTCTCAAACTCACCAATAAGTCTAATAATTTTCTTTTTCGGTATTGTTATTCACAAAGAGGAATAACAAGTGAGACGAGTCATGGAGATTAAAATGACAAAATTACTAACTCGAAATACAACCATAAATGCCAGAGCGAATGTAAGCACCTTTTTTTCTCAACCTCCAAGTCTTCTTCAACAGCAGATGAAATCTCACAGACGAAAGAAATAATAAGGAGCAATTTCTGAAACAGATAGACCAAGGGGTTTAAGTTTTGTGTGGAGGAGTGGTGATTCCAGATCCTTCTGGCTTTCTCTTTTGTCGTCTGCTGATTACGACAGTAATTATTAAATCAGTCCCCTTTTTTCTCTAAAACATTTATTTATTGATGAGATTCATGACCGACTTTATGTGGGTTTATTTAATAGGCTTTTTTTAGATTTCTCGTGGGCTTTATCTTTGTATTTTATTCTATGGACTTACACGGTGCGAATTGGAAAACCCGAACACTGGCAAAGTTTTACTTTAAAGTTGGAGCAAACTCAAAACTCGATCAAGTCCCCAAACCGCATCTACCATCCCCATTTTAACCGGATTCAAAACATGTCCAAACCTCACATGGACCAGAGTTAAACCATGTACAAACCTCCGATCCTGCAACAGTCGGTCTCATATCATGTCTCTCTGCAAACATGCAACTACAATCTTCATGCGTATAAGCATCCACAAGAATCGAGCTAGCTTATAAGTATTTTTTTTACTGTTCTCAAGATCATCTCCTTCTAAACTTATATCAAACACACACAATGACAAGATATATAACGCCCCCCATCTTTATACTATCTCCATTGAAACCCAAAACAAAAATAAGTATCTATTTCCATTTACACACAAAAGATAAACCCGGAAAGAATCATCATGATGCATCAGATAGATTCTGCTCTATTCTAACCACATAATCCCCAAATAAATATATGTTTTCATACAAAATAATTGATAATAAAAAAAGCAAAGTAGGAACGGTGCTTACTTGTCGCCAAAATATATAATCTTCTTGTCCTTTGTAAGAAGATGGAGATTATTTCATGATTCTCTCACTTAAGGAATATACTTGAGCGTCTGCCTCAAATCCTAAAACCTCAGCTAATGCAAAGCAGACACACTTCCTTGTATAAAATTTGCTAAGATATCAGCACCTTTTTTGAATGGAGTTTTGCTTATAATGAAGACATCCCCGGTGGTTGCTTCAAACCTTTCTTTTCCTACAAAGATTTGAAACGAGAACTGTCTTATTACATGTGATACGAGAGAGACGTGAAGGCAACAGAAACAAGACAGCGCAATACGACCATGAACCAAAGAAATGTATAATCAATGGAGAGACTAACATCAATTGCATGGAATGATCTGGAAATGAGGGACTTAATCTGAGCGGCTTCTGCTGAAGATGGTGATCCATTGTTCTCAGCTGAATAATGATTCACCTACAAAAGGAGACAAAGATGAAAAGGTTAGATTGACTGAGTGACTTCTTCAATGCTGTTAGCTGAAACTCCCCATTACTATCACTATGTAGTGTCTGTTATTCACGTATATCCTAAAACAGGAAGCTATCATTACCAAACGCTCTTGTTCTTTCTTTGCATCTTCTACCATAGATAGAAGGAAAAAGAGCTAAAGGAAGAGAAGAATCATCTAGCTTAACTTATCCCACTAGAGCTAAAACCGTTCAGAACAAGAACCATGACACTCTTACAAGGTGGATTGCTTAATCAGGCATGAAGAATACAGTTTGAGAAAGCTGACTAGTGAGCAGATAGATAAACAAAGAGTCACCCGTGTTGCGTTGGGAGAATTCATATTGGACTGGACCTCTTCAAAAAGAGAGGTGTAGTAGGCAGGGTCGTAGATAGAACCACCCAAGATTTCTTCAGCAGCACATGAACACTGCCTGTCTATAGCAGGAGTTGGTGGGTTCAAGAAGCTGTTTCGCAAATCAGAATCCGTCTCACGGGGAAGCGAAGTGTCGACAATCGAAGCACCAAGCCTATAAATCTGAAACCACAGGAGGGAGAAAGATAGCCTGACAAAGAAGCCAATCATCTCCATGGCCATGGTGAGCTTCACTGAGAATATGAAGAAGGTGCCATACGTCTCAGCTGAAATACTCCTGCTTCAATCAAACAAAAAGGCATGATAACGTCTCCGAAGGTAAAAGCATAGATAGATCAGAGAGGATTACCAAATCTCGTGGGTGAAAATGATGAACCAAGAGATATCGAGAAGAAGAGCACAGAAGAGGAGAACCGCGTAGGTACGGCCGAGGCTTTGGCTATTGCTCTCGATTGCCACAAGTGCAGACAACGCGATCACCAAGTTAATCAGTAAAACTCCGTTGTATAAGGCTCCTAGTGATCCAATCAGCGCGCAACCAATCTGGAATAACAATCTCGAATCGATGAAACCCACCCAATCAATACCGATTTGAAGAGAGAGAGAGAGAGAGGGATGACCTGGGCGTAGATGAGGATGACGGCGAGAGATTGGAGTTTAACATAGTCGCGAAGCCAAGGATGTATTCGATCTCGCAAAGAACCACAAAGCATCATCAATCTCGTCCCTTCATTAGTATCCCATGAAGCTTCTAATCTCGAAATGTTCCGGCGGAAAGGAGGACAGGACGGAGAAGAATCGAAAAAGAGTTTAGTGATGGCGGGATCACATCGAATCGAAGATGATCAAAACATGATATACATTCTCTCCCCATAAATTACCAATCTCTTTAATCCAAATTAATTCAAATTTAGTATCTCTTACAATCCCCTATATATCAATCAGATATTGCCACATAATTTAAAAAAATAAAATAACCCTTTATATACTAAATTGCAAGTCATTTTGCCAATAAAAATCGAACAGATATAAATTATTTAATAATTTAAAGAAAAACAAAAATGCAAGAAATAAAAATCAAATACAAAAAACTACCGTACGTTATCAACTGATTTCTATTAATTTAGAGCAATTGTGTCGGATATACAAGGTAGAAAGAATATTTAGGAAGCAGGTAAAGTGGTTTTCGTAAACAGTGTTTGTGTAGATGGTTTTACCGAATTACCCTATACGTCCTCTCTGCATAAATTATATCGAAAGTTGAGTTACTGTGTGGGTACTATTTGTAGCAATAATACAAGCAATATGTATCACTCTCACCTCAGAGGAATTGTACTTCACGCAGCTGTAGTTATCCTTTGTCGGTAATATGGGATATTATTAAAGACATCATAAATATGTCCTTATCTCTATATGGTACTTAAGTTTCTCTTTCATCTGGTTATATATCTCAACTTCGAGAAGCCGATCTTGAATCGGAGAAAAACAAGATCAAACAATAAGCAATCATTGTTGGATCTGTAGGAGAGGAAGGATGGTTTCTGTCCGACTGGTCGAACCGGCCTGATTCACCGGAAGAAGAAGATGTTCGTCCGATTCCTGAGATGATGTTTGCAGCGGGAGAAGAACCAGTCAGTGTTCGCGTTCTGACGTATCTATCTTCTGGGGCAATTAACCGGATCTATAACGCGTTGGAGGAGGAGGAAGTGCAGATTATACGGGGATCTGCGTTTGGAAAAATTCTGGAAATTGTGGACAAACCAGTTTTTTCCGGAAGTTTTGCTAGATACTTACTATCGAGGCAGTTGAGAACCAAAAAAAGACTCGAAGCTTGGTTCCGATTTGCGGGTAAACCTATACGGTTTTCGCTAAGAGAATTTGCAATCGTCACTGGATTACCATGCGGGAAATTCCCTACGAAATCAAAGATGAAGCTGAAAGAAACTATAGCGGAAAAACCCTACTGGCCGTCGTTATTTGGTAAAATTGAAGTTGCCACTGTGGCTTCTGTCATCAGGATGTTGAGGAAGCGCACCGTTGAAGATAGGCTGTTCGAATCAAATACGCATGCTTGGAGATTCTATCTTCTGTTCTTCTTCCTACTAACTTGAAGATGAAAATATGTAGAGAACATGTTGAGGCAATTGAATATCTTGATGAATTCTTTTCTTATCCTTGGGGAAGACTGACATTCGACATGCTTATGTGCAGTATCAAGGAGAGAGATGAGGTTGCTCTGTCACAGAACACCATTGCTGTCAAAGGATTTGCACTCGCGTTACAGCTTGTCATGGTTGAGGCGGTCCCCTGTCTTAATGAAGTAATCCAGGAAACTTGTTCATCATCCGAAGGTGATAGCGAAGATGAAGTCGATGAAAAGGCTTCAAAACCAAAGCGAAAGATGCTTAGTCCTGCTCATGCAAGAAATGTCGACAAGCGAGCTGATGTAGGTTTTTCTGTTAAAAAGGTTTTATTATAGCATTATCTGATCATCATTTAACGGTTGGAACGTATAAATTTATTATGAGCTCGTACGACGGGGTATAATTAGAAGTCAGGCTCGCCAGTATATTATTTGCTGCTGCGAATTATTGAAATTTTTTCATACATTCGCTGTTGCTTGCCTTTCGGTTGCAGGTTCTTGTAAAAAGCATTATCGACCAAGACCCGTTGATACCAATAGACGAGTCAGAGTTAGTCTGGTCTGACGAGGAGGAGGATGAGAAGGTTGACAACATGGTTTTCCTCATCAATACAAACTATCACCAATTCCATGTTTCTTGGTGGACTTACTCGGTTAGATGTTGATCGGCTGCGAAACTCTGAAACTGTTTCATCCAAGTTGAAGAAACCGAAGAAACATCAGGGTCTTGGTTCTGCAAACGATCCAGGTTACATTGCTTCACTTGTTATTGACAAAATTAAACCTGAGTTTCAAACAATGGAGGGGAATATCTTGGAAGTTTGTAAGAGGGTTGATTCAATAGAGGGTTCTGTGCTTGGACTTGTTCAGTCAGTGTTCCCGAAGTTTAAAGAAGAAATGTTGCAGTCCGTTAAAAATTTGGTTGCTCAGTTGACAAAAAACAAAGAGGCTGGTCCATCTAGAGTACCAGAAAAGGATACAGAGATAGGGAGCAGGGAAAATAGTAATCGAGAGGGCTCAAATGGGAGGCTTGCTACAAATGGAAATGATGAAACTATTGGTGACATTCTTTGAAATCTTAGTGCGTACTCTACTCCTCCAGGGTCCCCGCGTATAAGTCTTGTAAGTTATACTTCTAAACAGCATGAAATTTGTTTAAAGTGCATATCGTAGGTTGATGTTGGAAATTTGTGGGTTAATATTTTTATGAATTTGTTGACAGGGGGAGAATGTCGGTCCGACAAAGGACAAGGAAGTTTTAGATACTGATGGTGGAGATGATGATGTGTTAACCAGAGTTTTGCACTTTCTGCTCAAAGCCAGAACCATCATAGGTCATTAGACCTTAATCAAACATTGGTACGAATATCTATATATCTTTCCAAAGTATGTTTTAGTCATGCTTGTTCAACAAGGGTTGGTTATGATTTCGTGGTGTTTATTGTTTTCTGTAAAGGAAGGCGAAAAGAGGGTGCATAGACCCTTCATCGACATGCCTTCCTTTTCACTAGGTCTAACTCAGGAAGAGCAGCCGTTGGTGGGTAATGGTATTAGCCTGATGGACTCTGTGGGTGGCGTTGCCCTCCCTACCCTGAATGCTGGAGACAACATCGAAGATCCACAGCAGTCTCGGAAAAGCAAGAGACAAAAGTGTGTTCCCCAAGCCCTTGTGGACGATTATCAGTGTGGTCGTGAGATCATCTCACGCGTCAGGAAATCACAGAAGTTCATTTTTGTATTTGATGGAAGGCATGAGATCGGCCGGAAATATGCAAGACTTTTAGAACAAGTAAACCAAAATGGGTTAGTTTTCTTCACCATTTAAATTGGTATCTGTAAATTGTATAATTATTGAAATGCGTTAATGTAATATATTTTTGGTTTCACCTTGGTTATTTTAGTTATTTCAAAGTTGCTGGATTAGCTGTAAGTGGGAAAGATATTATTCTAATTGCTGAGAGAAGCAAGTTTCTTACTGCAAAGGTTAACATCCGCTCTGGAGAAATGAAAATAAGATTTTGCTTATCGATTTTTTCCATAAGTTCATAAATATATTAAATTTTATTTTTCTCTGTTCAGGTCGTTGATCTACTGATTCGAGTTGCAAAAGGTAGCATTGAAAAACATTTTCATGCAGATTTCTCAGCACGGGATGTATACCTTGATAGCAAATACGTTTCTGAAATCCTTAGGACTTATCCCCGCTTTTCAAAGAGTAGGAAAAAAGAGTCGTTCCGTTTCCCAAAAGGATTGGTTCAACTTTTTGATGATAAGCATGACTCAAATCACCAAAGCATAAGGTATTAATTCCCACTTAATGTCTGCAAGAAACATTGGGTAGGTATATGCGTAGATCACACTTGCTGAAAAGTCACAGTTCTTGATTGCAATAATGCCATTTTCTCTGATGCCATGATGGAGAAACATCTATACCCTCACTTGGTCATGGTCCCGTATCTTGTTAGACTCTCCGGCCTAGATTTTGGAAGTGACGAAACAAAGCCCTTTGCATTTGAGCGACCCAAAGGTGTCAGTCAGACTGCCAATCCTTGTGATAGTGGACTGATGGCTGTGTTATTAATGGCAACACATGCAGTTTACGGTATTGAAGCGTGCAAGTATATCAATACCCAAATTCTGATGGAAGAAGGCAAGAGTGCTGCGATTATGGCTATGGAGCTTCAAGACAATGTTTGAGCTGAAAGAGATTGTGTAATTCATGTATAATATATTTGTGGGTTGATGTTTGGCTGTATTATGTAAAACTTGAACTAATAATGTGTTATTGTATTAAGAGCCTCTTGTATTAATTAGGAACCGGGTATTTAATGACATTGTGTTTTAACGGTTTTTAACCATCCAGCAATATTGGAAAAATATTGTCTATATATACGTAAGTTTTTCCTCCCCAATAGTTGAAGTGTAACCGGTTACATTGGACAGACTTAATTTTGTATTGGATAAGTCACTGTTATAAAGTTTTAAGCACGTTGCATGTATTATTTCATCATCTATTCGGTCACCCTTTTTGCTGAGTGTCTCATATAACCGGTTAGTTACGTTCCGCACAAGGTTTACCTAAATAAAATTCCCTGAATCAATCACAAACATAAACATATTAATACTTGGAAATAAAAACAACTTGGCATTCTTATTTATATCACAATCTCGGGCATACTATATTCCTGCCTCCATCCAGACTTAACAATATTTTACATATGATATTAATTAGAATCTTTGCCTAGCAGCAATCCACCTTGCTTTACCAACACCTTCATCATCCGAGATATGCCATCCTTCTTCATCTTCGATTTCTTTTTATATAGGAACTTTGCATGTGGCGCGGTTGTGTCCACTCCCCTTGCAACGGCTGCAAACATGTTTCTTTCTAGGTGCTTTCATCTACGATAACCAAATGTTAGTCGAATAGTCCAAAAACGTTAAAAAAATGTTTTAGGTAGTAAGTACCCTAATTTCTCCGGTTGATAATATCCTGCTCTTACGGGGTCGGCCCGGTGGTCGTCTCGCAGCTGGTGGAAGGACTTTGAAACCAACGGTATCACTTTCATGATTTTGCGAGCTATTGATCTTGCTTACCGGGAAGATATCACCCTTGTAAAAGCTGCAAGACTGTCTAAGCTGTAAACTTCTGAAACGAGGCTTTCAACTCTCACTTTCCCATTGATAGAAGCAGAGATATCATGTGAACATGGTATCATTAGGGTTTGAAATACGTTGCAACTGCAGTGTTTGTTTCCTAGGTTGACGTGGAATGATCCTCCTTCTTTGTCTTTCACCTCTTATTCCAAATTATTGATTTTCTTTGCCAGCATCCCTCCGCTTTGTTCAAAATTAGCTGCTACTATCTCAACCACATGTGGGCTGAAACGGTTTACTTGGTTGCTTGTTTCCGCACGCCTTTCTGAAAACCAATTCATCAATTTCGATCTAATGAATTCAACCAGTGGCAATATAGGATACTCCCTTGCTTCACGAAGAACTGAATTCCAACTTTCGGAAATGTTGCTTGTCATAATATTGTAACACTTTCCACTAAAATGGACTCTTGCCCAATGTTCAATGCCTATACCTATCAGGTATTCAGCACAAGAAGCGTTCATCAGTTTTATTTCGTTGAAAACCGTATAGAATTCAGGAAGACCAAATGCACGGCTACTTTTCCGACAAGGTAAGATATATGCTTGTTTTTGAAGTAGGTACGAATGTTGCATTGCAAATGTAAAATGCATGCACAGTGTTTGGCTTCTGTATACACCTGCACGTGAAACCAAAAAATAATTACACTGCCTTTTATCAATCTGTTTTGGTACATATACCGTTTTAACTTCTTAATATGAATGACATACAATATTATTTGAAATAAATTGAGGGTATATACTCCCAAACTAAAGATTTTAAAAATATTTAAAAATCGTTTTAACATTCGGTTACCTTAGATATGGCGTGGTAGATTGATGAGTATCTGTCTGAAACGAATACAACGTCATCTTTGTTGGCACTAATTGCAATAGCATATTGAAAAACCACTCCCATGCTTTGTCGTTTTCACTGTCAACAACACCCATTGCTAGCGGAAAAACTTGATAGTTACCATCTTGGGCTGAAGCAGTCAATAAGCCTCCACCATACTTGCCTCACAAATGTATTCCATCGACTATAATAACACTACGCATATGCTGGAACCCACTTATTGAGGCGCCTAGAGCGAAAAAGAGGTACTTGAATCTATGTCCAACTCCTGCTTCGAGCTGTGTTTGCATTTCAGAAATGGTTCTAGGGTTTGCAGCAACTAGTCTCTGTAGATAATCAGCTAGCAGCTTGTAGGATGCACTAGAAGAACCTTTTGCGTAGTCGAGTGCAACCTCGCGCGATCGCCAAGCCTTCCAGTATGATATCTTGACGTCGTGATCGCCTAGCATTACTTGCATTATTTCATTAGGCCTTGGTGCACTTCCATTACCAGCATATCTGGACCTCATCAATTCTCCAATAACTCCATGTGTAGCTTGGCGTTCGTATCCTGTAATAAGAAAAACACAACAAACATGGGATTATATATTTTGGTTTGAGATAAAAGCTTCCGGTTAAGTTATTGATATCCAAAAAATTGCTTTTCAAATAGAATAACATCGATAGTTGATAAGTTTGTCGATTATTACCAACACGTTCATCAACGGAACAGGTATGATGCAGTGATGTTTTTCGCACTTCATACTTCTCAATGTTTTTAATCTTTGTTGCATATACTCGCCACAAACATGTACGGATAATGCATCTCATTACAAGTACTTCAGGTGAAGACCGAGTGTTTCTCAACCTAAACCTCTTGCGCAAGGCATAGAGGGCCATATGTTGTTTGAAGTGGGCTTTATTTTTAAACACCATTCCTTCATATAGTTCATCCACGGCCATAGTTTTGGTGCCTACAAGGTTTGTTTTTTCTTTCAAACATTAGTTGCACTAAAGATAGAAGCAAGCAAACCTATTTTACCTAAATATCTTACATTACAAAAGGCATCACACATAACATAGATATTTCATCGTTCGGTTTAGGAAAATACCAAAAAGGATCACATCCCATACAACTATTTTACATAACTTCCCCCGACTGATTTTTATTTATTATGGATTTAAAACAAAGGATCAGGTCCAAACCCACCACTGTCGTCGTCGCTCTCGGCATCAAAATCCTCAATTACAATGATTGCTTCAGTACCGTGGTTGTTATTCATTCCTATGACAAGTTTGAGATTGAGACTTGGTCCTCCGTTGTTAGCTATCACAGCAGCTGATCCTCCATTGTTTACCTGAGTTAAGGGGCCTACGTTTCCGTTGGCTATTGGTGCAGTGTCTTCTCCTGTATGATCCAAGAGAACTAAGCAAATTACAATACTAATTTAGCTAAATTTCAACAATTAAATAATAACTAAGAAATGTTGGATTTAATCAACCTTGCGAGAGTGCGTCCGAGATGTTAGCAACGTTTTCTGAGATGGGAATTGCCGGAGATAAATCATTGTGGTTTTCGTCTAAACCGTCAGACGAACCAGTGTATGAAGTCTCCTCTGCCTCAACAACTAGAACGGTAGTAGGGCTTGGTGGTGCAGTGACCCTCAGATTTGGTCCAATGGGAAGGCCTAACGAACCGTTTGTTGGACGGGGTGCTGGCTGGACTTGGAGTTGATAGTTTTTTTCAGCCTCGAAAACTCCATCCCAGTATGCCTGATCCTCATCACTAACATCTTCCCATATAGGTTGGAATGGTGGGATTTGCCTCAGAGGTTCAACTTCCAGCGGCATTCCATGTGGAAGTAAGTTTGGAGGAACCCCATTAGGTAACGTCCGCTGGAGCTGGTCATAATCCATCGGTTCACCATGTAAAACTGAAATTTAAAAAGAATATGTGTCAGTGACAACTCCAAAAATTGGGCAACTTGAGATAGATATGTGATGATAAATATTTTAGCTTCCGGTTACATATGTTAAACCATCTAAGTTTACCAACAATAGGTTACTTCCATTACACGTTCCTATCAATCCATATACTATGTCGTTCATCCTCACAATAAAACTAGTTAGAGAGATATCTATACTTTATAAAGCCAAAATAATGTTTTAAATTTCAAGATTTTATACAGATACCTTCTTCGGGTTAGACGGTGTTGTGATGGTCTTCGTTGGTCATGGTTTCACCTTCGGCTATGGATATCATATCATCAACAACAGTAAAACGAGGAAATTCCTCCCTTTCTACAGGAGATGGTGCATGAACCATCTCAATTTCTAGAGCTACACGGTAAACGATCAGTAATTGGGGTTCATTGAACATCATCTCCAACATGGTCCTGCTACAAATTATGGGATGTCCCCCAACGAGATCTGCAAGAAAAACATTTTTAAAAAATTAATCAACATTTATTTTTCCCTAATATGAACAACTTTCAGTTGATGGTATTAAAAAATTAAATGGTTTAAAATCACCTTTTATGGCTTGGTGATGTTGTTCCTCGGTGACCCCCTCTTCTAGGAACTTCCTCTCTCCAACTTTTAAAGGGGATCGACACAGAAATTGATATTTAGCGACTAGCTCAGGTCCGCAAGTCACGTACATAACGGGATGTGTCATATACTCCCTCACACTCAACATAGTCTCCACATCCTTATCGGTTGCCAAAGTTATCGGTGGAGTCCTCCGTCCTTCATGCTGTAGCATCCAATCAGGGAACTGATATGTTAGCGCCACGAGAGTGAGAATTCCAAGATCGAGCCTTATACGAATCATCTCCACCAAACCCTCGAAAGGATCGTCGGGGTTGATTAACACAGTCTCAGGTTCAGCGTTTGGGTTTTCGTCAAACCGCCACTCGCCGGTCGCCGTCTTCTCCCAAACACCTTGAACAAGTCTTACAAACGTTCCTATCTGAAAGAAAGAGAAAAAAACGTTAGGTAGATGAATTTATTTTGTTAAGAGTGAAACCCTACTAACTTATTTGGTTAAAGATTTTTTTTTTTTTAAACCCTAGGAAGAAGCCAGAGATATACCTCTAAAGCTGTGGGCAGGAAGAAAATCCAGAACCTCGAAGAGAAAACCGAAAAGATGGATTGCTTTCTTACTTGATCGGTGATGCTGGGAGTCGTAATTTATAGCCTAAACAGATGTATACATACACTTATACACGTATACAAAAAATGTTTCACAAGAGTGCATGGAATGCCAAGCCGTCTAGCTATGCGTTGGTGTCCCTGTTCATGATATGCGTAGCAGCAGAGGGAAAATATCACTGACACATCTCCGATATTTGTAAAATTTAATGTTAAAAATTTTCTTATCCTCTCACGGTTTGCTCACTCGTACGAATAGAAAGGCTCTGGTTTGATTTAAATATGAATTATCGTTGCTGCTAAACCGGTTTCTTAACCAATATAAGTTGTCGATTACAGCTTCACCACTCAGTTATTATACATCATTTTCAAACAAGTGGATGACAATTGGTCACGTGGTATATACGAGAACCTTCTTTTAATAATTAAAAAACTCAACACTTTCCTCTTTATCTATTTCATCTTCTGCTTCTTAGCTGCAAATAACAATGTCGGGCAGTGCATGCACATTCCTCGGCGTCAATCGGTTCTATTCCCATATCTGACGGTCCACCTTGTCACTGTTCTCAACCGTCTGTGCTAACGATATCATGGAGCGATGACAATCCAGGGAGGAGATATTACAAGTGCGAAGATCATGGCTTTGTGGTTTGGCACGACAAGGAAAGATCATGCCGCTGGCAAAAGAAAAGTCTATTGGAGGCGAGGGACAGGATTCTTACTCAGACCGAAGAAATCAAGGCTTTGTGTGCTTCTCTCCGTCAAGCAAATTCCCAGATTGCTGCATTAGAGGTTTTTCGTTCGTCCGGTTCAATTAATGAAACTTTGAGGTCCATCGAAGAGCGCGTTACAGAGCATATCAATGAGACTCAGAGGATGTTACGTAAAGTTGTTGTTTGTTATGGTGGAGGGTTTGCTTTAGCTACTGCTTTGATTGTGTATTACTTGAAAAAGTAGAAGTTTTTCCAATGTCTAATTTAAATCGTCTTTGTTAGCTGTTTCTCATAATAATAATGGTTGAAAGTCATCCATTTTGTGTAATTTAATGTTGTAATGTTCCACTTATGTTCGTATGTAACATAAACATGGTTATGTAAAAATTTTGGTACTTAATGTCTGCAATACAACTACAATAGTCATTTTGATGAAGAATTGATAAATATCAACTCAAACGAATAATGAATGATGAAGACAATGTTAGAATTGTACTTTATTAGCTCTAGACCAAGTTGATCATTGATGCGACTTTATTGTTATTTACTATTGTAGTAAGTTAATTTCATTAGACTCGGGACATTATTTCCACTGTCTCAAGTTATGAGGTGTCTCCTTTCGTCCTACAAAAATTAACTGATACAATATTTGTTTTATTTAAATCATTGACATCAGTTCGAAAGTGATGCTCACGCTCCATTATGTCGCCTTTTGTGTTACACAACAAGTGGTAACTTTTGGAAGACAAAACGTCTCTGTCTTCTGACATCTTTGACACAACGTGATCTGAGTGATATATTGCGTACGGGACAAATTCGTAAGTTCCCAACGACGGATTTCGAATCATACCTAATTAAAAAGTTTTCCGCTAGCACACCTAAATAACTTTCTTTTCTTGTATATTGAGCTAAATAGCTCATTAATTTATATTTATACTTTACAAAATGTAATCACTGATATTTCTCCAGCACACCCATGATCTCTCTTTGAAACCCACTCACGTTGCTATATATATTTAAATTCAACTTCTAACCTTATCTATCTAAAACTTCTAACGATAGTATACACACTGTCAAATCTACGATTTTAGATAAAGATCTAAATTGTCTCTCACCAAAGAGTGGTACAACAATAGTCTTCAAAATATAATTTTTTTCCAACTAAATGAGCAAAAGAATATGCTATGGATTTGATAGGTTGGGGCGTACTCAAATGGGAAGTTGAAGATTCAAATTCAGGTTTGTGAAACTAAAAACACCCAGACTCTTTATTCTCAAATTAATTTATTTTCATGAATTTTTTACTTTTTTTTTTATCTATTTATAACTTTTTTTCATTTTTAGATATTGATAAAATCTGTATATTTCATAGTTAAGGTAAACAAGATCTATAATAACAGTTCTTAAATGGACAAAATCAGTTTCCACTGCTGAACTATGTTTATTTGTTGTCGTAGCAATAGTTCAGGGAAATAAAATAATAGAGTCGCACACAAGAAAAAATGTGGTGATTCACCACGAGAAGAAATTACAAAAAGAAAAGAAAAAGGAAAAATGTGGGGATAAAGATAACAAATTGAATCTAAGAAACTCCTTTCCTAGAGAAAACTAGAAAAAATTATGTTCACTCTCTAGATCAAAACCTCATCTAATCAAGTTGGTTTTTCTTATTATTTATTTTATGTGTTTATAGTCTCATAAAATTGTGGTGATACAATTCTGCTTTTACATTTTCATTTGAAATTTCTGTTAAAAACTACTATTCTATATTCTTAATGCAATTACAGTATAAAAAAAAACCAAAAACATAAAAGAGTACTTGAAAAACAGTACTACGGAAACAAAAATAAATATAAAGGAAAAAGACTATAAATTATGTTAACGTCCATTATTTACAAAATATATGCTTTCCTCGATTTGATTTTTATATGAAATGACTTCTTTTGAATTTTGATAAATAGATTATTATATAACTTTCATCTTGTGTCCATGCATATTGGACTGTTGTAATTTAAAAAACATAATTTAAAAATTTGTTTTTAAGTTTACCAATAAATATAACTATCAGTAACGTTTCTTTCGACAGTAAATTACATAACCCTCCAAATAAAAATTTCCATTGTTTTTACCAAAAAAAAAAAGAAAATTCCCATTGTAAATTATAAAACTTATTTAGAGCTACAAAAACAAATGCCCGTGCATAGCACGGGATCAATACTAGTTAAAAAAAATACTTTTGGAGAGCTAAGTCACCGAGGGCACTACAAAATGATGTTGGCTTAGTGCGAAAAAATAGATATAGCCAATCACCTAAACTACAATGGAGAGCTAAGTCACCGAGGGCAGACCAGGAAGCCACTTCCCGACAGAGGAAGAACAACTTCCCCACAAATCTTAGAGAACCCACTGGCGAAGGGGTTAAAATCCCCACTAGAGAACAAGTGATGGAAGAATTGCATGCAGTTACTCTCCAATATCTGAACGTCGAGGATCCAAAAGAAAGGGAAGCTAGACACCGACGTGTTCTACAGACTGAGATGGATGGTACCGTTGAGGCCACGGCAACCAGCATTCTTAACGCCTCTGTTGCTGCAGCAATTACGTCCAATGCGCCTCTCGCACCACATGAGCGAAATCCTACCCCTCAACAAGAAACTACTACTAACACTGAAGTGGTAAATCCAGTGAGAAGACGAGGACGCCCAGCCAGAACAAGAACAACTCGGAGCAATATCAGACTCAGCCCGAAAACATATATGGGTATGGGCACAAGGAAGAGGAATTTGGCTCATTTTCAGTCTTCACCGGGCCCGTCTAATAGAAATACTACAAAGACAGCTAGGAAGCAACGAGGTGTAACAGCAACAACTACAGCGAACCCTCCAATCACTCTTATCCCGCCAGTAGCAAAACCGCAGATGGATTTTCATCTGCGAAATCGCGATCTTCCTTAGCAATGCTCAGCTGGAACTGTCGTGGGCTGGGGAACCCTTCGACAGTCCAGAGAATCAAGGAGCTTCAGTAACAAGCCTCCCTTGACATCATCTTCCTGATGGAAACAAAGAACCCGGATCCGTTTGTGCTAAAAGAGCTTGACTTTCTTGGAACGGACCATAGGCATCTAGTTCCCCCGGAGAGACCCAATAGTGGTGGACTTGCACTATTCTGGAAACAGGATATAAATTTACAGATTCTCTCTTCGTCAAAAAATGTAATAGACACGTTAATTTCACATAAGGGATCATCTTTCTTCGCTTCCTTCATATATGGTAACCCAGATTCTTCCCAGCGATCTAGTGTTTGGGATCAACTGATTTCACTCTCGCTCACTCGTAACTCGGCCTGGATTCTAGCGGGGGATTTTAACGAAATAATTGATAACAGCGAAAAGTCTGGCGGACCAGAGAGAGCAGAAGGATCATTCGGAGCTTTCCGAAATATGCTCACAAACTGTGACCTATTTGATCTGAAGCACACGGGAGTTTCTTTGTCTTGGAGAGGACGCCGACGATCCCACCTTGTATACTGCAGATTGGATAGAGTCCTGGTCAACCCAGCTTGGTCCGATTACTTCCCAACGGGACGGTGCCACTACCTGAACTTCGACACTTCTGACCATAGGCCTGTTATTACAGTTTTCGACTCAGCAAGAAGACGCACAAATCGATTATTCCGATATGATCGCCAGCTGAAAGATAATATGGAAGTCAAGAACCTAATTGCTGAGGTTTGGAATGCTGAGCCCAACCTACCTATGGATGTGAAACTCTCTCAATGCCGCAGAGCAATTTGCACCTGGACAAGAGAACAATCACTCAACAGCAGGGAAACAATTAATAACCTGAAACACAGTCTGGAAGCTGCCATGGTTAATCCACTATGAGATGATATTATCATCGCAGCTATCAACGCTAAGTTGCGCGTGGCATACAGAGAGGAAGAGGAGTTTTGGCGCCAACGCAGCAGGATTATGTGGCTCTCGGCGGGAGATAAAAACTCGGGTTTCTTCCATGCGGTTGCTAAAGGACGAAGGGCACACAACAGAATGGCTGTAATAGAGGACGCTGATGGGAAGGCCTATTTCGAGGAGGAGGAGATAGCAGAACAAATCTCCTCTTACTTTAACAACATCTTCACGAGCTCAGGACCTGCTATAGTGACATCCTCGACGACCGAGATCGTACACTCAGCTATCACGCCAAGTATATCAGACGACGTTAACACAACTCTCGACATGCTCCCGGAAGCGGCAGAGATCAGACATGCTCTTTTCCTCATACATCCGAACAAAGCTCCGGGACCAGACGGTTTCTCCGCGAGTTTCTTCCACTCTAACTGGAGTACTATAGGTTCTTCCTTGGTAGCGGAAGTGCAGTCTTTCTTCAGATCAGGTGTTATGCCGCAGACGACAAACACCACATATGTCAAACTGATCCCGAAGATTACTAGTGCAAAGGTTGTGGAGGATTACCGACCAATTGCACTATGTAACGTCACATACAAAGTCATCACCAAGATCATCTCTCTCCGGATTAAGGCAATTCTGCAAATTATTATATCTGATACGCAATCAGCGTTCGTCCCCGGCCGAGATATTTCCGATAATATCCTTATAACTCACGAGATTCTCCACACCCTGAAGACTTCGGAAGCGGTTGTTAATTGCTCAATGGCGGTCAAGACGGATATGAGCAAAAATTATGACCGTCTTGAATGGAACTTTATAGAGATGGTACTCCTTCGTTTTGGCTTTTCGCCGGGTTTTGTCAACCTGATTATGCAGTGTGTGTCGTCGGTATCGTACTCCTTCCTAGTGAATGATTCTGTACATGGCAGAGTGATTCCTTCCAGAGGTATTCGCCAGGGTGACCCGCTATCACCGTACATTTTTATCATGTGTGGAGAAGTACTCTCTGGTCTATGCAAACGAGCACAACGGAATGGTCATCTCTCTGGCCTTAGAGTTGCCATACCAGCCCCGCGGCTGAACCATTTGTTGTTTGCGGACAACACTATGTTTTTCCTTAACACAGATGAAGAGAGCTGCTCGACACTAGTTCATATTTTGGAACAATACAAGACGTCGTCAGGCCAGCTTATCAATGCTGCCAAATCTTCCATTGCCTTTTCAGCTAAGACCTCGCAGGTAATACGGCAACGTGTTAAACTACACCTCGGGATTGAAAAAGAAGGGGGAGTAGGCAAATACTTGGGACTACCAGAACATTTCGGGCGACGTAAAAGAGACCTCTTCAGAGGAATTGTAGACCGCATTCGGGTTAAAGCAGCAGCCTGGTCTTCTCACGACTTTCTAGCTGGAAAACTCGTAATGTTGAAATCGGTTCTCACTCCAGTTCCCTAGTATGCGATGACTTGCTTCTTGTTACCAGTAAGTCTATGTACTCGCATCCAGTCCACACTCACGAGGTTTTGGTGGGATGACTCTCCAGAGAAGAAGAAAATGTGTTGGGTAGCTTGGACTAAACTCACCCAACCTAAAGATTTTGGGGGGCTTGGTATACGAGATATACAAGCTTTTAACAAAGCCCTCCTTGCGAAACAAGCATGGCGCATCATTACTAAACCAGAGTGTCCACTATCTCGGGTTCTTAAAGGGAAATATTGTACTAAAGCTCCTTTCCTCCAAGTCCTAGAAACAAAGGCGATATCACATGGGTGGAGGAGTATCATCGCAGGGAGAGACCTATTGGTTACTAGACTGGGCAAAGTGATAGGGAATGGAGAAGACACCAGGATCTGGAAGGACCCGTGGCTTAGTACCTCCTTCCCCTTTACCCCGGTTGGCCCATCGACAGAAGGAGACCGAGATCTGTTCGTCTCATACCTTATCTGTCGAGGGAGTGGAGAATGGAATATTGCGAGAATCATGTCCTCACTGCCACATCTTCTTTATGAAATCCTGTGTATTCGACCGAGCATCACCGGAGCGTTGGACTCTTACTCATGGCTAGCATCAAAGACAGGAAGCTACTCTGTAAAGTCAGGTTATTTTGTGGCAGCATCATTGGCCCAGGCAGAGAGTAATACGACCACAGAGGCCCAGCATGCTGCAGAACAAACGATAAACAGGGCGATATGGTCATGTAGGACCTCACCCAAGCTGCAATTGTTCCTATGGAAAGCTATCCATGGGGCTCTACCGTTAGGCCAAAATCTGGCAACGCGGGGTATGACCGCAAACATTTCATGTGTCCACTGCGGACTCGTTGAGACGGCAGACTGTGGGAACCGAAATTCACACCGTCAATTTCTGATAAAGATTTGTGGAGGAAAACCGAGTTAACCCGATCTTCCTTGAAGGTCCCGGATATCTGCTGGGCCGCACACGAAACAATCAAATAAAGTAGAAGTTGCGAAAATAGAAATCGTAAAAGATGAGCGGAAAAAAGATCTTATTTCTGAATTCGCGTTTTGAGCGTGAACAACGGTGAGAAATAAGCTACAAGAGCTGTCGAAAGGTCCGCTAGTCCGGTCGCCTAAGTCTATCCTAGTTGAGTCGCGCTCGCTAGTGAAAACGAAAAGAATGCTAAATCGCCTAAGTGCTAAGTGCTCGAAAATTTGTGATATGGTTTGCTTCTTGCTCAATGCTCTCCTTATATACTCCTCCTATGACGGTCTATCTTCTCGCTGACTGAGTCGGGCTTTTTCCATTTTCGCCCATCTTTGTGTTTATCGGAAACTTGACATTTATCTTCGAAATCTTGACATTTATCTTCGAAATCTTGACATTTATCTTCGAAATCTTGACATTTATCTCTTATGTGAGGATAAAGATTTCAGCTAAGACCTCGCAGGTAATACGGCAACGTGTTAAACTACACCTCGGGATTGAAAAAGAAGGGGAGTAGGCAAATACTTGGGACTACCAGAACATTTCGGCGACGTAAAAGAGACCTCTTCAGAGGAATTGTAGACCGCATTCGGGTTAAAGCAGCAGCCTGGTCTTCTCGCCGACTTTCTAGCGCTGGAAAACTCGTAATGTTGAAATCGGTTCTCACTCCAGTTCCCTAGTATGCGATGACTTGCTTCTTGTTACCAGTAAGTCTATGTACTGCATCCAGTCCACACTCACGAGGTTTTGGTGGGATGACTCTCCAGAAGAAGAAAATGTGTTGGGTAGCTTGGACTAAACTCACCCAACCTAAAGATTTTGGGGGCTTGGTATACGAGATATACAAGCTTTTAACAAAGCCCTCCTTGCGAAACAAGCATGGCGCATCATTACTAAACCAGAGTGTCCACTATCTCGGGTTCTTAAAGGGAAATATTGTACTAAAGCTCCTTTCCTCCAAGTCCTAGAAACAAAGCGATATCACATGGGTGGAGGTATCATCGCTGAGGAGAGACCTATTGGTTACTAGACTGGGCAAAGTGATAGGGAATGGAAGACACCAGGATCTGGAAGGACCGTGGCTTAGTACCTCCTTCCCCTTTACCCCGGTTGGCCCATCGACAGAAGGAGACCGAGATCTGTTCGTCTCATACCTTATCTGTCGAGGGAGTGGAGAATGGAATATTGCGAGAATCATGTCCTCACTGCCACATCTTCTTTATGAAATCCTGTGTATTCGACCGAGCATCACCGGAGCGTTGGACTCTTACTCATGGCTAGCATCAAAGACAGGAAGCTACTCGTAAAGTCAGGTTATTTTGTGGCAGCATCATTGGCCCGAGCGGAAATATCACGACCCGAGGCCCAGCATGCTGCGAACAAACGATAAACAGGCGATATGGTCATGTAGGACCTCACCCAAGCTGCAATTGTTCCTATGGAAAGCTATCCATGGGGCTCTACCGTTAGGCCAAAATCTGGCAACGCGGGGTATGACCGCAAACATTTCATGTGTCCACTGCGGACTCGTTGAGACGGCAGACTGTGGAACCGAAATTCACACCGTCAATTTCGATAAAGATTTGTGGAGAAAACCGAGTTAACCCGATCTTCCTTGAAGGTCCGGATATCTGCTGGGCGCTGCAGAAACAATCAAATAAAGTAGAAGTTGCGAAAATAGAAATCGTAAAAGATGAGCGGAAAAAAGATCTTATTTCTGAATTCGCGTTTTGGCGTGAACAACGGTGAGAAATAAGCTACAAGAGCTGTCGAAAGGTCCGCTAGTCCGGTCGCCTAAGTCTATCCTAGTTGAGTCGCCTTCGCTAGTGAAAGCGAAAAGAATGCTAAATCGCTCTAAGTGCTAAGTGCTTTCGAAAATTTGTGATATGGTTTGCTTCTTGCTCAATGCTCTCCTATATACTCCTCCTATGGCGGTCTATCTTCGCGGACTGAGTCGGGCTTTTTCCATTTTCGTCCATCTTTGTGTTTATCGGAAACTTGACATTTATCTTGAAATCTTGACATTTATCTTACGGTAACTTGATATTTATCTTCTGCAAACTTGACATTTATCTCTTATGTGAGGATAAAGATAAACCGTCATAGTTATCCTTCCTTTTCGGAAAATCGATGCGTGGGCGTTTTGGCCACGTTAGGCCGTTAAGCGTTTTCACGGTTTTGAAAGGACGTCTTTGAAGGTTTGGTGTTTCGAAGGAACCTCAATTCCTTGTTTAGTCGAGGAAGTGGCGTTCAGAGTAACGTGATCATACCAAACTTGCGTAGATTGACCGAACAAGCTAAGATGGGATCGAACCGGCACGATAGGATCGAGACCGAGCGAGGCATGGACCTGCGCCAGAGCCGACCAGCGACAGGTGCGCCGGCATAGGCGAATGCCGCCGGCGTCAGGTCGACCAGCGGCAGTGCCGCCGGCGCCAGGCGGCCAGCGTGGCCAGTGCCGCCGGCGCCAGGCGAGTGCCGCCGGCGCCAGGCAAGCCCGTGTCAGCGTGCCGCCGGCGCCAGAGCCAGCCAGCGTCCAGCGTGCCGCCGGCGCCAGGCGAGTGCCGCCGGCGCCGAACCAGCCAGCGTCCAGCGTGCCGCCGGCGCCAGGCGAGTGCCGCCGGCGCCAGGCGAGTGCCGCCGGCGCCAGGCCAGCCAGCGTCCAGCGTGCCGCCCGGTGCCAGGCGGTGCCGCCGGCGCCAGGCCAGCCAGCGTCAGCGTGCCGCCGGTGCCAGGCGAGTGCCGCCGGCGCCAGGCGAGTGCCGCCGGCGCCAGGCGGTGCCGCCGGCGCCAGGCGAGTGCCGCCGGCGCCAAATTGCCAGCGTCCCGTGCCGCCGGCGCCAGGCGAGTGCCGCCGGCGCCAGCCAGCCAGCGTCCAGCGTGCCGCCCGGTGCCAGGCAGTGCCGCCGGCGCCAGGCCAGCCAGCGTCCAGCGTGCCGCCGGCGCCAGGCGAGTGCCGCCGGCGCCAGGCCAGCCAGCGTCCAGCGTGCCGCCGGCGCCAGGCGAGTGCCGCCGGCGCCAGGCCAGCCAGCGTCCAGCGTGCCGCCGGCGCCAGGCCAGCCAGCGTCCAGCGTGCGCGTGCCAGTCCGTCTTGCTTGCCGTCTGTGGGTTTGTTCGATCTTTCCCTCGTTAGTCGTTTGCGAAATCTTTTGAGTTTGGGAGGGTCTCTGGCCGTAGATCTCGAGATAATCGTTTCCAGCGAGATTCAGCAGTATCGGATTTGAGATGGACTTAGATCTGCAGATTTTCCGTCGTCGAGGATGAGAGCAATGCGGCTCGAGTTTTAGATATGTTAACCGCAAACATTTCATGTGTCCACCGCGATTCGTTGAGACGGCAGACTGTGGGGAACCGAAATTCACACCGGCCAATTTCGATAAAGATTTGTGGAGGAAAACCGAGTTAACCCGATCCTCGAAGGTCCCGGATAATCGGGCCTACCACCTAAAACAATCAAATAAAGTAGAAGTTACGAAAATAGAAATCGTAAAAGATGAGCGAAAAAGATCTTATTTCTGAATTCGCTTTGAGCGCGGAACAACGGTGAGAAATAAGCTACAAATTGTCGAAAGGTCCGCTAGTCCGGTCGCCTAAGTCTATCCTAGTTGAGTCGCAGCTCGCTAGTGAAAACAAAAGAATGCTAAATCGCCTAAGTGCTAAGTGCTCGAAAATTTGTGATATGGTTTGCTTCTTGCTCAATGCTCTCCTTATATACTCCTCCTATGACGGTCTATCTTCGCGGACTGAGTCGGGCTTTTTCCATTTTCGCCCATCTTTGTGTTTATCGGAAACTTGACATTTATCTTCGGAAATCTTGACATTTATCTTCGGTAACTTGATATTTATCTTCTGCAAACTTGACATTTATCTCTTATGTGAGGATAAAGATAAACCGTCATAGTTATCCTTCCTTTCGAAAATCGTGCGTGGGCGTTTTGGCCACGTTAGGCGTTAAGCGTTTTCACGGTTTTGAAAGGACGTCTTTGAAGGTTTCGTTTCCGGCGAACCTCAATTCCTTGTTTAGTCGAGGAAGTGGCGTTCAGAGTAACGTGATCATACCAAACTTGCGTAGATTGACCCGAACAAGCTAAGATGGGATCGAACCGGCACGATAGGATCGAGACCGAGACGAGGGCCGCTGATCTGCGCCAGGCCGACCAGCGACAGGTGCCGCCGGCGCCAGGCGAGTGCCGCCCGGCGTCAGGTCGACCAGCGGCAGTGCCGCCGGCGCCAGGCGGCCAGCGTGGCCAGTGCCGCCGGCGCCAGGCGGTGCCGCCGGCGCCAGAGCCAGCCAGCGTCAGCGTGCCGCCCGGCATGAGCCGACCAGCGGCGAATTGCTGCCGGCGCCAGGCGGGTGCCACGGCGCCAAACCAGCCAGCGTCCAGCGTCGCCCGGCGCCAGGCGAGTGCCGCGGCGCCAGGCGAGTGCGCCCGGCGCCAGGCCAGCCCGCATCCAGCGTGCCGCGGTGCCAGGCAGTGCCGCCGGCGCTATGGCAGCCAGCGTCGCGTGCCGCCCGGTGCCAGGCGAGTGCATGACGCCAGGCCAGCCAGCGTCAGCGTGCCGCGGCGCCAGGCGAGTGCCGCCCGGCCTTGAGCCAGCCAGCGTCCCGTGCCGCCGGCGCCAGGCGAGTGCGCCGGCGCCAGGCCAGCCAGCGTCAGCGTGCCGCCCGGTGCAAGACCGAGTCCGCCGGCGCCAGGCCAGCCAGCGTCCAGCGTGCCGCGGCGCCAGGCGGTGCCGCCGGCGCTATGGCAGCCAGCGTCCAGCGTGCCGCCGGCGCCAGGTCGGTGCCGCCGGCGCCAGTCGGTGCCGCCGGCGCCAGCCTGCGTCCAGCGTGCCGCCCGGTGCCAGTCCGTCTTGCCGTCGTGGGTTTGTTCGATCTTTCCCTCGTTAGTCGTTTGCGGAAATCTTTTGAGTTTGGGAGGGTCTCAGTCGTAGATCTCGAGATAATCGCTTCCAACGATTCCGCGAGTATCGGATTTGAGATGGACTTAGATCTGCAGATTTTCCGCCGCCGAGGATGAGAGCAATGCGGCTCGAGTTTTAGATATGTTAAAAGATGAATCTTTTGAACAATCGGAAGGTTTTACTGAAGACTCATTGTAGATCTCGACAATCCGACATGGGTTTCAAGGGACCAAGATGCTGTCATTTCGAGATCATGAGACGATCGCATGGACGGGCGCCAGGACCCTCGCCGTTGGCGCCAGATGGGAGTGGACGAGCCTTCCGTGAGTTTTATCGGCGGCGACCGTTTCTTGGGTTTGATTGTCGCTGGCTTTTCTTTCGCGGATTTTCGGTGACGATTTCGTCATTGACCGATTTTGACCCCAACAGTTAGCCCCTCGGCTAGCTAGGAACCGTAGAGCCTGTCGGATCCTAGCTTGCGTATAGCCGCAGGGAAGGTGTTGAGACGTAATCGCTTGCCAAAATCGGGTAAATAGTGATTTTACCTCCTTTATATGGAGTAAGAAATCTCATTCTTACTTCATCACAAGGTTTTATTCTCTCTCTCAAGAATCCTTTTCTCTTTAAGAACAATGTCTTCAAGATCCTCAAAGAGAAATTCTTCTTCCCATTCATCCTCGGATGACTTTCCTGCCCATGTAACGGTAAAGCAGGAGGAGTTGGTCGAGGAGGAAAAGAAGAATGCGATACCGAGCCCTTGTAGGTTCGGCCTCAACACCGCCAGAGATTCCTGTTCGAGGAGGCTCGAGGCAGCCCGGTGTCTTTCGCGCCGAAGCTCGCCAATATCTCGTTCTTCGAGATTTTTACCAGGTTCCCGAGGAAGTCAAATTCGATTCCGCTGGTAATGAGAGTGCAAGGAATCCTCCGCAAGGTTTCTTTACATGTTACGGCTTTTACGTATCGCCGTATGTGGTTCCCAGAGCCGACCAGCGACAGGTGCCGCCCGGCAGGCGAGTGCCGCCGGCGCCAGGCCAGCCAGCGTCCAGCGTGCCGCCGGCGCCAGGCCAGCCAGCGTCCAGCGTGCCGCCGGCGCCAGGCGAGTGCCGCCGGCGCCAGGCGAGTGCCGCCGGCGCCAGCCTGCGTCCAGCGTGCCGCCGGCGCCAGGCCAGCCAGCGTCCAGCGTGCCGCCGGCGCCAGGCGAGTGCCGCCGGCGCCAGGCCAGCCAGCGTCCAGCGTGCCGCCGGCGCCAGGCGAGTGCCGCCGGCGCCAGGCGAGTGCCGCCGGCGCCAGGCCAGCCAGCGTCCAGCGTGCCGCCGGCGCCAGGCGAGTGCCGCCGGCGCCAGCCTGCGTCCAGCGTGCCGCCGGCGCCAGGCGAGTGCCGCCGGCGCCAGGCCAGCCAGCGTCCAGCGTGCGCCCGGCGCCAGGCGAGTGCCGCCGGCGCCAGGCCAGCCAGCGTCCCGTGCCGCCGGCGCCAGGCGAGTGCCGCCGGCGCCAGCCTGCGTCCAGCGTGCCGCCGGCGCCAGGCGAGTGCCGCCGGCGCCAGGCCAGCCAGCGTCCAGCGTGCCGCCGGCGCCAGGCGAGTGCCGCCCGGTATATGGCAGCCAGCGTCCAGCGTGCCGCCGGCGCCAGGCGAGTGCCGCCGGCGCCAGGCCAGCCAGCGTCCAGCGTGCCGCCGGCGCCAGCCTGCGTCCAGCGTGCCGCCCGGTGCCAGTCCGTCTTGCCGTCGTGGGTTTGTTCGATCTTTCCCTCGTTAGTCGTTTGCGGAAATCTTTTGAGTTTGGGAGGGTCTCTGGCGTAGATCTCGAGATAATCGTTTCCAGCGAGATTCATGATATCGGGATTTGAGATGGACTTAGATCTGCAGATTTTCCGTCGTCGAGGATGAGAGCAATGCGGCTCCGAGTTTTAGATATGTTAAAAGATGAATCTTTTGAACAATCGGGAAGGTTTTACGGAAGACTCATTGTAGATCTCGGACAATCCGACATGGGTTTCAAGGACCAAGATGCTGTCATTTCGAGATCATGAGACGATCGCATGGACGGGCGCCAGGACCCTCGCCGTTGGCGCCAGATGGGAGTGGACGAGCCTTCCGTGAGTTTTATCGAGCGACGACCCGTTTCTTGGGTTTGATTGTCGCTTGGCTTTTCTTTCGCGGATTTTCGGGTGACGATTTCGTCATTGACCGATTTTGACCCCAACAGTTAGCCCCTCAGCTAGCTAGGAACCGTAGAGCCTGTCGGATCCTAGCTTGCGGTATAGCCGCAGTGGGAAGGTGTTGAGGCGTGTCGTTTGCCAAAAATCGGGTAAATAGTGATTTTACCTCCTTTATATGGAGTAAGAAATCTCATTCTTACTTCATCACAAGGTTTTTATTCTCTCTCTCAAGAATCCTTTCTCTCTCTTTAAGAACAATGTCTTCAAGATCCTCAAAGAGAAATTCTTCTTCCCATTCATCCTCGGATGACTTTCCTGCCCATGTAGCGGTAAAGCAGGAGGAGTTGGTCGAGGAGGAAAAGAATCGTATTACCGAGCCCTTGTAGGTTCGGGCCTCAACACCGCCAGAGATTCCTGTTCGAGGAGGCCTCGAGGCAGCCGGTGCTCCTTTTGCGCCGAGCTCGGTTTCTCGTCAATATCTCAAGGTTCTTGAGATTTTTACCAGGTTCGAGGAAGTCAAATTCAGTTCCGTTGGTAATGAGTGCAAGGAATCCTCCGCAAGGTTTCTTTACATGTTACGAAGCTTTTACGCATCGCCGTATGTGGTTCCCAATTCCGGTGCCATTGTTCTTGCGCTTCACCGCTTGAACTTCGATCAGCCAACTTAGCGTTCCTGCCTTGGAGAGTTGGCTTGGCGTACTGATCTCTAGCTACGAACTGGATTGATCTTGGTCGATGATTTGAAGTCTTTGGGGCACTCGGCGGAGGAGTGACGGTTACTATTCCTTGCTGTAAGAAGGATATGATCCGGGGACTACCGAATCCCAAATCGTGGCAGGGCGTTTCTTCTTCGTCAAATAGATGGCGAGTCTGTAGGAGAGCTGCCTCCATCTATTTCGCGAGCATGGAACTTCAACCCGGTAATCGATGAAAACTCTGTTGTCTATCTCACTTTTTCGGAAGTCGCGAGTTTTGAAAAATTCGTTTTGTAGGGAACAACCCTAGCGCATTTTCTGGTGGCGTCTTCGTCAAGAAAGATCTTCTTCGTCAAAGGCCGTTTTCTAGAAATCCTTCACCCTCGAACGGATCGAGAGATGCGGTTAAGCTTTATCGGTCGAGGTCCTGTCCCGTCGTATGACGCCAGAACCTATCACCGGCTCCTACCGGAGACAGAGTCTCGTGGGGAAGGAAATCGATGATGGGGAAGGCTCGGAAAATCCTTCACCGTTGGGAGAAAAACCTAGTTTTGTTCCAACGGAAAAGCGAGCCAGCGGTTTCCACCTAACAACTTCTTTGATGGCCTTCCTCGAGTTTACCACGGCGAGTCGCTGGAGGATGAGGAGAAACAACGGGTTTTGCCGAAGGCTCCCAGCGTCAACGAGGTTTGGCCCTTCGAACTTCTTAACCTTGCGTTGAATCGTATATAAGCATGCTTGCTGATCTTGAGTTTTATGCAGGGACTAAGAGTGTTTAGCGAGGCGCGGCTTCGAGTTTCCGCAAATCCAGTTGCTAACTTCAAGACCACAAAAGCGGGCGAGCTTTTCGGTTCCGCAAGAGGTGAAGGCACGAGCGAGAAGTAGGCTGAGCTTCACGCCGGGCTCGTCACGGGCGGAAAGGAGAGGAAGAAGGATGGTCGCAGTGGAGGTGGCAAGACGGGCGAATCGTTGCTGCTGAGTTTCAATGTTTTAAAAGCTCGGGAGTTTGTTGGTGATTTCCTTGAGAGTCGAGGGTTGATTAGTAAACCTTTACAAGTCTCAGAACAGATTTCTCTTCGATTCGAGATTGCTGAAATGAAGGATTTCATGGCGAGTGTGCTCATGCTGAGTCCTTGGTTCCTCGGTAGAAGAAAGAGTCCGGAGACTATGGGAACTATCGAGGTTTCCGAGGATCTGGTGGAGGCGAGCCGATGAGAGCGAGAATGGTGGGAATGCTCGGCGTGAATGAGGAAGTGGACCAGCCTGCTAGTTCATTTGGGATTTCCGCATCGGTTTCTCAACGTTGACTTCCTTTTGTGAATTGAATTTTTTGGCCATGTGGCCGCTTTTAGTAATTTTATCCCAATCGCTGGAGGTTGCATTCTTATGTTTTGGGATTGGCCGCTGGTGGCTTTGAATCCTGCCGCCTTTGCGGCTTTTATGAATATGAAAATTTACTTAGATTTCGCCTTTTGTTTTGATTTATACTTTCAAGTGTAGAGGAAGGATGCGAGTAGTCACTTCAGATCCTAACTCTTTTTCGCCGCTGGTCCAGATGCTACTTTTAGTGAGCGCTTTAGGTGTGTTTATAAGAGACATGTTTTGGGATCTCGTGATAACGATACTATGTCCGTGAGATGTCAAGATCCAGCAAGACTGGGTTTAGGACAAGACCTAGGTTTACTCTCAGCTTTGAGGCTGTGCGATGACTGATCGGCTTTCGCTTTGCCTGTTAGTGATTTCTTCCCGATTCTTTTCGCTTAAAGTCCGCGACTAGTCGCCGCTTATATGACTTGTGTTAAAAGAATCGAGCTATCTTCGAGTTTATCCGAGATGCTAAACCAAAATTTTGGTTTCTTGTATAGCGCTATGATATCCTTGTCGGATGTAAGAGGACCTTGTAGGTCCGACTACGATTTTGAGGAACGCTTATGAGCGTCCGTCGGGCCAATCGACGGCGAAGTTATTTTAAGTCGCTGGTGGACTGTCTTTTGCGGATAATACGAGTTTTGTTATCTTTTTAAGAAGTTGCGACGTCTCGCGTTTCTTTTGAAGATATGATTTTCGTTTTTCCGAGGCGTTGATGCGTTTAAGTGAGCATGAAAGATAGAAAGAATTTTATTAAAAAATTTCGAGAAGTTAGAGTACATATGCGGATTTTTCGCGTTTTTGTGGGAGTATAGGAGTATACGCACCCAGTCCCCCCCCCCCTTTTTGGTGAGGGGGATAGCTGAACTCGCCGGGTTTCGACGAGCTGCCTACGTACCTCTTTCGAGGATCAAGCCATCTCAGAAGTTCTGATAGTTTCATGACGCTTTTACTCCCCGCGCTGCCGCTCCGATCGTGCTGGTCGGATCAGTGGTTTATCGCGGGGTCGAGCTGTCCACTCTACGGCGGTGGATTCGTGAGGCTTTGTCGCCGCCTTGAATCGTTGCCTATTCAGATGATTCTGGATCATCTTTCTTCGAAGTCTTCGGAATGTTGTGTGATTCCTTTGCTCGTTTGGGTTGGCCGCAGGGCGTTCCGATCTTTCGCAGTTTGAACTCGGCTAGGTAACAGAGTCTCGACTGTTTCTGACTACCCCAGATGGCTGCGGTTCCGGTCGGAGTCGGGAACTTGATACCGAGGTGATATGTGGACGGTACTGCCTTCATGGAGTTGATCCAAGGGGTTCCCATGATGGCGTTGTAGATGGCCGGGTTGTCGACTACTGCAAACTCGACGATCTTTGTAACTTCCTTTGCCATGACCGAGTTTAATTTTCCGAGGGTCATGGTAGTGACGCCCAAAACCCCGCCAAAGGTTTTGGCTCGGACGACTTCCCCAAGTGGGATCTTCATCCTGTAGAGGGTATCGCGGAAGATGACGTTGACCGTGCTTCCTGTATCGACGAGAATGCGGCCGACTTCGAGATCCTGGATGACCAGGTCGATTACCAAAGGATCGCAGTGAGGTTTGTCGATTCCGACGGTCTCGTGTTCCTCGAAAGCGATTGTGTGGTTAGGAACATCGCTGTCTGGGAACCAGTTGGAACTGGTCTCGGCTTTTCGCCCGTAGGCTTTTATCGATGAGACAGAATCTTGGTAGAACTGTGATCCTCCGATGATCATGTTTACCCTCCGCGACCGCTGTTGTTCCTTGGTCGTCCTGTCTTCTTCCGCTTTTCCCCTGATTGGTTTTGGGTCGCGGTCCTCGGAGACAGTTTTGTTAGTCTTTGGGCGGTCGGAGTCCAGGAGCAAGTCCTTTATACTCTTGACCTTTGATAGTTCGCCGGTGAGGAGTTTTGCGGCGAGCCGGGCGCCGTGAACCTTGCAGTTCGCAGTGGAGTGTCCTCTGGTCTCGTGGAACTCGCAATAGGAGTTATCCTTGTACTGGTTCCTGGTCCGTGTTTCCGGAGGTTTTGCCTTGTTCGAAGTTGATGGCGAAGTTATGCTCGCCTTGGACGTCTTCCCCTTCGTGATGGACGTATTTGTCGTTACGAGAGGGTTTCTTCTTGGACGCGGTTTTCTGCGATAGAAGCTTCATCTCTTCTTCCATGATGATGAAGTCTGTTGCCTTGTGGAGAGTATCCTGGATTGTCCGCGGCTTTTCCAGTAGTATCCACTTTCGAACTTAGACTTGTACCAGAGTTTTCCTCGTATGCCGATTATGACATTGTCGCTGATGCCCGTTACTCCGCCATCACCAGTTTGAACCTTCGCATGAAGTCGCGAGCCACTCGCCTTCCTTCCGAAGCTAGACTCCATAGATCCACGTCGGACGTTTCTCGTCCATGAACATGGAGTACTGTTTGAGAAACCCCGAGGCCAGTTGGTGGAAGCTTCCGATGGAGTTCCTTTTGAGCCGGGAGAACCACTCGAGCGCAGCACCTTTGAGGTGCTTGACGAAGAGAAGACAATGACCTGCGTCCCGTTCGCGTTCCGGGAGTTTGCACCTACCCATTGCGATCTGGAAGGACTGTAGGTGCGACTTAGGATCCGTCAGACCGCCATAGACCGGGATTTTGATCTTCCTGGGTCTGAGATGCGTGTTTCCGGATCCGAGTGGTGAACGGCGCTTTCCGTGCTTCCTCGAGAAGTCTATCGATCTCGGGCGGAACTGGTCGCCGATGGATTTGGCGATTTTACCGCTTTCACTTCAGCCACGGTCTTTTGAGATTCACGGAGATCATGGATCTCGCTATTGCTGCCGGCGTTCCTCGAACCTGTCGACGCTGGTCGCGATAGATCCGAGTTTGATCTTCCGCGAGTTCTTCCTGCTCCATCCAGTAGAGTTCTTCTTCCTCTTCGTCATGGGCCTATCGAAGGATACCGTCTGCCGGCGGACTGGCCGAGGTTCTCACAGGATGGATGTCAGCGTCTTCATCGGAAGGGTCCGATCGTCGCTGATATCTAGATCGAGCGCGCCGACGTCACTTTCCTTGTTTCCCGCAGCCGGGAGTGGAAGGTTCTCGCGAGGTCGCTTGCTGTCCTTTCGAGCCGCTTCCTCGAGTGGGCTCTTTCGGGCATCTTTTCGTGCCGGAGATCGAAGTCGAGTCTCCCTGGCGTGCCTTGATGGATCCGCGGCAATTTGCTCCTCGCAGTTAAGGTATCGATCTGTTTTGCGGCGAAGTTTATCAGCTTGTCCTTGTTCGCCAGCCGGGCGAGGTAAACAGTTCCTTCATCTGCTGGCGCCTCGGTGTTTGCATCAGCAGGATCGCGGGACGTCTAGCTGGAGTCTTCAGCTGGCATCGACGGGTGTTCCGCCTAGCTGGCTGATCGTTGGTGGCGTCGGCTGACATGATCGAAGCGCAGTAGCCATGTAGATAGATAGATCCGTAACCCCCTCCTTCTATCGCCAAATCAGGGGAACCAAATTCACACCGCCAATTTCTGATAAAGATTTGTGGAGAAAACCGAGTTAACCCGATCTTCCTTGAAGGTCCCGGATATCTGCTGGGCGCTGCGAAACAATCAAATAAAGTAGAAGTTGCGAAAATAGAAATCGTAAAAGATGAGCGGAAAAAGATCTTATTTCTGAATTCGCGTTTTGGCGTGAACAACAGGTGAAATAAGCTACAAGAGCTGTCGAAGGTCCGCTAGTCCGATCGCCTAAGTCTATCCTGGTTAGTGCGGCTAGTGAAAGCAGAAAAAGAATGCTAAATCGCTCTAAGTGCTAAGTGCTTTCGAAAATTTGTGATCTGGTTTGCTTCTTGCTCAATGCTCTCCTTATATACTCCTCCTATGGCGGTCTATCTTCGCGGACTGAGTCGGGCTTTTTCCATTTTCGTTCATCTTTGTGTTTATCGGAAACTTGACATTTATCTTGGAATCTTGACATTTATCTTCTGGAAACTTGATATTTATCTTCTGGAAACTTGACATTTATCTCTTATGTGAGGATAAAGATAAACCGTCATAGTTATCCTTCCTTTAGGAAAATAAATGCGTGGGCGTTTTGGCCCGCGTTAGACCGTTAAGCGTTTTCGGTTTTGAAAGGATCTTTGAAGGTTTCGTGTTTCAAAATCATTTAGTTTGAGGGAAGTGGCGTTCAGAAATGCCGTGATCCCACCAAACTTGCGTAGAATTGACCGAACAAGCTAAGATGGGATCGAAGCCAGGGCGCGATAGGACGAGAGGCCGAGGCGAGGGCGCGGACCGGCGCCAGGCCGACCAGCGGCGGGTGCCACCGGCATGAGCGACCAGCTAGCGGCAGTGCCGCCCGGTATAGTCGACCAGCGGCAGGCCATGGCCGTAGAGCCCCGGCCAGCGTGGCCGGGTGCCGTGGCCAGGGCGAATGCGCCCGGCCAGACCAACCACGTGTCCAGCGTGCCGCCCGGCATAGGCAGTTGCGCCGGCGCCGAGCGACCAGCCAGCGGAATTGCCCCGGCGCCAGGCGAGTCTGCCGCCAGCGTATGGCGGTGCCCGGCCCCGCCGACCAGCCCGTCCCCATGCCCGCGGCGTAAGGCTGGTACGCCGGCGTACGCCAGCCTGCGTCGCATCGCCTGGCGCCCAGGCGAGGTACCCGCCGGCTGAGCCAGCCAGCGTCTGCGTGCTTGCCCAGTATGGCGATGCAGCGCCGAATAGCGCCCGTCTGCCCGTCGGTGCCAGGCGAGTGCGCCCGGCGCCGAGCAACCAGCGTCAGCGTGCGCCAGCGCCAGACCAACCGTCCCGATACGCCCGGCGGATGAACCGCGGCGCCAGTGACCAACCAGCGTGCCCGGCCGAGCCAGCCAGCGTCCAGCGTCCCGGCGCCGGAACCGAGATGCCTGGCGCCGAACCACCGTCAGCGTGCCAGCCGGTGCCGAGGCGTCTTGCCGTCTGTGGGTTTGTTCGATCTTTCCCTCGTTAGTCGTTTTGGAAATCTTTTGAGTTTGGGAGGGTCTCGCCGTAGATCTCGAGATAATCGTTTCCAAGCGAGATTCCATGATATCGAGTTGAGATGGACTTAGATCGCAGATTTTCCGTTGTCGAGGATAGAGAGCAATGCGGCTCGAGTTTTAGATATGTTAAAGATGAATCTTTTAAACAATCGGAAGGTTTCTGAGAACTCATTGTAGATCTCGGACAATACTGACATGGGTTTCAAAGGACCAAGATGCTGTCATTGCCGAGATCATGGAGCGTGATCATAATGACGCCGGAGACCTCGCCGTTGGCGCCGGATGAGTGCCGAGCCTTGTGAGTTTTATCGGCGGCGACCCGTTTCTTGGGTTTGATGCGTCAGCGAAAGCTCTTTTCGAGGATTTTGGTGGCGATTTGGTCATTGACCGATTGACCCCAACCAGACCATCTCTTCCTCCACCGTCCGTTCACCGTCGAGTTTGGGAAGCAAACATCTGGAAACAAGATTTCTCTCCGGCAGCACATGTCTTCTTTCCGGTGGCCTTCTTGGAGTCTGCTAACATCACCAACCTCCGCCCAAGGGGTGAAGGAACTCTCTGTTTCCACCGGATCTGTTGGGCTTATGGACAGCAAGAAACTACCTAATTTTTGAAACGGGACCTTTGATCCTTCCAGATATTTTAGCCAGCCATCACCAGCGCGAGGAATAGAGCGCCTCAACTCTCACCTCCCACAGAACAGGAATTTGCGCTCCTCCTACCACCCATTCCTGCCTGCTCCCAGTTGCTGGGATGCGGCCTGGAACTTCGACTACGCTGCGGGATGTTGTTGGAATATAGTGGATCTGGAAGGCAACATTATCTTGGAAGGTACTTATGCGTTTGAGCACATTTCCTCGGCTCGAATGGCGGAAGCTTTAGCCATCCGGTCAGCTCTCATCCAAGCTCGAGCTGGAATCTTCTTAATCTGCATCAAGTCAGATTGTCAGGCACTCATCACGGCCTTATCCTCGGCGTGTTACTCAGCTGATATCTGGGAATGCGTTGAGACATGAGACTCATCACTATCCTTTAATTGCATTTCCTTTAGTTTTATTCGAGGCGTTGAGCGTTAATGTAACATCCGGTTCGGGCCTGGATTTTTAAGGAAGATGGGCTCTCACAGCCCATAGGGTAAAGGACCTAGGGTTCCTTCTCTTTTCTTATAAATAGACAGCTCCCTCCTTCGTTTCTCTATTAGAGATCTAAACATGCCGCTGGCGCCAGGCCAGCCAGCGTCCAGCGTGCCGCCCGGCGCCAGGCCAGCCAGCGTCCAGCGTGCGCCCGGCGCCAGGCCAGCCAGCGTCCAGCGTGCGCCCGGCGCCAGGCCAGCCAGCGTCCAGCGTGCGCCCGGCGCCAGGCCAGCCAGCGTCCAGCGTGCGCCCGGCGCCAGGCCAGCCAGCGTCCAGCGTGCGCCCGGCGCCAGGCCAGCCAGCGTCCAGCGTGCGCCCGGCGCCAGGCCAGCCAGCGTCCAGCGTGCGCCCGGCGCCAGGCCAGCCAGCGTCCAGCGTGCGCCCGGCGCCAGGCCAGCCAGCGTCCAGCGTGCCGCCGGTGCCAGGCGTCTTGCCGTCTGTGGGTTTGTTCGATCTTTCCCTCGTTAGTCGTTTGCGGAAATCTTTTGAGTTTGGGAGGGTCTCTAGCCGTAGATCTCGAGATAATCGCTTCCAACGAGATTCCGCGAGTATCGGATTTGAGATGGACTTAGATCCGCAGATTTTCCGTTGTCGAGATGAGAGCAATGCGTTCGAAGTTTTAGATATGTTAAAGATGAATCTTTTAAACAATCGAAGGTTTTACGAAGACTCATTGTAGATCTCGGACAATACGACATGGGTTTCAAGGGACCAAGATGCTGTCATTGCCCGAGATCATGAGACGATCGCATGGACGGCGCCAGGACTCGCCGTTGGCGCCAGATGGGAGTGGACGAGCCTTCGTGAGTTTTATCGGCGGCGACCGTTTCTTGGGTTTGATCGTCGCTTGGCTTTTCTTTCGAGGATTTTCGGGTGACGATTTCGTCATTGACCGATTTTGACCCCAACACAGACCATCTCTTCCTCCACTGTCCGTTCACACGTCGAGTTTGGGAAGCAAACATCTGGAAACAAGATTTCTCTCCGACGCACATGTCTTCTTTCACAGTGGCCTTACTGGAGTCTGCTAACATCACCAACCTCCCGCCCCTAGGGGTGAAGGAGACTCTGTTTCCCTGGATCTGTTCGGGCTTATGGACAGCAAGAAACTACCTAATTTTTGAGAACAGGACCTTTGATCCTTCAGATATTTTAGCCAACGCCATCACCAACGCAAGGGAATAGAACGCAGCTCAACTCTCACCTCCCACACAACCTCCAGAACAGAATTTGCGCTCACTCCTACCACCCATTCCTAACACTGCTCCCAACTGCTTTACGGATGCGGCCTGGAACTCGACTACGCACAAAGCGGGATGTTGTTGGAATATAGTGGATCTGGAAGGCAACATTATCTTGGAAGGTACTTGTGCGTTTGAGCACATTTCCTCAGCTCAAATGGCGGAAGCTTTAGCCATCCGGTCAGCTCTCATCCAAGCTCTCGAAGCTGGAATCTTCTTAATCTGCATCAAGTCAGATTGTCAGGCACTCATCACGGCCTTATCCTCGACGTGTTACTCAGCTGATATCTACGGAATCGTTCGAGACATCGAGACTCTATCACTATCCTTTAATTGCATTTCCTTTAGTTTTATTCCGAGAGCGTTGAACGTTAATGTAACATCCCGGTTCGGGCCTGGATTTTTTTTAAAGGAAGATGGGCCTCTCTACAGCCCATTAGGGTAAAGGACCTAGGGTTCCTTCTCTTTTCTTATAAATAGACAGCTCCCTCCTTCATTTCTCCTATTCTGAGATCTAAAGCGAAGCTCTGCAGAGAAATCTCAGAGACTGAAAATCCTAGCCGTCAAGCTTCTCTTTTCCTTTTCTCTCTTCTTCTCTCTGCGCTGTCTCTCTCTCACTCTCCCGTCGGCGCCGTGTGGTGGTGGTGACTGATCTCTTCCTCTCTCCTTGACATGAGCCGCCCTGAGCCGCCAATGGAGGTGGTGGTGGTCGTTCGAGTGGTGATGGTGGTGGTCGTCCGAGTGGTGATGGTGGTGGCGGCCGTGTGGTGTTGTGGGGACCGGATCTCGTTTCTCTCTTTCTCCTTGTTCTAGATCTGTCAGATCTCATCTCTCTTGCCTCTTGATTCCAGATCCAGATCTAGATCTAAGCTAAGGTGAGGTGTCTTGAACCCAGATCTGTCCTCATACTCTCTATACTCCTGTATGTTGGAATTAGGGTTTGGTTAGACCCTGTTTGCGAGTTAGGTTGGTAGTTCATAATGGATGTTAGGGTGATAGATGAATGGATCATGTTGCATAAGAACCTTCACACTGTTAAATGAGACTTAATGGACTGCCTTGTGTTGATGTGGATAATGATTGATGAATGATTGAGTGATTGATTGTGTGTCCCATGTGATGATGATGAATGAAAGCTAGGTTGTTAGAGAGAAATGAAAGATTGAATTTTAAATGGTACCGTGTGATGAATGAAATGTGTGGTGTATGTTTGAGACACCGATAACGGTGGCGTCTAGTGATCAGTATGAGTCTAAGTGTAAGAATGAGAAATGAGAATGAGAAATGAGAATGAGAAATGAGAAATGAGAATGAGAAATGAGAATGGGAAATGAGTATGAGAATGAGAGCGTAAAGATGAGCGATGTCAATGAACTTGATTGATGTCTGTTTGGACCACAGAACGGTGGCGTCTAGGGTCTAGGATGTGTCAGCCTGCGGGACAGTAGCCTAACAAGAGGTACCACAGGTGGCCCAGGACAGTAGCCTAACATGAGGTACCGATGGGCGAGATGAGATGGGCCTACCGCAAGATCGCGGGATGGCGGAGCAGTATGGCCTAGGATCGAGTCAATGCCGAAGTCGTGGCATAAATATGGCGCTGTACGACCGGGCGGACAGAGCCAGATGGGCCAACGGCTGTAACTCGGATAGCCATTTAGGAAGCTGAAGAGGGGCGGTTTTCCTTAAAGGCCCCCATTCAGGATAGGCGACGAGGTGGGGCGTCCGTAAGCGGCCATAGGTCCTTACGTCTAGGTTGATTGGTGTCAAGTCCGTTGTTGATTGAAGTCGGTCGTTGACTTTTGTGTAACACCGGCTGAGTCCGTGAATTGATTGATCGCTAGGTTGCTAGTAGTGAATCGAAATGTGGTTGCCGAGTTGAACTTGAAAGAATATAATGAAATGCACGATTGATTGTAGTGGCTAGTCAGTCGACTCCGCATAGAGTAGTATAGAGTAATGTGCGGTAGGCTGGTCTAGAGCCACTTCACCGAAGTAATTGCTGCTCATTCCCTCCCTTTCCATTTCCTCGCTCGCAGGACTGTAAGTAGAAGACACGGGTGGATGGAATTTCAAGAAGGTTATGCGTCCGCGTCTCTTGGGACCAGTAGTATGGGCACGCAGGGTTGTCTAATTGAGTGGACACGTGCCCGTAACTCCCTGTCAGTAACTCCGGTCGGACGCCGGGGGATAGGGATGTTACAGTTAAGGCTGACCTTTTGGCCAAATCTGCTTTGTACTCTCCTTTTCCCAACTAGTCTAGTTGGAGGTTCAATCTAATGTTTTGGTGTTCAAAAAAAAAAAAAAAATAAAATACCAAATGAAATAAAGGAAATGTAAAATGCTAAACAACTTACTATACGTGTCAATTCAAATATCTGCTAGACAAAATTTATAGAAAAAAAGTCCTCCACACTTTCACGATCAACATTCACCAGAAATCTCGGAATAACTACCTATATTGTCTTTCTTTTTAGAACAATAACTACCTATACTCTATACGTGTGTGAGGTTTTTCAGTTACCACATATTGCTAAAACTAAGTTACTGCGTTTTCTCTCCTTCTCTAATTCACAAAACTGACGTGGGAATGCATGCAACGCTACTACAAATAACATTACTGTGTTTTTCTACCACTTATTCAGCTTTATCTCTTTGGATCTTACTCTTTTCTCTATTCTACTACAGCCTTTTGTTTCTCGAACCTCACTCATCACATGCAAGGTTTTCTTCAAGAAACTCAAGGTTTTCTTAAAAAAAAATCCTCAAGGTTATACTTCTTTTTAAAAACAAAAATATGAGTCCAAATGGACAAAATGGATAGATATTAAAGTATTCTGTCTCTTACGCTATTATTCAAAAAATATATTATATTATGTCTTTGCATGTTTGAAGAAATTGTATTTAATGGTTAATAAATAATGATTGACTGATGCAAATTTCAAAAAATGTGGAAAGAGCAAAAAATCCAACACTCCTGAAAAGACTATCATCAAAAATGGACTTACAGGTATACGCATTATATTTTACACATCTTTTTTATCATAAAGAATAAAGAAGTATCATATTTTGTCTGTTTTTTCTTATTGATATATTCTTTGTTCTGACACAAATAAAATAAAAGCCACGAAGATAATACCAATAATATCATTGTTTCTGGTGAAAGACTACATGACCAATAAGTATATATTTCTTGGTTTATTTACCAAATCAACTTTATGTATAATAAATAAAAAACTAGAATCAGATTCTTTTTTAAAATAAAAGATATACTACCTTAACAATATAAAATTCATAACTGATATGAAATTGGGATTTTGTGAAATATTTTCATCCCAAACTAGAAGAATTTTAAAGATGGAATGCAAATGACTTTTTCATACTATAGTGAATTTCTGGCACGAAAACCAAAACTATATATTGGTAGAAAAAAAAACATGTTTCTTTGTAGAATATTTTTAATTTTTCTTTCCTGTAGAATGTTGTGTATATATAATACAACGTTTAGTAAGATTTACAATACATGTGTTGGCTTGTGTATATTAACCATAATGTTCACTGGGGGAAACAGTACATTAACTGTTATAATTTTTTTTAAAAAAACATAACAAGAGCTTAAATTTTTATTTTGAAACCAGTAAACTGAACTAAAAAAGGTAAAATAAATTTTAGAAGATAATTAAACAAGTGAATGTTAATCATTTCCTTATACCGTACGTAGTACGGGTAGAATACTAGTTGAAACTAAATCAAATTAAAAGACTGGAATAATTCCTCTGCTCCCATTGGACCAAATTCTAGGATGACTCTTCTTTCGTCCAAAAATTCTATCTAATCTTCGCCTAATCTATCTAACCTTCCCCTTTTAGTGAAATACTGTGATGACAAAGATGCCCTTTTTCGTTTTCTTCCCTTTTTCTTGTTTCTAAAAAATAAATATAAAAGACAAAATAAAAGAAAAATAGAGCTTCCTTATTGGTCGAGGCATTAAAGTCTCTCTCCTCCCCTCCTCTTCTCCATTACTCTTACGTAACCAGACCTCCCTCCCAACCATAACCATTAATTATTTTCATCTTTTCTTTCCTTTTCTTCCTTGTTGCCGATAAGAATAGTTTTAAGGATGTTGTGCTGATAAGAAGTCTGCATCTCTTTCCATATTGTATGAAATGTAAGTGAAGTTTTTTTATTGGTAATCATGTAAGTGAAATTTGTTTCTTTATCTCTCATTTGGATCCATTGCTTCATTAGGTTAGTTTGAATTCTCGTTATCCTTCTGATTTGTTTTCACATTTGCACGTAGGTTAAGAATTAGACTAGACGTAGATGAGTGAATTCGTTGTAATCCATGAAGTTGGGACAATATTTAACGATTTGTACAACCTGTACAACTCTTATAAATCAATGTTGATTATTTTTATTTTTCAGAGAACAGATGGATGACATTCGTGGGGTAGTTATACATTTCGACTATGGAGGTTATTATTCAGAAGAGGGAGAAGATGTACGGTGGAACCAAAAAAATCGAAATGTTTATAGTTTAGTGATGAAGGGAACTTTGGAAGATGTGACTTATTCTCAGTTGGTTGAAAGAATTGGAAAGAAGATTAAGGTTGATGAATCTACCATGAAGCTTGATCTAAGCTATATTCCGTTGATAGTGGATCCCAAAAGACCTTCATATATTTTGGATGATGATGATGTTTTAGGATATTTAATTGACGTCAACAAAGAACAGTGCAGAAATGTTCTTCATGTGGAGCTCATTGAATTTGTCTCAGAAAACCAGAGTTTTGAGCATCTTTCAGGGAATGAGGAGCTTGTAAGGGATGATAGAGCTAATGAGGGTGTCATTTCTCTTAACGCAGTAAAGGAGCATTTAGGAGAAGATGATAAGATGGCCATTATTCCCCAATTTTCAGGTGATGAAAATGTTACACGAGACAAAGTAGTGTACATGGATAATGCTGATATGCATTATGAGGTTGATATCACACGTGACTCACAAGCAGATGAGATTGTTACCACACGTGATTCACAAGAGGATGAGGTTGTGCATGTTGAATGGGACGATGGCATTGATCTAGATATTGGTTAACAATTTGGAAGTAAGGAGGAAGTGAAAGAGTTAGTGGATAAAGCTGTGCATGAGAACTGTTTTGAGGTTATTACTGTGAAGTCAACACCTATGCTATACTTGTTAAAATGTCGTGGGCAAGGTTGCAAATGGTATTTACGAGCAGCAAAGAGTGAAAATTCAAAAATTTTCTCGGTGAGAACGTACCATAAGATGCATACATGCTCTCGGACCTCGGTTGACTAGATCTACATCCAGAAATTTAAAGAAAGGCACACCACAATTGGTTGCATCTATGTTGCATGAAGATTATCCGGGTAAATTTAAAACTCCACCTCCAAAAAGTCTCATTGATTTGGTTCAAGTAAAACTTGGTGTTAATGTTTCATATTCAACCGCTTGGAGAGGGAGAAAGCAAGCTGCTAGTGATGTGCGAGGTAGTCCGGATGAGAGTTTTCATAGGCTGCCTTCCTACTTGCACATGTTAAAGAAGATGAATCCCAATACAATGACACGAGTAGAAGTGGATGATAAGAACCAGTTTAAATATTTATTCTTTGCATTGGGAGCTTGCATTGAAGGATTTTAGGCCATGAGAAAGGTGATTATCATAGATGGTACTCATCCGAAGACTTTACATGGTGGAGTTCTTATTGTTGCTGCTGCTCAAGATCCAGATCATCATCATCCCATTGCTTTTGGTGTTGTTGATGGTGAAAATAATGCAAGTTGGAAGTGGTTTTTGACTATGCTGAAAACACTAATACCAGATGATCCTAAGCTTGTGTTGGATTCTGATAGAAATGGAAGCATCATCAATATGGTCAACGAGGTCTACCCACAGTCAAAGCATGGATACTGCATATATCATTTATGTCGGAATATGCAATCGCATGTGTCACATGTCAGGAAAGATGTTCTTGCTAAAAAAATCATTGTTTGTGCTCAGGCTTATACACAGTCTGAGATCCAAAAGCTGTATGATGATTTTATAGAAAGGTATCCTGCTGCTATTAAGTATCTGGATGGCAGTGTTCATGAGAGCAAATGGGCGAGATGTTATTTCCCAGGAGAAAGATACAACATAGACAGTACAAATTGTGTTGAATCTCTCAACAGTGTTTTTGCAGAGGCAAGACAGTATTCGTTGTTGCCAATGATTGATGTGATTGTGGCAAAGATATCTGAGTGGTTTAATAAATATAGGAAGCTTTTTTTCTGGAGTACCAGGAACACAAGTACTAGTGCCGCGTGTGCATGGTGAATTGCACAAGCTATGTCCAACTGCGAGGAAGTTAGTGGTGCACGATCTAAATAGCTTTCTACTGGAGTACAACGTGATGGGCCGCGATGGAAAATGTTATTTGGTTGACTTGAGGATGAAAACATGCAGCTGTAACTGTTTCGATATTGACAAATATCCATGTCTGCATGGTTTAGCTGCTATCATAAAGTATTCAAAAGCAGCAAACGTTGAGGTGCCTGAAATACATGATTTTTGTTCTAAATATTATTGGATGGAGCAGTGGGTCTTGGCGTATTGTAGGACAATCTTCCCAGTACCTCATCATTCTGATTGGGACGTTCCCGAGGAAATTCAAACTCAGCATGTGTTACCTCCATATTATGAGAAAAAGAAAGGAAGAAAACAAGTGACTAGAATTCCATCAGTTGGAGAAAGCAGAAAAAAGAGTAAGAGTAAGAGAAAAAATACTCCCTTGTCGAGCTGTCTTAATGGTGAAAGTTCAGGATGTTGATTGTGTTTCATTTGTGTTTGATTTGTGGTTGTTTTTTAAACAGATTTATGGTTTTTATTTGTGTTTCGTAAACTTTATTTATGTTTTAAGGATGTTATTTTATGTCTGGAGATTTTATTTGGTTTTACTAGGTACAGTTCAAGTGGACCACAATAACTAGTATATTGGAAAAACTTGTACAACTCGTACAACTTATACAACTTGAACTTGTACAACTCGTACAACTTGTACAACTCGTACAACTTGTATAACTTGAACTTGTACAACTAAAACAATACAACTTATACAACTAGAACAACATGTACAACTAGTTAAATGTAATTATGTGTTTGGTTAAAAGAGCCAAACATTTTCATATGAAATTAGCAAGAAAATGCTAAAATATGTCTACTACACATAAATTTGGCAATATATTTGTGATGATTTTTTTAAACATTTGTTAGATAAGCAACATATTTTCACATGTTCTACCTTATACTTTTAAGGTTATTTTAGAAATATCAATCTTTTAAAAACGGAAAAGAGACTATACACATTTTTATTTATATGTAATCAATTAGATACATTCTAAATGTTGGGTAGTCACACAAAAACATAAATACAACTGAAAAAAATAGTTTCATATACGATACTACTAATTATATATGTAAACCATCAAAATACAACTCTTTACAAAGCTGTACAACTAAAAGTTTTGAATACAACTTTGCAGTAAAAATTTTTTTTGGTAGTTTGATATGATAGCACATGTTTCCCACATTTTAATTATTCTGTTTTTTTTAGATTTAACATTTTTTCCCTGTCTTATTTTGACAAGGAAATAATACAAGTTGTACCAATTTGTACTAGTTATACTTCTAGAATTATATCTGCAAAATAACTGATTATAATGGAGCAACCACAAACGTTTCAAAAACCTGCAACATTTCATACAATATTTCATACAACATTTAAAAACCTTCGACAAGCGTTCATACAACACAATTATTTAAAAATCTGCAACCATAAAATGAGTTCACAAACACACACTATATTACTCACTTGGGAACAAAAGGAGTAACACAGACACTTGAAGGTTTTTTCATCCTTTTAGGCCTTGGCGTTTTCTTCTTCCTAGCAAGTTGCTTAACACGTTTGCCATTAATTATAGAATGACCATACGGTTCAACCATCTTCTCGACAGCTTCATCATGACCAGCGTTTGGAACTATCTTCTCGACAGCTTCATCTTGACCAGCATTTGGGGTATCTGGAGCTTCTGAAACCGTCTTCTCCGGAGCATGACCAGCGTTTGGAACTGTCTTCTTGACAGCTTCATCCTGACCAGCATTTGGAGTATCTGAAACTTCTGAAACTGTCTTCTCTGCAGCATCAATACCAGCGCTTGGAACTGTCTTCTCCACAACTTCATCCTGACTAGCATTTGGAGTATTTAGAGCTTCTGAAACCGTCTTATCAACAGAATCATGACCAGCGTTTTTAGCCCGTGGAACAGTCTTCTTGACAGATGCTATTCAAAAATTTTAAAAACATTCTCAAATATCATTAAGATTCACCAATAATATTTTATAGAAATGTGTTATACCTGCAGTTCCACCGGTTTCAAAGTTGTTCATACGGTGACTTCCTCTCCAATAATCATTAAACTGAAAACCCATACTTTCTTCACTCAGCTTTCCGTTGACATATTGTTCCACAGCACACATCCTTCCATTAAGCTCTTCAAACTTCTGATTAATTTTATCCTGAAAGCCTTCTTGCATCGACTTCAGCATCACCATCATCTGCTGTAACTGCTCCTTCAGATATACATTTTCAGGCTCAGCAGGTTTCTCAGGTTGCTCTTCTTCTGCCTTGGGTTCAGGTTCATATGCCCGTCCTTCAATGTCTAATTTCCACAGATCCTCCCACCAAATCTTTCCATTTCTTCTGCGTAGAACCTTCTTCCAACTATCTGCAATAGGATCTAGGTCATCTTCGTCCTCATTTAAATCATAATCTTCCATGATGCGAGCCATAAGAATTCTCTCACCATCCTTGGGCTCTAAAATACTGCAAATAACCTGCAAAAATAAAAAGAAATTGATACCAAGAACCCCCTCTACTACCAAAATTACAAAAAAACATTGACCTTCGAATCATCAAGCGTCTGATATAGTTCTCCGAGACCATATCCTGTTGACCCCGAATCTCTGAACTTCCCTTTACACATTCTTGGACACTCAGTTTCAGGGCTTTTCAGAGGTACCCGAAATTTTGTCTCAATGCTGAGACGCATTCAAACGCCGAAAGCTACACACAATCATCAAATTTTATATCAAAAGGGATGAATCAGAACCGAGATGGTTATAACCATTTGGCGAATCTGTGCTTGTACAACGATTTTCTTCCCGTCAGAGAGAGTTCCCTCACAATGATGAAGTGACGGGTAAGCAGCGTAATGGTTGGAGAAGAAGACGTGATTGGTTGGAGCTAGATTGATTTCTCTTTATTGTTTAACGGTGGCCACCCGAGGAGAAAGATGCGTTAAATGACCACCGAAGAATCGCCGGAGGTTTCAACCAGTTTCATGATCATGGCTCGATCACTACAAGAAAATGAGCTTATTGTGACAAAATTTTGTTACAAAAGTTATTTGTCACAAATTTGTTACTTTTTAAATACGTTATCGTGACTAAAGTTTTGTGTCACAAATGAGTAGCTTTTTCGTCATAATACTGTGACGATTTAAATCGTATCTAATTTTTGTCCCAGATAGTGACAAAATTGAGACAAAACTTACAGTCATAACAATTGTGACAATATTATGACTATGCATCTCGTCACAAATTAGACGAACCTGTGATGGAATATATAGTCTCAGTATGTGACAAAAGAAATAGTAATAAAATGTAACAGAGATGTAACAAATCCGTCACAGTTTTAAATTGATTTAATAATACTATATATAGTCAGTGATTTGGAAATAATATAGTGTTTTGATATTCTTCACCTGATATGTATATATTTTTATATATTTGTAATATTTTCAAACTTTATTTGTTTTATATTAATTTAAAATATAAACATATTAAATAATAATGTTATATGATCCATTAAGCCGAACTCAAAACTAATTACAGCCCATTAGCCTGGAACCCTAATCAATAATGAGGATATGTGTGTGTGTATATATATATCCTTCAAGAGAATAGTTGCAGCCACCACCTTAGGGAGAACGAGAGATAGAAAAAAAGTGAGAGATGTGTTTTGCCGTTGTTGTCAGCACCCATAGTTTCTGACGTTGTGGTGGTATGCGTGTCTCGCCGTTGGGTTTGTAACAAGGACAGTGGTGGTATGTGTGTCTCGCCGTTGGGTTTGTAACAAGGAGAGGAAGGGAGCGATCTTGAAGGAATTGGGCAATGAGCTGGATGTCAATACAGAGCAGATCTGAGGGTCAAAGACCAATAAAGAACACATCATGGAGTTGTGTCATTGCAAGAGTTAGCCGCCATACTGTTTGCTTCCTGTGCAAGAATCAATCGAAGATAAAAATTCAGGAAACCCTAAATCCTCATAACATGAACCACAAATGTTTATAGATTTTTTGTCGATATTACAGTTGTTTATATTAATTTAGTTTCAAATAATAGTTATTTTTGTATTCTTTCATTATTATACAAATATTTTAACTATAAAAAGAAAAGCAATAGTTAAGTGAATTCTGAATAAATTTGTGATGAAAAATTATTAACTAATTAAGTCTAAAGTTTGTCGATGGAGTATAAAAAATTTAATATGAATTTGTGACTATATATTAGTTATAATAGTATTACTAAATTAAGGCAACTAAAAGAGTCACAAATGAAGATGGATTAGTGATGACTCTTTAGTATTAATTTGTCACGGTAATTGAGACAAGATTTTAGTGGTAATCAGAGACAGAATTACGACGTTGTGATAGTCACGAAATATGACAAATTTGTTATGTTAATTGTAGTTGGTAATTGTAACATTTTTATTACTTTTATACATGGTTGCTATTGGTGACGGAATGGTTACTACATATAATGGTCATAACAATGTGACGTTTTTTGTTACGGACAAGATTTGTGACGACTGTATTGTAACCACTATAACATTGTCACAAATATGTCACAATATTTCTATTGTGACGAATTATGTTTTATTGTGACAAATATTTTTGTAACAATATAACTATTTTTTTGTAGTGGATATTGTTGTAAGCTTAGACGAAGGGGCTATATAAGAGGAGAAAGAGGTAGGTGGAAGGATACCATCTTGAAGATAGGAACAAAGAATTGAATTGAACGGGTAGTAGTGGTATGGGTCATCGTAATAACACCGTAACGCCGTTTTACAGAAATCGGGACCGATGGTGAAGTGGAGGAGTCGACGTCGATTGCTACGGATAGTGGGCTGGAATGATAAATGGGAATGATAAATTGGCAGAGTTATAATGCACCAGTGACAATTGTTGTTAAGCCTATTTACACTAAAGAGAAGAATGACATGATGAAGATATTGTTTTTTATTGGTTGGTTTTCCATACTGATGTGGATAGCCTAAACACTCACCGTATTCCCCTTTTATTTATTGTATGATATGCAAATTGTGTTAAAAACCATATATGTGCAATATATATATATATATTAGAATAGCCTTTTGTCGTAAAAAAAGTATATATATATATATATATTTATTAGGCACACATATAATAAATGTGGTGAAAATAGAAAAACAAAAAGAAACAAAAGCTCTCGTCCTCTTCGTTGGCGTTCCCTTCGCGGTGGCCGGTGGTTCTCCTACCAGCGGTCACCTCTCTGTTTGATCTCTCCGGTTTTAGTCTCTGCTTTTCCTCTCTGTCTTCTATTTGTATGGTTTGGTCTCCTTGTTGGTGTCTCTGGAACTATTTCTTGTTGGAAATAGATCTGTGTTTTAGTTGTTCTTCTGCGCAGCTGGAGCACTGGCGAGACTTTGAACCATGATGTGAAGCTAGAGAGCTCGGGTTTGGAGGTGGTTTGTGTGGTTTTAACCGGATCTGGGTTAGATCTGGCGGATCTGTGACAAGGTTTCAGTTGAGGCTTCACCGGTGGTGAAGAGGTTCTCCTTCCTTGTCATTTCATTTACCCTCAACCTCTCCGTTCTTCGACCTGTGGAGATCCTCGATCTAAGTGGTATAGAATATCTGGTTTCCATTGTTATGTGGAAATTTATGCTGTGCTCTGTTGTGCATGAATTTTAAAGAAAATCATTAGCCCTCTTTTGTTGTTTGGTCTCTATACTTGCAATTTTTTGAGTTCTTGATGTGGTAGTGAATGCTTCCTATCTCCTGCTGCCGGTTTCTCTGTGTTTTCAGTGGTTTCAGGTGGTATTGACTTCGTCTATCTCTAGATCTGTTGAGATTAGAGTGTTGGTTGTATGGCTTTTATCGAGGCGTAGCTTGAACGCATGAAGTGTGTCGCTGCTTTATCCGGAAGAGGATGAGAACTATGAGTGGTTCTTTCTTGTTGGGTTATAAAGTCTGGTTCTGTAGGTGAGAGAGATGTGCTCTCAGGGTTCATAGAAGTTGATGTTATCGTGTGGTAGGCCGCGGGCGACAACAATAAATCTCGTTCAGAAACGTCATGTGATGTTGGAAGGTTGCAAGTGAAGTGTGCTAACTTCTTGATGGGTTTTTTTATTTATCCTTGTTGTAGTTTCTGTGTTCGGTATGCTAGTAAGTTGTAAGTCACCCTGGTGTGGGTTCTAGCTGCGTGTCTGTGGGCTTGTGTTTCTGGGCATTTCTAGTTTTTGCGCCAGCTTTTGTATTCCTCCTTTGAATGAAATTAACAACTTGATGGAAAAAAATATGGTGTTAGTACATTGTTAACCTGAAAATGTAGTGTTAATATATTTTAATTTTTTGATAAAAAAGTAATTTAATAAATTCCTTATCCGTACATAGTACGGGCCCAAACACTAGTAATAAATAAGTATACAAATTACGGGTTTTCATAACTGGGTCTAGAAGAGCCAAGTTGTTTTTAGGAGAAATTAGTGTTAGATTTGTACTTGTAACATGTGACTTTTAAATGATAGCTTTCGACCCAACTAGTCTATATTTTTTATTTGAAAAATAAATTTGCTGATTTGTCGTATTTTTCATAATTTTAAATTTAATCATATTTTATGCTCAATTATTAAATTTAATAAATAAATAATTTTAATGATTTAGCTGATAATTTTATCATTATCTTGAGAATAATTAAAAATCATAATGATAATATCATAGTTAAATTTATATTATATTTACTTTAGTAATATTTAATTATTATTTATACATTTATATTATATTTGGTTTGGTAATATTAAACTGACATTTTTTTGTTCACTTACCGACTCTATTTTAATATATATATCATAAAATATAATGAATCATCTTATTTTAAGATAAATTTCTTGGAACAATCAAAATCACTCATTATTATAATTTCTGAAAATGTTGTCAAAAAAGTATTTTTTCGTTCTCGTGTTAAAATTAGAACGTTTAAAGTCTTTATTACCCTCAATAAATAGTTAGATTAGATTTGTTAATATATAATTACTCACAAACTAAAAACCAATTTCATTAATTTGATAATTTTTCATTATCTAAAAATATTATATATTATATCATCCAAAAATATTTACATCATAATATTTTAAAAATAAATATAAATCTTTGTATATAATTTTATGTATATATGAATGTTTTTAAGTTTATTTATGAGAAAAATATATTTATTAAAATAATTTTTATTGTATATAAAATTTAATATTTAATTAATTATTAAATATCTCAAAAGCATGAAAGTAAATTAATGTAATGGTTTTTGAACTGATAATATATCTATTTATAATTTTGTTGTAAAATTTTTGAGCCCACAAGTACGGGACAAAACTCCTAGTATACATGAAACAAGTTGAACTGGTAAATTATGAAAACACACAAAATTAGGAAAAGGGTTTATTAGAAAATTAATAATACACGTCAGTAGTTTATTAACTTAGGTGTAGCTTGCAGGCAACGGCAAGCCCTTGACGATGCCACAGAGGTTAGTGTTGAGGGGGATGTTGTACTCGTCCCTTAGTGATTTCTCTGGTGATAGAACACTAACATACAACTGCTCTCCAAGGTATCTCCTCTCCCAGTTCTCAGACCTGATGTTCCACATACCAGCATTGTCGAATGTCAATAGGATAGCTGACCATGACTTGGGGTAAACTTGCACCGTATGTCTGCTAACCGCATCGAGCAAGTTGTAGTTGTTTCTCTTTTGAGGTGTCCACCTCCCTGGCTCAGAACTACAAGAAAGTCCCAAAGTTACTTAGAAGAGAAAGACATAGAGATAAAGAAAAGGGTTAACAAGGTGCTTACGCTACTGCGAAGAAGGAATAACCATCCAAATGGAATGATTGCATGCTCTTCTCGTGGTTCTCGAAAATGATCTCTACAAAAGTACGGAAAGTGATGTTGAGAACATTAGGCTGCACGGTCAATGTTGTGATTTTGGCTGCTGGCTCGTCCTTGATGACGTTGTACTTGAACACCTTTTCTGCCATCTGGAAGTACTCAGCTAACTTTAAAGGTGTCTCGGTGTCAACGTGTGATACACCGTTGAAACCAAACCTGACTTTACCGTTTACCATGCTCCTAGAGGTTACAAGCTTTATGGTACGTGTGATGTTGATCTTCCCATAATGGTACGATCCCTGTGGGTTGGGCCTTGCAGCACTAGCGGTGAGGTTCCACCTGAAAGATCTGAACTGGTTCAAAGACCAAGCCCAACCGACAGGAGCCTTGGGGAGCTCAGTGGAAGCCTGCACCTTGCTTCCTGCGTACCGGATCACACCCACGGTGCTCAGTTCTTTCTTTAAGAACCTAGTTGATGCAACCATGTAATAGTCCATAGCTGCCTGGTTAGCAGTCACAAGAACTGAAAAGCACTGTCCAACGTGAACATCGAGTGAGTCATAGTCGTTCTGAAGAACATGAGAGCCTTCCATCTCCACAAGCTTCAACTTGTGGTTCTGGATCCTGAAGTTAATAGTAGACTTGAATCCAACATTGCAGAGCCTGTACTTGTATGTCTTTCCTGGCTTCATCGTGAACAAAGGCTCGTTCTTACCACCAACTTTTCCGGACTTTCCATTGATCAAAACACCATTAGGCAATCCAAGGGTGCGTCCACTGTCAAGGAAGTTCTTGAGAGCGGTGTGGCCACTTGTGTACCAGTCACCGATGAGGACAGTGTAATCATCCTCAGGGTCAGCGTAAGGAACGGGAATAAGGAGACGACTGTTGACACGGAGACCACCAAAACCACCAGCAAAACGGTGGAGAGAAGTGGTCGGGTAATAGAAGTAGGAACCGATCTGGTCCTTTGGTTGGAAATGGTAAGTAAAGTTCTGTCCTGCTGGGATGGGGCATGAAGTCCCAGCCACGCCATCTTGCCAGCAATTCTTCCTGTGCTGGATCCCACTCCTGCAACCACACTCCATCAATACTCATATCACATAGGTTGTTGAAAAATACACTACCGGCTTGTTTAATTTTCCTTAATAACAAATGATCATAATCTAAGAAAGCATGGGACTTATTTGGTCAAGTTACCATGTCAAGAGGAAAGGCTCGTCAAGTTTGTTGAAGACATTGATGACGACGTTGTTGTTAGAGGTTGAGTTTAGGTTGGGACCAGGAAACTGACCGTTGATGAGAATCACCTTTTGAGGAACACCGAGAGGTGAGGCTGTTCCGTAAGTTACGTTCCATGTATAGAAGAAGTACGGGTCGCCTGCGTTCACTATAGCCACCGTAGAGATGAGGCAGACCAACACCGTCAACAACCTCCCCTCCATCTCTCTCTCTCTCTCTCTCTCTGTCTCTCTAGAGGAAGAAGAGATTTATTGGTTTCTGTGTTATGTATAATTAACCCTTTTCCTAAAAATAATAATAAAAAAGAATTCCCTTAAAAAGCAAGCTTTGCTCTGATGAATACTCTTGAAGTTTGGGTGTTTCAAAGTATTTATGCATGGAAACATATAACTTATTTTGCAAGGTACCGTTGCCATATTTTGCGTTTCATCTCTAATTCAATTTTCTATATGTGAAAATGGTGAGGCAACAAACATATAAAACATCTTTCTCTCTGTTTCTCTTTCTGGTTATGAAGGTTCCTGAACTTAAATCACAACAGATCGTATTCTAATAATGGAGATGTCCCTAACGATGTTTAATTAAACGTCAAAAGAATGTTACCCGAACAATTTCGCCATGACAAAATTGTAACCAAAATAATATATGGATTAAGCTAAACATAATTTCAGAATTGAAATACCAACATTATCTCAAGTGGGTTTATAAGCAAAAAAATATATTAATATTTAATAAATTTAATTATTGAATTAAAGTTGTAATATTTGAAAGTAAACTGACAAGTTTTATCAGAGTATACGACTATCTTACAGTTTTCCATTTTAATCTCGTTTTTTTCTTTTATTTATTCTTGAATTATTATTCTATATACCACTAATGAAAATGTTTATATTGAAAAAAAATATAATTCTGGACATTCCAAATATTAGAAAATAAAGTTTGATCGTTATTTCTTTGCAGTTGAAGTTTGATAATTGTTCTGAAAATTTTGATTTTTTTTTTGTGCATTGGTATGGTTTTAAATTTATTAAGTTTTTTTCGTTCGTTTCACATCATTCGCTCTATCCGACGAACTACTTGTTCTACTTTGTTCCACATCCAATCATTTTGCGTTTTAATTAGTACCACATATTCCATTATCATCATTCGACCTCTAATTCCTTATTATTTGGTTATTCTCACATTAATCAATTTGTATAACTATTTCAGCTGGGCCTAGATAGTTAAACTGTATCCAACATATGGTATAAGAATTTCTCTAACTCACCGATATATGGCTCAGCTTTTATAAAATATTACCATATTGCCCTTCTTATTAATCGGGAGTAATTGGCAAAAGATAAAGATTAATTTAAAAAAATAAATGTTCACTCAACTGTCGTGGCATTTCCCTATCCCACGATATCCGTTTTTACTTTACCATTCCTTTCTCCGTAAAGTAAAACAATTTCTTCTCTTTCATCACCACCACAAATTCACACAGTGTGTTGCCGGAGTTGAAGCTGTTCGTCACCGCGATTGTACTTCACCCACCCAAGATTCGGAACACCGGAGGTAACCAACTCCTCTTATAACAGCAAGAACGCATTCGGTACTCCGGTGAGTTCGATTTTACTTTTCTTGTTGGTCGGAATTTCAAGTTACGCCGACCTGAATTGGGTCTTCTTCTCGGTTTCGTTATTCTTTTCAACTATACGAGAGCTTTAATTGTCTGTCTCTGCTATGGAGTGTATTGATTTTGTGGTCTTTGTCCGTGGTAGTCAATTCCAGATAGAAACAAAAATCGATTCCGTGCATGTGTTTGGAAGATTGTGACAGTAATTGAATCGTGGTCGCTTTCAGTTTTCTGTTTATTTGGTTTTCACCCGTTCTGTACACGAAATTGGGTTTTTGAAATGAAAGTGGTCTACCTGTTTTGTCTGAGAGTCTGGCTATTTCATAAATCTGGACATACTAGACCATTTCTGTACTACGAACAGCGGTATAGTGTGTGAATAACATAGTGATTTCGTTTACTATTCCATCTAAGGTGGCAAACTGTTTTATGTTTTGTATTGGTTTCATTCTATAGTGTTGGTTATTGCCATTTCGGTGGGAACATTTAGTAAATATCAGACTGTCTATATGTTTCATTTTCATGTTTCTGTGTTTTGATCCGTTGTTATTTGTACAATATCTGAGTATATTGAATTGTAAGTGATTTTTGTTAAGTTTGCAACCTCTTCTACTGCATATTTCTGCACATAGTAGATGATTTCTCTCACCGGAATCGCATGATAATATGTATATAGAATAGTAATATAGGTAGCTATTCTATATACTGTCACACTCAGTCTTACGGATTTTATTGTTTTCATGCTTTGCAGAGGAAAAATGGACGAATTAGGTCTTCCTCTGAGAATGTTTGAGGCGGGTTCTGAACCAACAGGGCGGAAACGGGTTAATAACTACTTCAACCTACGGTGGATTGACATCATAAAGAGTGCACTAGAGGAAGAAGACAAGCAAATGTTGACTGACTCGCAGTTCGGGAGAGTTTTGCAGATGGGTTCGCATACTTTTTCAGTCATGTTCCTCCATTACTGCCTCTCACGTCAGTTGATAACTGCCAAAGAGTATGAACTTTGGTGGATCTTCGTTGGGAAGCCTATACGCTATGCCATACAAGATTTTGCTCTGGTCACCGGACTGAACTGTGGCGATGGCGTTGGGTTAACGGGAGAAGCCGATAAAGGTATTGGGCGAGGGAAGGCGTCCGGTAAAGGCAAATCATCTATGTCAATATGGGATGATTTATTTCGTGGGGAGGAGAAGCCCACACCTGGATGGATCATGGAGCGGCTTGTGAAGGTTAAAAAATACAAGGATGGGTTAACCCGTTTGCGGCTTTCATTGTTGGTATTGGTGGAAGGTATTTTGTGTCCAACTTGTGGGACAACAAAAATCAGACCCGAAGTAGTGAGCATGCTTGGTAATCTTGACGCTTTCCTGAAGTATCCATGGGGCAGGGAGTCGTTTTTGCTTACTGTTAAGAGTACGAAAGCAAGATCTGCTGTTAATTATGTGAAGGATACAATGGCAATTCAAGGATTTACCCATGCGATGGTATTGGTTACAGTGGCTGCATGTCCTTCTATCATTATGAAGACTGGCGGTGCGGATCCTCTAGCAGATTCCACCCTTTCCAGCGAAGAAATTATCAGGAGGGTTGTTGAGAGAAAGTTGGTGGTCAACATTGTCTCGGCCAAGACGGTTGATGAACTGGGACAGGTTAGGCACAATTTGGTCTATGTTATAGATATGCTATTCTATTTAAGAATATAGACTATACTATTTACTATCCATACTACTTTACTTGAATCTTGTTTACTAACAATGATTACTTACTTTGTCTACCTTATATTTGTGTTGCAGGCATATGTCAGGTCTTTGATTAGCTCAGATGAAGAGGGGGAGGATCTTTATTGTGGGTTGGGAGATAAGGAAGATACGAGTGTTGATACCATGGTTGCTTTGATTGACGATGATTACCCCTTTGAGCATAACACTTGGTCAGGTGGTGTGAAAGCGGAGGAGGTTAAACTGAAGAAGGGTCATGCACAAACTTCGGAGTCAAGTGACGAAAATGTTCCCGAGCCGGTTGAAAAGGATAATGTTCATCATGGTGGCGTAGAGAGTGGTGGTTACCCTGGAGATCCGAGAGGGCAATCATCAGCTAACCCCTTCGGTGCCCCACCTGGTGGTGAGAGATTCCATTTTGATTTCCGATCATTACTTAGGCGTGCAGCTGACGCATACGAAGAGAAGGTGATTGCAATGTTTGAGGGCTATATTCTGAGTTTGAAGGGCCATTTTAATTCCAAAGTGGGTGGCCTTCATACCGAGTTACAATCAGCTACATCCGCGATTGGCCAGTTGGAGAGTAAGGTCACAGGGGAGTTTGAGAAGATCAATCAGTTATTGAAGTCTCGGTTTAGAGATGATGATATGGGACCAACGTATGAGTTCAGTCCACAGAGTCGGTTCCCAGGTCAGGATGATTATTTCAACAATTCAGAGGTTAATCCCGATAGACCCACAACACATACTGGTGCTACAGATGGTGTGGGTACCCATATAGAGTTCGTTGTAAGTGTCTATACTATGCTTGTCTTATATTGCATGCTATTCCATAATTACAATAGACTATTCTATATCTTATCATGTATTTTATATTATCATTCAGTCAACACAGCGAGATGTAGAGGATGTTGCTGCAACAGGGACTGCCTCGGTTGGTTTGGATGCGAACCTGGATGAAGGAGAAAGGGAGGGGGGAGGATTATCTCCGGGTAAACAGACTGACTCAACTGATGGAGTTGAATTCAGATCTGAGACAGGGGTGAGGATAAGGGAGCTGATCATAGTGGACATGACCCCATAAACGTGGAGGTATGTGCTAAAAATTATGTTCTATTTAATACCTTTCTATGCAGTTTGTGCAGTTAGATATTTTTCATATTGATATTGCTCACTGATATTTTCATACCATTTTAATTTCAAAGCTCTCGTCATCGGTAAACGTCGCATCCCCTTCCAATGTTGATGCTCCCATTTCTGCATCTGTGCAAGGGACGTCTGCATGTAGTGTCGAGGAACAGGAAGGACCCGCCAATCCTCCATCTCGAGTTGATGTGGTAAGACTGAGTAGAAACCTGATAAGCAGCCCAAATTTGGGCATTGTGTTAATATTATAATAATTTATATTGCCTCAGTAAATTGACAAATGTGGTTAATCTGTCTAGGAACCAGTGAATGTATCATCGGAATACCCCATTGATGACCCAGTGTCTGGCCTCGTGAATAAAATTCTATCAGACGCCGGTGTTGATAAAGTAAGTTTTCTATTCTATATTGTATACAAAATCTATATATCTATACTATTTGGCGACTTATACTATTCCATTATTTGGCTTTTACAGGAGTCCCTTCGACCCTCCACTAGTTCTGGAACTGTGAATTTAGGGTCCACTGCTGTACCTCAGACATCATCTGATGCCATTCCGGAGAAAGTGGGTACTGATGGTGTGCATGACGATCGCGGTGAGGATGTTGTCGGGAAGAAGGGTGATGATGTGGATGAAGATGATGTTACAATTACTAAGGTTCAGGTATAATGCTTTAACATCTTCCCAGCTCGTATGTTAAGTGTGTTTGAAGATTTGATATTAACATAATAACTTTATGTTAATAGGCTGGGCGAGTGAACACTGATGCAGCCGGTGGTCAAGCAGATGGTGGCAGACGTGTTAGTACACGTTCACATACAATTCCCAAACAATACACTCCTCCTGCACCCACCGTCCGTAGGAAAGAAGGAAACAAGAAAGTGCCTCGTCGAATGGATGATAATTCACCACCTCCTAAACGTGTGAAAAAGGTGTCGGTTGAGCCAAGTAACCCAAAGCCACCTACTCAAGAAAAAGCCACATTTATAGGTGGCTTCTCGCATTTACTCCTCCAACCCCAGCTGCAAGAGAGGCCTTTCTGAAGAAAATGGTCGAGGCAAAGTAAGTGGCAACCATTTCACTATTCCAATTTTATTTGAAAACAACCTATTCAATATGATATAGTATGGTTAATTTCATTTGAAAACAAACTATTCCATACGATATAGTATGGTCTATTTGGTATTCAGATAACTGACTATATTAGCATTTTCCTTCAGATCAAATGCACCATCTCTCGGGTCAGTCATTTCTATTGCTTCTCTGCATGATATGTTTAATTGCACCGGTGTTTGTTCGTATGAGGTACGTTATACCCCTTATTGCTTTCCATAAATTTGATCAATATGTTCACTGTTTTTATTTATGTGTATATTGTAGGCGGTGGATCGTGTTGTAGGTTGGATAAGAAAGAGGCGTGACAGCAATCTATCTTCAAAATTTGACATCATCCCTCCAACTTTCTTTATGGAGCTACTCCGCAGTTATCCTGCTTTTGAAGCCATGCAAGATAAGGACGCCTTCACTTTTCTGATGTCTCTGCGCAGTCAGTTCATGCACCGGCCACAGTGGTTTACGCAAGTAGATTTTCTCTACACTCTGATGCTGGTTAAAGACCGTCACTGGATTGGCATGATAGTAGATTTTCCGATGTGGGCCATCTATGTGGTGGACGCGAACCAGACATGTCCTACTACTTCTGTGATAAAAGATGTCCTCAAACCGTTATCGATTATGATGCCTCACATGATATCGAGGTTCTGTCTAACTTCGCGACCTCGTGAGTTGAATTACCTTCCGTTCCCCATATATAGCTTAGATATACCGGTTCTACTTGAACATCCAGGTATTGGCAGCCTTTCTAATAAATTTATGTTTACCATCGTCTAGTCCATACTATTGTGTCATAATTTACTATACTATATTGGGAAACCAGTATAGTATTCCATACAAAATTCTTTCTGAGCCTTTTTTGTTCTTAGGGTACTCCGCGGTTGTGGCACTGATTCCGTTAGAGATCTCTGCCGTGGGAAGCCTTTGATTGATCTGTCTCTGACTGAAGAGGAGGATAGTGTTGTAGCGGAGAACTATGCGATATCTACGCTTGCTATGTTTTAGGTGGTTCACTCTAATCCTGCAGTTTAGTCGTTTTCCAAACTTTGCTACTTTATGTTCATTCGTGTGTGATGTTATCCACAATGTGTTACTGAACTTTCTTTTCCCCTACCTCTTTATGTTGTAATTTGTGATACTGTGTTTCGTCAGAATAACAAACGATGATTTCTTATCATTAACTTATGATGTCTTCAGTTACATGTCGGTCTATTCCATGCAATTAAAATAGTATGTTGATAAGGTATATATTTAATTTTGTTCATTTTCCTATTCTGTCATACTGTCCTATACTATATTGATAAGGCATATATCTAGTTTTGTTCAGTATCCTATTCTGTCATACTGTACTATATTATATTGATAAGGTATATATTTAGTTTTGTTCAGTATTTCCATACTATTTGTCTTTAGCGTGTATAGTAATGATTGTATTATCGTGGGAAACTAATTATTCATATATGACGGTTGATAAGTTTTAGTTAAAAGGTGTAATGGTATTGGTTTAGGGTTATGGGGTGGGGTGAGTTTGGGTTTAGATTTCAATAAGGGTGGGTGTTGGTGTTTAGATTTTGTATTATTAAAGGGGTTATTGTATTGAGTTTAGGGTTATTAGTCTGTGAAAAAATGGTATAAGTAAGACAACCTCAAAGCTTGAGGCTTATATAAGATATGAGCAAATACTGGAGAAAGGAATTGGCAGCCTTTCTAGTAAATCTTGTTCACTATCATCAACTCCATACTATTCTGTCATAATGCACGATACTATATTTAGCATCTTATATGAATACTAGACATTCCTTCTATATTCCATATTGTTAAAATTATCTTGGGCCACTCACTATTCCATATATGACGGTTGGTAAGTTTTAGTTAAAGGGTGTGATGGTATTTGGTTTTGGGTTAAGGGTGGGGGGGGGTTTGGGTTTAGTTTTGAACGTCGAAAATCTTATATGGATACTAAACATTCGTTCTATATTTCATACTGTTAAAATTATCGTGGGCCACCTCACTATTCCATATATGACAATTGATAAGTTTTAGTTAAAGGGTGTAATGGTATTGGGCTTAGGGTTAATGGGTGGGGGATTTTGGGTTTAGTTCTCAATAAGGGTGATGTTGTTTAGGTGTTTAGGTTTTGTATTATTAAAGAGGGTATTGTATTGGGTTTAGGGTTTATGGGGGATGGTGGGGGTTTGGGTTTAGTTTTCAATAAGGATGGGGTGTTGATGTTTAGGTTTTGTATTATTAAGGGTGTATTGTATTGGGTTTAGGGTTATTAGTCTGTGAATATATGGTATAAGTAAGACAACCTCAAAGCTTGAGGTTAATATGAGATATGAGAAAATAGTGGAGAAAGGTATTGACAGCCTTTCTAGTAAATTTTTGTTTAGTATCATCAATTCCATATTATTCTGTCGGAAGCACTATACCATATTTAGAATCTTGTATGAATACTTGACATTCCTTCTATATTCCATACTGTTAAAATTATCGTGTGCCACTCACTATTCCATATATGACGGTTGATAAGTTTTAGTTAAAGGGTGTAATGTAATTGGGTTTAGGGTTAAGGGGTGGGTGGGTGGGTGGGTGGGTTTAGTTTTGAACGTAGAAAATCTTATATGAATACTAAACATTCATTCTATATTCCATACTATTAAAATTATCGTGGTCCAGAGTTAATGGGTGGGGGGGGGGGTTGGGTTTAGTTTTCAATAAGGGTGGGGTTGTTGGTGTTTAGGTTTTGTATTATTAAAAGGGGGTATTGTATTGGGTTTAGGGTTTATGGGGGGTAGTGGGGGTTTGGGTTTAGTTTTCATCAATTCCATACTATTCTGAATAATGCACTATACTATATTAAGAATCTTATACGAAAACTAGACATTCATTCTATATTCCATACTATTAAAATTATCGTGGGCCACTCACTATTCCATATATGACGGTTGATAAGTTTTAGTTAAAAGGTGTAATGGTATTGGGTTTAGGGTTAAGGGGTGGGGTGGGGGGGGGTGGGTTTAGTTTTGAACGTCAAAAATCTTATATGAATACTAAACATTCCTTCTATATTCCATACTGTTAAAATTATCGTGGGACACTCACTATTCCATATATGGCGGTTGATAAATTTTAGTTAAAGGGTGTAATGGTATTGGGTTTACGGTTAATGGGTGGGGGGGGGGGGTTTGGGTTTAGGTTTCAATAAGGGTTGGTTGTTGGTGTTTAGGTTTTTTATTATTAAAGGGGGGTATTGTATTGGGTTTAGGGTTTATGGGGGATGGTGGGGGTTTGGGTTTAGTTTTCAATAAGGGTGGGGTGTTGATGTTTAGGTTTTGTATTATTAAAGGGTGTATTGTATTGGGTTTAGGGTTATTAGTCTTTGAATATATGGTATAAGTAAGACAACCTCAAAGGTTGAGGTTAATATAAGATATGAGCAAATAGTGGAGAAAGGTATTGGCAGCCTTTCTAGTAAATTTTTTTTTAGTATCATCAATTCCATACTATTCTGTCGGAAGCACTATACCATATTTAAAATCTTGTATGAATACTTGACATTTCTTCTATATTCCATACTGTTAAACTTATCGTGTGCGACTCACTATTTCATATATGACGGTTGATAAGTTTTAGTTAAAGGGTGTAATGTAATTGGGTTTAGGGTTAAGGGGTGGGGGGGGGTTTGGGTTTAGTTTTGAACGTAGAAAATCTTATATGAATACTAACATTCATTCTATATTCCATACTGTTAAAATTATCGTGGTCCAGAGTTAATGGGTGGGGGGGGGGGTTGGGTTTAGTTTTCAATAAGGGTGGGGTTGTTGGTGTTTAGGTTTTATATTATTAAAAGGGGATATTGTATTGGGTTTAGGGTTTATGGGGGAGGTAGTGGGGGTTTGGGTTTAGTTTTCACTACGTGTTGGTTTGTTGTGTTTAGGTTTTTTTTTTGTTAATGGATTATTGTGTTAAAGGTATTTGGTTTAATGTTCAGGGTGGGGTTTGATGTTGGGGTTTATGCGGTGTTTTACAAATTCGTTTCTGTATAGAGTTTCTTTTGTAAGGGTTATTGGTTTGTATGCGAATTTCTGTTATAACTATATTAACTATAATATAGTATAGTCATATATAAAATGGAATGGTCTGTGAATAAATGGTATAAGGAATACAACCTCAAATCTTGAGGCTTATAAGAAATGATCAAATAGTAGAGAAAGATATTTTTTATATTACACAAAAGAGAAGGTGTGCGGGTGTTCCATACAAGAAGCAGAAGAGTTGTTCTTTAAAGGGGTCTACATAACATAATATGTACATACCAAATAGATAGATATATCACAGTGAAGCATATACCATTCTATTTGGTTGAAAAGCTGTTTTTCCCCCTTTCCACTTCCTGTACATGCCCAGTTTTTATACAACAGCGGCAACTACATTATCACCCAGTTCCCAAAAGATTTCATCGAACTGCCTTCTGATGCCTTCTCCATAGGTATAGCTTATCATATTGGGTTGCGGCAGGATGCCTTGTTGTGTCCTGAACGGCCACAACTTTTGCATTTCCTGTTTGACGAGCTTCCTCCTTTCTACAAAACAAAATTAAACTTCTATCATTCTTCCATAAATGTATAATATATAATGTTCCACATTAACAGGTTTTACGACAAAAATTACATATTTTACTTTATATTCAGTCCATGTGAACAATTGCATATTCGCATTGACTATTCCATTGCTGATCTAACTATTCTGTTCAATAAGTACAAATTTCATATATGATACAGTAGCATACCTTATACTCCCCATGGGATAGGATACGACGGGGACGCCTGTGTATGGGCGCATCGCCGTGGAAGTAATGGAGCTCTAGTTCCAGATCCGAGTTCTAATCCGCCAACAGATGGAACCGGATATATTTTTCCAATGAAGCCTTGTCGCCATGTTGGAACATGGTAAGCCGTTGCCACCAATGCATCAGATGGAAATCCAACCCTGGTTGAACAAGCAAGTGCATGCATACAGGGTATCCCTATTTGTTGATACTCACCACATGTGCAAGTACCGGGACCTAATAAAACTGTGAAGCATTCCCCGGTTGGGTCCTGCACTTGGTACTCTAGATCGGCTATATCACGTACAGCCATAGCAGTGGAGAGATCAAAGTTTTCCTCCACCAGTTTCCTGACATTTCGGGTGATAGTTTCTTGCTCTCGGATTGATTTTGCTCGACGCAATGCAAACCAAGACATAACGGTTGTACATATGTACTCAAACATGCTGATGATGGGATATTCACGTGCTTCCTTAAGCACACCATTCCAGGATTCAGCTATGTTTGAATCCATGATGTTGAACCTATTCCCCCTTAAATGAACCCTAGTCCACTAGTCGAAACCTGTTAACGCAATTAATAAGTAATGGGTAGTCTTGTATTTATTACTATATTGAAACGAATAGTATAGAACCAATTACATATAGTATAGTATCGACGAGTATTATGTAATATCAAATAGAATCGTTACCTATGTCAACCAAGTAAGCCCCACAATTTGGGCTGATTTTATAAATTTCAATAAACTTCTTATTAAATTCAGTTATGGTAAAAGCTCTTGCAGCAGCGGACATAAGGTTCGCGAGTCTGCTACTCTTGTATTTTGCCATAACATTTCTCCACAGATGGACAACACAGATGACATGTTGAGCATGGTTGTAGACCTGAACAAGTATAAATATATGACATAGTCAATGCACGTTACAAATAGAATAGTCGCCAAAACAAAATAGAATGTGTTTAGTCTAATGGAGAATAAAGATTGTCCGAATATTTACCTTTCTCAGTCCAGTGGCGATGCTTGCATGGCGATCAGAGATGAAAACCAACCCCGGGGTATCCACAACAAAAGTTTGTAGCCTCGGAAAACCATTCCCAAGCATCGCCGCTGCTTATTAACAACAGTAAAGGCAAGGGGAAATATTTGGAAATTCCCATCTTGTGCTGAGGCTGAAAGTAGACACCCACCATACTTCCCTTTAAGCGACGTTCCATCAACAACAATAACTTTGCTCATAGATGAATACCCTGCCACTGATGCTCCATACGCAACGAAACAGTATTGAAACCGTGTTCCACCTTCTTCTTCATCCGTACTTTCTAGGTAGCAAACGGTTCCTACATTAGAAGACTGAAGGAGTGCCAAATATGGAGGTATCAGTGCATAACTTCCAACCATTGTCCCCATTGCATGCTCCATGGCCATCTCTCTAGCTCTCCAAGCTTTCCAGTATGAAACGTTGACATGAAATTCATCTAGCAATATTTTCCTTATTGTTGCGGCGGTGGGGCCCTTCTTAATACCAACAAAACGAGATTGCAATATCTGGCCTATCACGACCGTCGTTGCAAGTTTGTGGTAGTTTCTACGGTCATCAACGGTGCAAGAGTGAACTAGGTTAGCTTGTCTGACTTGGAAGTTCCCACTTGCATCTAACAAGACCGCATACACGTGCCATGGGCATCCATCACCAATGCATTGTGCAAGTAGTATGGAAGGACTCGAACGAGTAGTCCTGAAATGGAACTTCCTGTTTATAGCATGTATTGCAAGTTTGATTTTGCAGTCGGCTTTGGATTTGAATACGCGACCCACATAATAGTCATCTCTCTCGTATTGGATGTCGGCCAGAGCCGTGTCAACCCCTACAAAGTCAATGGAAATTCAGCTCCCGATTGTGACATATAGTATGAAATGTTTTTATATTATTTCTATATAGTATAGTCAATATTAACAATACTACTCCATTTACTAAGGAATTTATTTTTATTATTACATATAGTATGGAGTGTATTTATATTTTCTACATAGTATAATCAACATTAAAAATAGTACTCCATTTATTTTAACTCCTTATCAGGTCACTTTATATTTGTATTTACCTAGAAGTGATTTTTTATCTGTTCCCTCCCGATTGTTGAATACAGGTGGAGCATCCCTTCCAAAAAAAAGCTGGAGTATTGGGGTTGTTTAGCATCTCGTGGAGTGCTTCATCTAATTTACCCCAGTGTAGACCATCGTCTACTAGTAGTTCTTCTGAATCATCTGAACTAGAGTTTGAATCTCCAACTCCACCATCAGTGTCTGGAATGCCAGAATTTCCGAATAATAGACACCTCCGGACCGGCCTTGACACTTCTCCAGTCTCAGCAACAAGTGCTTGCACAACAGGAACGACCATATCATCATCTGAGTCAGAGTCTGAATCTGTTTCCGCCTCCACAGGACGTTTATTTTTTTCCCTCTCATTCGCGCCAGGCTGAGGACTGGTAGCGCGGATGGGATCATGTCTCTCGCGGATGACTATTCCACCTGGAGAACGTGGAATAGTCCTCTTTCGTGATTTAGCTCTCACCGCTTTTGAAACGGAATAGTCTGGAATCTCATGTGGAATAGTCTTCCGTTTGGGTTGTGTGAGTGGAATAGTCAGAGGTGTTTCAGATAGTGCAAAGGTATGCCAGTCTTCATCATCGACTCCATCTCCAACATCCTCGACTATAGGCACCCTTTGTTCTGTCTGGCGCCCCTCGGGCTTCCCTCCATGTGATTGGCGGTAGATGGAGACATATAGAGGAACTTCTTCAGTAGATCTCCTCATGTTGAGAAACACACCGACTTCTGTGTCGTCGGTTATGTAATCGAGGCATATCGAGCTCTCCATCTCCAAAGCTCACCCATTCTCGATACTGATAGAAATTCGAGCGTAGCATCACGATGATAGTTGATAGCGTTCTCTAACCGAAGTCAATAACTCTGTCATTGTCATCCCAGAGAATATTCAAATGAAATGTTCTACTTTGCACGTGATGTCAGGTTCAAATATCCATCGTTGATCGCTATCACGGACCCACGTCCCATGTACGAGCAAGACTTTATCTTGCCCTGTCATTTGCAGGTTGAACAATAAAAAAAAAATTACTATCTCAGATCTACATCAAATGGTCCATTCCATATTGAGACAATCATCTATATTAGATACTATAATGATCATCAACTACAAATACAGATAAATTCAAGTAATTGTTGGTTGTTACTGAAGATTACCTGTTCGAATCTGCTGAGCATTAACTCGTTCTCTGCTTTCACCTTCCTTCAATGTCTTTTTCTTACTTACCAACGAGATGGACAGACTGTCAAAAATATATGGAATACACCATATACTGTGAAGGTGGTATATTCTTATCCACATATTTACTGAACTCAGTAAATAACATGGGGTAATTTTCATGAGGACGTGTCTTCTACTTTCTCCTTACGATATGCACAGTGTACGGTGAATACCATCCATTCCTCCTTCCCGCAACGTCATCTCTCTCCCTATCACATCGTCACCTTTTTAATTTGCAAAACGTCATCTGTTTCTCTCTCTGTCACCGGATACTGGTAAGCGTGGAGGATAGAACCGGATGAGGTGAGAGACAATTGTTACCGATTTCATTATTTCAAAATCATGTTCATATACTTAATTTTGATGCCAGACTTAGCTATTTCGCCAATTAGCCCATTTCAGAATTGAAATACCAACATTATCTCAAGTGGGTTTATAAGCAAAAAAATATATTAATATTTAATAAATTTAATTATTGAATTAAAGTTGTAATATTTGAAAGTAAACTGACAAGTTTTATCAGAGTATACGACTATCTTACAGTTTTCCATTTTAATCTCGTTTTTTCTTTTATTTATTCTTGAATTACTATTCTATATACCACTAATGAAAATGTTTATATTGAAAAAAAAATATAATTCTGGACACTCCAAATATTAGAAAATAATGTTTGATCGTTATTTCTATGCAGTTGAAGTTTGATAATTGTTCTGAAAATTTTGATTTTTTTGTGCATTGGTATGGTTTTAAATTTATTAAGTTTTTTTCGTTCGTTTCACATCATTTACTCCATCCGACGAACTACTTGTTCTACTTTGTTCCACATCCAATCATTTTGCGTTTTAATTAGTACCACATATTCCATTATCATCATTCGACCTCTAATTCCTTATTATTTGGTTTTTCTCACATTAATCAATTTGTATAACTATTTCAGCCGGGCCTAGATAGTTAAACTGTATCCAAAATATGGTATAAGAAATTACAACTAAACTAGGTGATTTTTCCGTGCCCATGCACGGACATAAATATTTATAAAATAAATATATTATAATAATTGATTGATATTTACTTTTAGTTTTAAATTAATTTATAATTTGTATGTATAATTTATATTAATAATATTATATTACTTTAATTATACATACGATTTTAGATATTTTATAGCTAATCAGTTTTGTTGTTTTTACAGTCAGTTTAGTTATCATTTGGACATATTGGATTCCATCTATTTCTTTGAATTCAATTATAATATTTTTATTCTAAATATATATATATATATATATATATTTTAATTAATTTTTCTTATTTGCATTTAGGTTGATTGTTGTCTTAGATATGTAAGTATAATTTAGTAAGATTATGTATAACTTAAGATATATTGTGTTTAGAATGAAAAAAATAAACTAAGGTGTCTGATTCCAAATTACATAAATTAATATAATGATAATATTCTAAATTCCCATGCATATATGTAAATTTTACAAAAGAACTAAATTGTTACAGTGAGTTAATATTTTATTTTTTATTTGTTAATATGTTTTAAGTCATCCTATATTTTAATTTATAAAATAAGTATATTATTAATTATATATTCTTATAAAATAAAGAAATTATATATATTCTAATTTTATTCAAATCTATGATTTTAGATATAAGTTGGATTAGTCGAGTCATTCATGTTGTAGTTATTTGATTAAAAGATGTTTATTGTTAAAATTTATTTTTAGTTTTTTTAATCTCTTAAAATATTCAGTAAAAATGTGATTGTTTTTGAGAAATTATATTATATAAGTAAAATATAATTTATATTTTTTGCTGTATTTGTAAGATATTATAATCAACTAAATATATGAAAAAAACATTTCAATAATACTAATTATAAATTATTTTTTGTCAATTAAACATATATCAGTTTATGTTACTTAATTATCTTATGTAATAATCTAAGAAAATAGACAGATAAACAAATTCTATTACTTTGAAAAATATATTTATTTGTATTGTGTAAAATTATGTTTTTTAAAAAAATATATATTTATTTTTTTCTAATATCAAGATCATTTGTGTGAATGTTTTTTTTATGAGACCATATTATATTCAAATATTTTTTTCATCTAATAAGATATAGATACAAGGAAAATATTTTATTACTTTAAAAGTATATTTTATGTTAGTGAAAATATATTTTAAATGAAATATTACTATTTTGTGAACTTTCCTTTTTTATGAAATCATATTATATACATATATTTTTGTTTTTAAATTATTTTTTTGAACTTCATAAATGTATCCTTTTTTATTTTATATTGTTATTTGGGAAATTTTAAAAAGGAAATTAATATTGTTTTAATGTAATTATATAATTCTTAACGGTATCATAGTAATCAACCACCGTGAGAGTAAACGTGAGCGCGACACCTAGGAAAGTGATTTCTCAAATAATATTATAGAAATTGATTCATATGGGAAATAAATTTTAGTAACATGAGCCATCTGTAGGCCATGTACAAGAATGCATTCAGTTATTAGGGACAAAGGTCTCACATTAGGTATTGGAAGAGATCTTTAGTAGTATATAAGATAGATGAGTCACTTCACTTATTACCAATTGATTTTAGGTTGAAAGCCCATTTAGCTTAACATGGTATCAGAGTCCGAACCGAACAATCCAACCAGATCAATTATCGATCCAGCCCAAAGTCGGCCCATCGATCCTTGTCCAAGCACTCCGAGATTGACGCTCAAAGAGCCATCATCTCGAAGGGGCGTATTAGAGACAAAGGTCCCACATCGGGTATTGGAAGAGATCTTTAATAGTATATAAGATAGATGAACCACTCCACTTATCACCAATTGATTTTAGGTTAGAAGTCCATCTAGCTTTACATTGGTCTCTGAAATAGCAAAAATCTCAAAAAGAATTTGGGGAAAAAATCGACTTGCTTATCGACCGATTCTCTTTCACACTTGGATTGCTTTCATCCCGTTGTTGGATTTAACGGATAACATCTGCCCATCGACTTTGCTCAAGCTAGTCTCACTGTCTACAAGGTTTTGTATGAGAGAAATAAAAGGCTCCACGACAACATCTCATCCACTTCTCAGATTACCTCCAAATAGGTTGACGGACTAATTAATCCGTGACACAATCTTGGCAAAGAGAAATATCGAAAGAAGTTTAGAATTTTAATGCAAACTTGACTCAAGTATGAGTGAGGAGGCATTGATCTTTTATTAAATGCATTAGGGTCTCTGTTTTTTTTTCGGCTAAGAACGGCTCCTCGTTTTTTTCCTTGTGTAACTCTATCAACATTCCATTTTGATAATGAAATTCAAATACTTATCAAAATTGGTGAACCCAAAATAGTGGAGCCGTAGATGTCAAAAGTCAAAACTGAATATTCTTAATATGGACGATAGGAAGAGCGTAACGAGAGGACCTAAAGAAACGAAAAAAAAAAAACAAAGAAACTGTATTCGGTGACACTATAAAAACGCCAATTAACAATGGAAGGAAAAACCCCCCTAAAACAATAAAAAATAACGCATTCATTTTCTAACACTTCGAGAAAACAAAAACAAAAATATAATCTTTATTAATGAAGACAGGAGTTAAACTATTGGCCGTGTGCCTGTCCCTGGCGACGGCGACCGTCGTGGTGGTCCAAGCGGAGGATCCTTACTTTCACCACGTGTGGAACGTGACTTACGGAACCGCATCTCCTCTCGGTGTTCCACAACAAGTTATTCTCATCAACGGTCAATTCCCTGGGCCTAACATCAACTCAACTTCTAACAACAACATCATCGTTAATGTCTTCAACAACCTGGACGAGTCTTTCCTTCTTACTTGGTACGTTTATTCATAATAAACCGTGATCTTCACTTTCCCATCTTTCAAATCGTGTAGTACCACGAGCTATGGGCTTTGGATAATTAGATTTGCGTATTTTGCTATTAAGAAAACAAATATTTAATGAGTCTGTTAGATTCGGGTTTAATTATGGATTTTCAACTTAAAACCAATTGGTGATTAGTGGATTGGCCCTAACCATTTATATATTAGTTAATATTCCTTAAGAATTCCCGATGTGGGATGTAATACCCCTAATACCCCTCCTCGAAATGATGATTCTTATCGGGCATAAATCTCAGAACTTTAGGACAGTTATACTCGGTCGAGTGAGTTAATTACGACCTTTAAACACAGTCGGGAAAGGTTAAGGACGACCTATAAACCCGGTCGGGAAGGGTTATTTTAATTAGAAGTTTTTAGGGTATTTAGGATCTGGGATCTGATACCATGTTAGATTCGAATTTAATTATGGGCTTCCAACTTAAAACCAATTAGTGATTAGTGGATTGGTCATAACCCTTTATATATTAGTTAATGTACCTTAAAATTTCTGATGTGGGATGTAATATCCCTAATAGAGTCTGACTGACGTTTCAAGTGAATAATCGAATGTGGAAACATTATATGAATAAATGAACATGAAACTTTCAAAATAATAGTAAAATCAAAATAGACCAGTGAGGTTTTGTTGTTTCTAGTTACATTTTTAACAAGTTAATAATATATATAGTGGAATCACTTTGAAAAAGTGTTAACTTAGAATTATGATGGATATAATAATAATGGTAAAAAAGTTGAATAAGATTTTAATTCGGTATTTGTTTGAAAAATTGAAATATAGGAATGGAATTCAACATAGAAAGAACTCATGGCAAGATGGGACGGCAGGAACAATGTGTCCCATCCCCCCGGGTAAAAACTTCACATACCATTTCCAACCAAAGGATCAAATCGGTAGCTACTTCTACTACCCGACCACTGGTATGCATCGTGCATCGGGTGCCTTTGGTGGCCTCCGTGTGAACAGCCGTCTCCTAATCCCGGTCCCTTACCCTGACCCTGAAGATGACTACACTGTCCTTATCAACGATTGGTACACCAAAAGTCACACTCAGCTCAAGAAGTTTCTCGACAGTGGTCGTACGATTGGCCGTCCAGATGGAATTCTAATCAATGGTAAGGCCGGGAAAGGGGACGGCTCTGACCAGCCTCTTTTCACATTGAAGCAAGGGAAAACCTACAGAGTTCGGATCTGTAACGTGGGTCTCAAGGCATCTATCAACTTTAGGATTCAGAACCACAAGCTGAAGCTTGTTGAGATGGAAGGCTCACACGTTCTCCAGAATGATTATGACTCGCTTGACGTCCACGTTGGTCAATGCTTTGGCGTGATCGTAGCCGCGAATCAAGAACCTAAAGATTACTACATGGTGGCTTCCACAAGGTTCTTGAAGAATGTTTTAACAACCACTGGGCTTCTCCGCTACGAGGGAGGTAAAGGTCCTGCCTCTTCTCAGCTACCGGCGGCTCCCGTTGGCTGGGCTTGGTCTTTGAACCAATTCCGCTCTTTCAGGTGGAACTTGACAGCCAGCGCAGCTAGACCTAACCCACAGGGCTCTTACCACTACGGGAAGATTAACATCACTCGTACCATTAAGCTCGTGAACACCCAGGGAAAGGTCGACGGAAAGCTCAGGTACGCGTTGAACGGAGTCTCACACACTGACCCCGAGACCCCCCTGAAGCTCGCTGAGTACTTCGGTGTAGCCGACAAGGTTTTCAAGTACGATAGCATCTCCGACAACCCTACCTCGAATCAAATCAAGAACATCAAGATCGAACCCAATGTTCTTAACATCACTCACCGCACCTTCATTGAAGTTGTATTTGAGAACCACGAGAAGAGCGTCCAGTCTTGGCATTTGGATGGCTACTCCTTCTTTTCAGTAGCGTAAGTAACACTCTACATTCCTTTCCTGAACAACAACAAAAAAAACATATTACAAACCCTAATTTCTTTTTCTTTTTTTTTTCATTGTACCAAAAGGATTGAGCCAGGGAAATGGACACCAGAGAAGAGGAAGAACTATAACCTTTTAGACGCAGTGAGCCGACACACAGTTCAAGTCTACCCTAAGTGTTGGGCTGCAATCTTGCTAACATTCGACAACTGTGGAATGTGGAACATTAGGTCAGAGAATTCCGAGAGACGATACTTAGGACAGCAACTCTACGCAAGCGTCTTGTCGCCGGAAAAATCCCTCCGAGACGAATACAACATGCCGGAGTCAAGCCTCCAATGTGGTCTTGTCAAAGACAAACCTAAGATTAACCCTTATGCTGGAGCCTAATGTTTTATACATTTATTTAACCAAAAAAGTTTGGTTTTTCTTTTGTTGAGACCGATTTCTAACAGAACGGATTAAGTTATTTTTTTGGGTTTTTAATTATTTAATTCAAGCTATTAATTTGGTTTAAAAGTACATGAATTAATGTATGTTTATGCCTTCAGTTAATCATCTTCATCCGCACGATTAGTTAGTTCTTGTTAATTTAATTACTCTGTGATCGATTTCTTCTATTTTTAAGTTTAATTTTTTTTAATGTAATATAAATATATTTTTTTCAAAAAAAGAAGATAAACATTGTTCCCTCTCTCCACCATGTCTTTTACTAACTCGTGAGCCTCTAAAAGCTTCCTTGTGTTTCTTAGATTGTTCGCTAGTGTACTACTTATACACCAAGAATTTAGGGTTATACACCATGCTGAAAGTTTGCATGCATATACAGCATATCTCTATATCATGTCGTCTTTTATCATGTGTAAGTTGAGTGATTGAAAAACAACACGAATCTAAAAAAAAACTATAATTTCTCTTAATAGATACACAAACTAAGGTTTAAAACTATAAAATTTAATGTTTTTTAGATACACGAATTTAAAACTTTGTTTTTACCGCCATGTGGAGCTCTCTACTAGACTCTAAGCATAACCTTAGCTTACAATAAATTTTTAAATAAAAGTTCAAATTCTACTGGATCCTTTTATGAATCGAAGTTATAATTTATAAAATACATTAAACTTGGGAGACGACAAGCTTCCTCAATGGCGTTGAGGCGTGTGGAATTTCCAACCATCATAGCCTCCAAGCTCACCCCATTAAACACAACGTGAGCCATGGTCTCTGCTTGCATATTATAGTTGCGACCGTCTCTCTGCGACCAGCAAACCGTGTATGCTTCAATCCGAGCTAATAAAGACCCGCAAGTGACGGCTTGCTTCAGCTATCTTGGTGCTTCAACTTCTAATACTTAGCTCTGTTAAATCCTTGCAATAGCCTGTGATTGTGTGAATGGCTCTGTCTGATATTCCAGGCATGTGTTCAAGATCAAGCGTTGATAGTGTTCTGTTGATTGTTCCTTCATTTTTTAACAAATAGGAAATTCCTCTGTCACTTACTCTCATTACAACCGCGGAACATCTGAGGGGCTATTCGTTTCTCCATTTGTCATTTCCATCCAGCTGCTCCATCTATATGATTCATTTAGATGATCCATCCAAATTTTAAGGGATGTTCGTTTTTCTATCCAGATGAATCATGTAGATGAATCATCTCAATGGATTTTATGTTCGTTTGTTTATCTCTGTTTTGATAAACAAATTACAAATATACCCTTGTTTTGTTTAATCATATGTTTGATGTTAATTTTAAATATATTAACTTTTATTATTTAGTTGGAAATATGATTACACTAAAATTATTTTAAACTAGCATTTTGACATCAATAAATTATTATTTTATATAAATTTATAAATTTTTATTTAAATTGTATTAAAGTTTTACTATAATAATACCTTCTAATAAACAAAAAATTGATAAAAAAACTTTAAAGTTTCAAATTAAAAAATGTATTAATAATAAACTGATTATAATATTCAAATAAATATATCTAAAAGTAGTTTTCCGGTTTTGACATAAAATGAAAATTTTCAGTTTTAGCAGAAAACAAAATTTTTTAATTTTGCCAAGAAAAATGAATTTTCCATTTTTGGAAGGAAATAAGATTTCCGGTTTTTGCAGGAAAATTAGATTATCTGGTTTTTGCGGTTTTGGCGGGAAAACGCGTTTTTTGGTTTTGGCAGGAAAATATGCGTTTTTGCGGTTTTGGCAGAAAACACGTTTTTAGTTTTGACGGGAAAATGCGTTTTTGGTTTTGGTGGGAAAACGCATTTTTGGGGTTTGACAGAAAAACGCATTTTTGGCGGGAAAACTTGTTTTTTAGTTTTGACGGAAAAAAGCATTTTTGAGATTTTGGCGGAAAACACGCTTTGGTTTTGGCAGGAAAACACGCTTTGGTTTTGGCGAAAACACGCTTTGGTTTTGGTGGAAAACATGGTTTTGTGGTTTTGGCGGAAAACACGTTTTGGTTTTGGTGGAAAACGCATTTTTGGTTTTGGCGGAAAACGATTTTGGGGTTTTGGCAGGAAAACACGTTATTGCGGTTTTGACGGGAAAACGCTTTTTGCGGTTTTGGCGGGAAACATGTTTTTGTTTGTTATGGCGGAAAAACACGTTTTTGGGGTTTTGGCGGTTAAATCGCATTTTTGCGGTTTTGGCGGGAACACGTATCTATCGGTTTTGGCGTGAAAACACGTTTTGGTTTTGGCGGAAAACATGGTTTTGTGGTTTTGGCGGAAAATCACATTTTGCTGTTTTGATAGGAAAATCGCGTTTTCGCGGTTTTGACCGAAACACGCTTTGGTTTTATGAAAACGATTTTTATGGTTTTATGGAAAACATGTTTTGTTTGTTATGGCGGAAAACACGCTTTTAGTTTTGACGAAAAAGCATTTTGGTTTTGGCAGGCAATGCATTGTGTGGTTTTAGCGGAAAACATTTTTGTGTTTTGGCGGAAAAGCATTTTGAGATTTTGGTTGAAAAATGTGTTTTGCGGTTTTGGCGGAAAAGCATTTTGGTTTTGACGGAAAACACATTTTGGTTTTGACGGAAAACGCTTTGGTTTTGGCGGAAAACCGTTATTGCGGTTTTGATCGGAAAACGCTTTTGGTTTTGGCGGAAACATGTTTTGTTTGTTATGGCGGAAAACACGTTTTGGGGTTTTAGCGGTTAAATCGCATTTTGGCGGAAAACACGCTTTGGTTTTGGTGGAAAACGATTTTTATGGTTTTGGCGGAAAACACGCTTTGGGAGGGAGGGGGTTTGGCGGAAAATCACATTTTGCTGTTTTGATAGGAAAATCGCGTTTTCGCGGTTTTGGCGGAAAAGCATTTTGGTTTTGGCGAAAACGATTTTTGGTTTTGGCAGGAAAATATGCGTTTTGCGGTTTTGCGGAAAACACGTTTTGGTTTTGGCGGAAAATCGTTTTGGTTTTGGTGGGAAAACATGGTTTTGTGGTTTTGGCGAAAACGCATTTTGGCGGAAAACTTGTTTTAGTTTTGACGAAAAAGCATTTTGAGATTTTGGCGGAAAACGCTTTTGCGGTTTTGGCGGGAAAACATTTTTTGTGTTTTGACGGAAAAACGCGATTTTGAGATTTTGGTTGAAAAATGTGTTTTGCGGTTTTGGCGGAAAACACGCTTTTTGGTTTTGGCGGAAAACACGTTTTGGTTTTGGTGGAAAACATGGTTTTGTGGTTTTGGCGGAAAACACGTTTTGGTTTTGGTGGAAAACGATTTTGTGGTTTTGGCGGAAACATGTTTTGTTTGTTATGGCGGAAAACACGTTTTGGTTTTGGCGGAAAACGCTTTTGCGGTTTTGGCGGAAAACGATTTTTATGGTTTTGGCGGAAAACACGTTTTGGTTTTGGTGGGAAAACATGGTTTTGTGGTTTTGGCGGAAAATCACATTTTTGCTGTTTTGATAGGAAAATCGCGTTTTGCGGTTTTGGCGGAAACATGTTTTGTTTGTTATGGCGGAAAACACGTTTTGGTTTTGGCGGAAAACTTGTTTTAGTTTTGACGGAAAACACATTTTGGTTTTGGCGGAAAACTTGTTTTAGTTTTGACGGAAAACGCTTTTTGGTTTTGGCAGGCAATGCATTGTGTGGTTTTATGAAAACGCAATTTTGTGGTTTTGGCGAAAACGATTTTGTGGTTTTGGTGGTAAAACACGTTTTTTTTTTTTGTTTTGGCGGAAAATACGTTTTTTTGGTTTTGGTGGGAAAACATGGTTTTGTGGTTTTGGCGGAAAACTTGTTTTAGTTTTGACGAAAAAGCATTTTGAGATTTTGGCGGAAAACACGCTTTTGGTTTTGGTGGAAAACGATTTTGGTTTTGACGGAAAACGCTTTTGAGATTTTGGTTGAAAAATGTGTTTTGCGCTTTGTCGGAAAACGATTTTGGTTTTGACGGAAAACACATTTTGGTTTTGGCAGAAAACACGCTTTGGTTTTGGCGGAAAACACGCTTTGGTTTTGGCGGAAAACGCTTTTGCGGTTTTGGCGGAAACATGTTTTGTTTGTTATGGCGGAAAACACGCTTTTGGTTTTGGTGGAAAACGATTTTTATGGTTTTGGCGGAACACGATCTATCGGTTTTGGCGGAAAACACGCTTTGGGAGGGAGGGGGTTTGGCGGAAAATCACATTTTGCTGTTTTGATAGGAAAATCGCTTTTGGTTTTGGCAGGAAAACACGTTTTTGGTTTTGGCGGAAAAACGTATTTTTATGGTTTTTGCGGGAAAACATGTTTTTTTTTTTGCGGTTTTGGCAGGAAAACACGTTTTCTTGGTTTTGGCGGAAAAAGCATTTTTGGTTTTGGCAGGCAATGCATTGTGTGGTTTTGGCGGAAAACGCAATTTTGTGGTTTTGGCAGGAAAACGCATTTTTGTGGTTTTGGTGGTAAAACACGCTTTTGGTTTTGGCGGAAAAGCATTTTGAGATTTTGGTTGAAAAATGTGTTTTGCGGTTTTGGCGGAAAACACGTTTTGGTTTTGGCAGGAAAACACGCTTTGGTTTTGGCGAAAACGATTTTTGGTTTTGACGGAAAACACATTTTGGTTTTGACGGAAAACACATTTTGGTTTTGGTGAAAAAATACATTTTTTTGCTACTGCTGCTCCCAGGTGGTGCTACTGCTGCTGGTGTTACGACGGTTGAGAAAACCCCCTCTTTTGAAAATGGACGAATCGACCTCTACCGCAACTCCTCCTCCTCCTTCCGCTACTTCTTCTCTTCCGCTTCCTACAGCTGCAGGAGATCAGAGATCTTCGCCGGCGATGGATTTGGATAGAAACTAATATGGAGCACAACGTGACAGCATCAAAGTCTTGTTTGGTTTTATAAGACGTGACCAGCCTGATGACCCAGCCCAATCTACTTCTTTCTATCTTCCTCTTGTTTCTTATAGAAAGAAGTAGCGGAAAGAGGAGGAGGAGTTGCGGTGGAGGTCGATTTGTCCATTTTCAAAAGAGGGAGTTTTCTCAACTGTCGTAACACCAGCAGCAGTAGCACCACCGGGAATCTCAAAAGAGGGCTGTTCGTTTCTCCATCCGAATGAGTCATCTGGATGGAGATAAGAGTTTTGTTTGTTTAGACACTAAAAGTACAAGTCATCTAGATGGTTCATCTGAATAGAGTTGGGTTCGCGGGTCAACCCACCCCGCCAACCCGCGGGTCGACTAGTTTTTTTAACTCAAAATTTTGACCCGCATGACCCGCAAAGAAAGATTCAAATAACCGCACCCGTCCCGTTCAGATTTGCAGGTAATCCGCGGGACCCGCGGGTAATATAAACTTTAATAAAATAATTATTTTAATTATATTTTAAATATATTTTAATTATTTTTGTAATAAAATAATTAAAATTATATATTTATAATTAAAATTATATAATTTTCTAATATTATATATATATTTTTTACGAAATTTCATTTTTTTATTTTTTATTTTTGTTTTGCGGGTTAGCGGGTACCCGCGATTCAAATTCAACCGACCCGCACCCGCCCCACTTAAAATTGACTCGACCCGCGCCCGCAGCTGCATGTTGAATTTTCCGCATTGGCCGACCCGCACCCACCCCGCAACGGGTCAAATGGGGCGGGGCCCGTGGGTAATGAATTAAATTCCCAGCGCTACATCTGAATGAGTTTTAAAAATTTAGACTTAATTTTGAAAATCAGCTGGATGATCCAAATTGGACCATTTGAATGGAGATAGTCCATTCAAAATAACATAATGTCTATTTTACCCCTCATATAATTTACAAAATTACAGACTTAACCTAATATTATTTTATCACCCACGAAAAATGACAAAACCACAAAAATGTATTTTCTCACCAAAAGTACGAACAAATTTTTCCCGCCAAAAACAAAAAATGCATTTTCTCACCAAAACAATAAATATGTTTTCTCGCCAAAAACATGTTTTCTCGCCAAAAACATGTTTTCCAAAAACATGTTTTCTCGCCAAAAACACATTTTCTCGCCAAACCCGCAAAAACATGTTTTCCCACAAAAACAAAAAAAAACGTATTTTCCCGCCAAAATCACAAAAACATATTTTTCCGCCAAAACAAAAAAACACGTTTTACCACGAAAACTACAAAAATGCGTTTTCCCGCCAAAACCACAAAATGCGTTTTCCGCCAAAACCAAAAATGCTTTTTCCGCCAAAACCAAAAAAGTGTTTTCCTGCCAAAACCCTAAAATGCATTTTCCGCCAAAACTCAAAACTTGTTTTCCATAAAACCACAAAAATGTGTTTCCCCGCCAAAACCAAAAACGTGTTTTCCTGTCAAAACCGTAAAAACGCGATTTCCCCGTCAAAACCGCAAAAATACGATTTTCCCGCCAAAACTCAAAAAACTTGTTTTCCCGCCAAAACCAATAAACACGTTTTCCCGCCAAAACCACAAACCCGCCAAAACCCCAAAAACGTGTTTTCCCACAAAACAAAAACGATTTTCCGCTAAAATCACAAAACATATTTTCATAAAACAAAAACACGCTTTACCACGAAAACTACAAAATCGTTTTCATAAAACCACAAAATCGTTTTCGCCAAAACCAAAATGCTTTTTCCGCTAAAACCAAAAGTGTTTTCCGCCAAAACCACAAAATCGTTTTCATAAAACATGTTTTCCATAAAACCACAAAATGTGTTTCCGCCAAAACCAAAAACGTGTTTTCCTGTCAAAACCGTAAAAACGCGATTTCCCCGTCAAAACCGCAAAAATACGATTTTCCGCCAAAACTCAAAACTTGTTTTCCGCCAAAACCAATAAACACGTTTTCCGCCAAAACCACAAACCCGCTAAAACCCCAAAACGTGTTTTCCCACAAAACAAAAACGATTTTCCGCCAAAACAAAATGCATTTTCCGCCAAAACCACAAACCCGCTAAAACCCCAAAACGTGTTTTCGCCAAAACCCTAAAAATGCATTTTCCCGCCAAAACTAAAAAAATGTGTTTTTCCGCCAAAACCTCAAGAACGCATTTTTCAGCCAAAATCCCAAAACGCTTTTCCGCTAAAATCTCAAAAATGCGTTTTCTTGTCAAAACCAAAAAACAAGTTTTCCGCCAAAACAAAATGCATTTTCCGCCAAAACCACAAAATCGTTTTCTTGTCAAAACCAAAAAACAAGTTTTCCCGCCAAAAATGCGTTTTTCTGCCAATACACCAAAAACGAGTTTTCCCACCAACACAAAAAACGCATTTTCCTTCACAACTAAAAACGTGTTTTCGGCCAAAACCGTAAAAACACTTATTTTTGCCAAAACCCCAAAAAATGCGTTTTCCGGCCAAAACCAAAAAGCATTTTTTTCCGCCAAAACCGCAAAAACCAGATAATCTCATTTTTCTGCCAAAACTGGAAATCTTGTTTTCCTTCCAAAAACGGAAAATTCATTTTTCTTGGCAAAATTAAAAAAAATTTGTTTTCTGCTAAAACTGAAATTTTCATTTTCTGTCAAAATTAGAAAACTACTTTTAGATATATTTATTTGAATATTATTATCAGTTTATTATTAATACATTTTTATATTTGAAACTTTAAAGTTTTTTTTATCAATATTTTTATTAGAAGCTATTAAATTTTAATATAGTTTAAATAAAAATTTATAAATTTATATAAAATAATAATTTATTAATGTCAAAATGCTAATTTCAAAATAATTTTAGTGTAATCATATTTTTAACTAAATAATAAAAGTTAATATATTTAAAATTAACATCAAACATATGATTTAACAAAATAAGGGTATATTTGTAATTTGTTTATCAAAACAGAGATAAAGAAACAAACATAAAATCCATTGAGATGGTTCATCTATATGGCTCATCTGGATAGAAAAACGAACATCCCATAAAATTTGGATGTATCATCTAGATGGATCATATAGATGGAGCGGCTGGATGGAAATGACAAATGGGGAAACGAACAGCTCCATCATCTACCGGATGATATCTCTGTATATGGAATTGATCAATAGTCCCTAAATGATAGATTTAGTTAAAAGAATGTAACTTTCTCGACACAGAGTACAAGCACTAGAAGTTTCATGGGAACACAGGATCGTACCGGAGAGGCAGAAGGTCTGATGGAAGAGAGGACGGTGGAACTAAGAAGAGAGCACTTGAGCGAGTGAAGTACCAATTAAATAGATAGTGAGCGTCCATATGCCTACCAAAGGTTTTGGGGAAAAACAAAATTATACAATTTTTGATGAAAATGATACAGTTATATGGTTATGGTGAAAAAACATATTTAAGATTTTGACAGAAAGATATACTTTCATGATTTTTGCGAAAAATCTAATTTTATCGTTTTGATGAAAAGTATAATTTCACTTTTTACGAAAAAACATAATTTTAGGATTTTGGTACGAAAAGTCAGTTTAAAATTTTTGGTAGAAAACGTTGTTTTCATTTTGGCGAAAAACATAATTTTAGGATTTTGGTACGAAAAGTCAGTTTAAAATTTTTGGTAGAAAACGTTGTTTTCATTTTTGGCGAGAAAAACATAATGTTATTGTTTTGACAGAAATTCTACAATTTCGATGAAAAACATAATTTTACTGTTTTGGAAGAAAATTAAAAATCAAAGTTTTATGATTTTATAGAATATTATGGATTTGATGAAGTTTTTTTTATGGTTTTAGAAGAAATAACAATTTAATGGTGTTGCAAAAATTGTATTTATACTATTTTGGAAGGAAAATATAATTTTATAGTTTTAGTGGAAAAACGTAATTTTTACTGTTTTAGTGAAAACTTAATTTTACAATTTTTTTTTTCGAAAAACATAAATTTATTATTTTGACGGAAAATATAATTTTGTTTTTTGTTTTTTGACCAGGTGACACCTCTAATTCGATTCACATCTATACTTCATATTTCGGTTCTATTTAACTTTTGAATGAAGGAGACTCATTATAACCAAGAAAAATTACATGGAAAATTACAAAACAGAAATCTGTAACTCTCAATTCAATACACCCTCCAAGCATGTGCCTGTTTCAATTGAGTTCTAATCAAAATTTGTGCTCACTCTCTTAGGCTTAGTTCGGATTGAGTTTCTTTTTAAATTTGATTCGAATTCAAAATATAATATACTTCAAATATAATTTATAGTATAAAATATAGTTTAATATATGTATATATATGAATAGATTTAATTTATAAAAAAAAAATCTTAAAACATGTTCAAATATAAAGATGATAAATTAATAAATTAATAAATTTCAAATTATTTTGCAAACAATTAATCTAATAGGTATAATAATATAACTATATAAAATAAGTAGCAATTAATATAAGTAATATTAACATTAATAATCTTAAAAGTTTAGTTTAAAAAAAATATTAATGTTTAAAATCCACCTAAACGTCTATATAGATCGCGTAATATCCGCTAAACGTTAATATGCGTCCGAACTATAGAAATCCACATAAAATATGGTATAACATAAAATATTGCCTATACGCTGTCTAGTTGAATAGGTCATAATGAAGCTGATGAGTACAAGTTTTATTGGATATCTTGTTTTATTATTGTAAACCACTACGGGTTAGGATAGAAGAAAGGGTGACGACATCAAAGGATATCTTGTTTTATTATTGTATACCACTACGGGTTAGGATAGAAGAAAGGGTGACGACATCAAAGGAGTTTACTATCTAAAGGTTGAGACCAAAGTTGAGATTAAGTCGATCCCTGATCCCTTTGAATACCTCTGTACCGTCGGGTATCACACGATCAATCGTTGGTTCATCATTCGGGTTCATCAAACCATGGTTCTGGTTAACCGGTAAACTCGGCAGCTTAGCGAGTCCAGTGATATAGAACTGTGTCATATCCATTGGTGGGTCTAACGAAGAAGGGAAACGCCTCATAGCTTGAGAGGCCGAAGAGGAAGAAGGCGGCATGCCTAAACGCACGGTTCGGTTATTGTTATGGTCTTGAGACATTGATGAACCGTACTGGCTCTTTGGACCGGAAGTGCTACTACGTGCAGTTGGTTGAGCGTGCTCATGTATCCCATCGTACGTAATCAGCAGAAACTTAACATCTTCTGCTCCTCTCTCCACATGCTTCTTCACATTGCACTCAGTGAATGTGCATTTGTAGTAGCTCCTGCGAAAAAATAAAAATATAAAAATCTAATATATTAACTAACTAATTAGATTATAAAAGAAGATTAAGAAAAAGATAAAGAGAAGAACATAATGAAAGAAACAAACCTTGGATTTGGATTCCCTTTGACAACTTTCTGACCGTATTTTCTCCAGCGATAACCATCGTCGGGATTGTTTTCGTCACTTTCCATTTGAATGATAACTCTTTGGCTCTTACATGATCTTGTGGCTCCAATCATGGTTGAGCCCCCAAATTTCCTGCAAAAGAATTATGTACTTTAGGTTAGTTTAATCAATATGTTAAGTTAGTATTATTAAATACTGATGTTTATCTTGGGACCTTCTCTTTGGAGATGAAGGCTCAGCATCTAGCTCATCAACAATGTTGTGTTCTTCGTCTCCATCTTCCTTGTACTCCTCGTCTTCCTCGTTCTCTCTCTCGTTTTCCATGTTGATGAGGTCGGTTTCGTTAACGGCTGGACCAGATTCAAAAGAAGCGACTATAGGAGCATCAACGGAATCAACATGAGATGGGATACAAACGGGGTCTTTCGAATATCATCAGCGCATGCTAGAAAAAAAAGATACTAGGAAAATCCAAAATGAAAGCAAACTTGAGACAGAAGCAACTCTATTACCTTGTTGAGGAGGCAGACCTACGTGCATAGGATCGTTGTTGGATATCATCATCGTTCCATGGTCGACACCAGAACTTTTCACCGCCTCTGGAGGCCCGCCATTGGCGACTGGAGATGGAAGGATCATCTGGAATATGTTAAAGAACGATCCCAAGTTAAATCTAACAAAAGTATAGTTTTATCATTCATACATAAACTTTGTATTCAATTGCTCTCGATTTGAAAATTGTAAACGCAAATAGAGTATTCAAACGTGAACAAAAATAAATGATAGATTCTATATCTATCGATAAATAATATTTACTTTTCACACCTAATTGTTTGAGAATATGATACATATAATAATATTCTTATATATTTTGTCCAACTACATATTCATTCGGCTATGTGTCATATGACTATATATCACGTATTATGAAACAATCATAAACATTGTTACTTACGTGTGAAGGATGAAGGAACATGTTTGGAAATTGCAACATAGCAGATGGGCTGAATCCTGTAGGGATTAGGACGAGAGGAGAAGGAACGGTGGTCGACGGGTTCCCGAAGAAAGCAGCAAATGGACGGTTGTTCTGTATCTCGAGCGGTGGAAGATTGAATCCAGTTCTTGCAGCTACTCTCTCGCCCAGACCGGATCTTTGTTCAGACTGAGGATTAGTTTGAGGGAAGATCTCACTGATCGGATTCACAACATGACCATTGTTGTCGGCTTGATTCAGCATTGCGAGTAGCGTTCTAGGGCTAGGGCTAGGACTAGACGGTGGAGCCCAACACGTCGTCATTCCAATGTTGTTTCCATCAAAACCATTCATATCTCCTGTAGAAAACACTGAGACGTCAAGATACTAGAAAAATAATATATATATATATATATATAAAGATCGTCGGAAATGGATATCAATTTGGTGGAATCATGATATATTTTGAGATGTTTTGAATGATTGGTAAATGAATGAAAATGTACTTAATTTACAAATAGGGGTAAAGGGGAAACCTTTTTTATCAAGAAGAAGACAGAAGAGATGTGTGTGTAGCATAAGAGGGAGAGAGATGGTGTTTATATAGTAAAATTAGCAACCATTTTACTTTGGTAAAAATTTTATATGGTCAAAATTTTTTCATTTGGATGGGTGCAAGGAGATTTTTTTTTTTTTTTGACAACGAACGGATATTATATTTCTTAAACGAGAGATTTTTTATAACTTTTTCTTTCATTTCTATATTATGCTATATAATATACTTTTTATATAAAATCACTAAATTAATAATTTACATAACCAAAGAAAATCAGATTTAAAACCAATCTATTGTATACTATTTCATTATCAGTTTTGTAACTAATGTCACTATAATCAGAACATCAAACTAGTAGATTTATTTGTTTTCCATTGTTAACTGTATGTATGTGATTTTTATAACTTTTTCTTTCATTTATATGTTATGATATATAATATAATTTTTATATAATATCACTAAATTAATAATCTACAAAACCAAACTGAATCAGATTTAAAACCAATCTATTGTATACTATTTCATTATCAGTTTTGTAACTAATGTCACTATAATCAGAACATCAAACTAGTAGATTTATTTGTTTTCCATTGTTAACTAGGTATGTATGTGATTTTTTATAACTTTTTCTTTCATTTCTATATTATGCTATATAATATACTTTTTATATAAAATTACTAAATTAATAATTTACATAACCAAACTAAATCAGATTTAAAACCAAACTATTGTATACTATTTGATTATCAGTTTTGTAACTAATGTTACTATAATCAGAACATCAGACTAGTAGATTTATTTGTTTTCCATTGTTAACTAGGTATTTATGTGCTAAAGATAACTAATTTTTATGGAGTCAGTTAAGACAATTAGTTCGGTTTCGAATGTTTTAATGAAGTTTAATACATAGGCATGTCTTCGCCTCGCCAGACACCAGCAACTTAATTTCTAACAGAAATCAAATCCATAAATGATAAATTTACAATCTATCTCACACCAACCCTTACTACGAAACTACTACTACTTTGCTAGTATTTATCAATAGTTCGAATTAAAAAAAGAATTGAGGTGATACATATTTTTTTGATCAATTTCAGATAGTTTTAAATCGTTATTTTCTGTCAAATAATAGTCCATAATATACTGGATTAAAACAAATATAATATTTTAGTAATTTTTATTCATTAATACTCCCTCCGTTCCTAAAAGATCCATATTTTAGAAAAAACTTTTGTTTCAAAAAGATACATTTTTTTACATTTTCAATATATTTATTATGACAAATTGTACATTTCAAAAAATATAATTGTATTTATTAAAATCTTATTGGTTAAAAATTATAGGGAATGATTAATTAAGAAAAACAATGCATTGGTAACTAAAATTTTATGTTTTTCTTAATAAGTGTGAAAAATCTAAAACATAAATCTTTTATAAACAGAGGGAGTAGCTTCTTACATCAGTTTTAGATCATACATTTAGATCATACATTTATAATAAGTGTGGAAAATATAAAACATAAATCTTTTATAAACAGAGGGAGTAGCTTCTTACATCAGTTTTAGATCATACATTTATTATTATTTTGTAAAAACGTAATTATTAATACAACAAATTTATATAGATATAATATTACCGTGATATTATATTTATAGGTACTTAAACTTCTAAAATTAAGATTATAGTCGAACTGTAACCAATTTAAACTGTCTGAAGTTTTTAATTTTGGTATTACATATTTGGATTTTGGACCAACGCTATGAGTCAAGCATGTAATCAGATTATTGATCAACAAATCAGTATGATTGGGGTAACTAACGAGGGTCAAACACATGACATAATAAACTTTGATCATTGTTTTTAAGAATGACATTGATATGGAATGATTGTATTAAATTGTTGACTGTCAAGCGATATCAACAAATGCACTGAGTTGTTGTATAATGTGTGCAAATAAAAATTTCTATAAAGAAAAGATAGTCACACCTAATTTTGTATAGAAAGTTTGACTACGGAAAAATAGCAAAGTCAAGGATTTGTTAACAAATAAAGCTTTAGTGAAATCATTATAGCATTAAATAGTGAGAATTAAAGTTTCAATTGGTTAACTAGGTCTAACTGGTTTAAAAGCGGCGGTTGCGGTTGCGAGAGTTTGCGGATGCGGGTAATTGTAGTTTCAAGTATTATTAAGAATTTTGTACGACTAGTACAACGTTTGAAAATTGTTGCGTTTGCGGGATATTTGTAACTAGTTGATTATGAGATACATACTACAGTGGTTTAATAATAAATTATCAATATTAATATATTATAATATTATAAAAATATCAAAGCATACTATCGTGATAAAATATAATAATTATTGATATAGTATCACTAATAATAATATTATGTTTAGCTATTTAATTTTTAAATTTAGATGAAAGTTATAATTTCAATAAAGTTTGTTTTGAATTTTTTTCTTAAAATTTTTAAAAGAATATTTTATTTCATTTATATATGTATATATATATCCTTCTATTTGTATGTATATTACTGCTTAATAACTATAGTGAATATTCTTATTTTAAAATTTTTAGAAAATAAATCATGATATTGTTTCTGAATTTAAATTAAAATACAAAATATACATACATTTTTATTATTTTAAATACAAAATTTTTAACTAAACCCGACCCAAATTTTAAATTTGAGTTGAGAACTTTTAGGGTTTCTTCTGTGTTCTTCACTTACGATACATACAAGAGAGAGAGAGAGAGAGAGAGAGAGAGAGAGAGAGAGAGAGAGAGAGAGAGAGAGAGAGAGAGAGAGAGAGAGAGAGAGAGAGAGAGAGAGAGAGAGAGAGAGAGAGAGAGAGAGAGAGAGAGACAGAGAGAGAGAGACAGAGAACAGAGAAGAAAGAGTAACGAAGAACAGAGGAGAGAGAGAGGCGGAAAACAGAGAGAGTAACGAAGACTTCTCCACTGATCATGAAAAGCTCGGCCTCATCTTCTTCCGCGACAGAGAACAATGGGAAGTGTACCAATACAGTGTTGGTGTGGTAAGAATGTTGTAATCTTTGTCTCAACGACCAAAAAGAATATGCATAGGAGGTTTTACAGGTGTGAGATTGCAATGTAGGTATGATAATTATGTTGTTTGTGTTGCCATTGTATCTTATCATTTTACTGCTTTTAACAAGAGAATCATGTTGTTGTGTTTGATAATAGAAAAAAAATGGAGAGGCATCTTTTCAAATGGGTCGATGAGGCTGTGATAGATGACAATAAAATAGTAAGTCGATATAGTCTGAGTGGTTAAGGAGACAGACTTGAAATATGATGGGTTTCGCCCGCGCTGGTTCGAACCCTGCTGTGGAGGATTTGTTTAGTTTTCCTTTATGTTGGTTATTTCAGCATCTTGTAACAATGTCAATAAGCTGATAGAAGAACACTGTACACGAAGAAAGGATAATAATGAACATGAAAGATATATCCACAACAGAAACTAGGATCATGCATATTTTAAAACTTTGTAGAAAAATGTGATATCTCTCTATATATAAAGAAGTTTTCTTTAATAATCTATTTTTTGGTGACTATAACTTGCATGTAGACATGAAAAGTCATGAAAAAACTGTATCTATATGAATGCAATAAAAAATTTCATGATTTTTGTGACTAAAATAATCATGATTTTATCACATATATTTCGTGAGTAAGTTAGTCACGACATAGATATACTAAAAATAAGTAATTAAATAATTGTGAGTCACGATTTTATTGGTGACTAAAACGTCACTATTATTTAAAAATAATAAAAAAAATTAAATTTTTATTAATTAATCATAAAATAAAATAGAAAAAAAAAATATATATATGTATTGCAAAACGAAATAGGCAAAAATTTCTCAGCTTCGGTTCCCAAAACAGTTTCTAAAGTTTGGATTAAGCTACCCATGGTTTCCAACTGCCAGATTTTTTTTTATTTTTTTTTAATAGTTTGGATAGGTTCACCTTCTGAGCAAGCTCATCTATCCTGTTTTACCTCCATTTTTAGTAAACTTCAAAACCAATACCGCTTGTCACCTCCCCGCCAGGGTTCACCCCCGACTATGGTTGGAGGGCCTTCTTCCCCGGCCAATCCTCCGCTCCACCTGACAACTACAACCCCCCCCCCTCCCGAGCCTACATAGAACTTGTCGGACGCCTCCTAATGTGTTAATGGCTTCTGTGACACTAGGTTCGACTTTCTTACTCCTCTATTGGTACTGTGTTCTGTCTTAACACACAAGAATTATGCGATCTCTCTTTTAGCCTCAACCACTTCTCACAAAAATACTAGTATTTCATCAGCCCGTGTGTAGTTTAAAGAATTTGGGGTCAAAAACGAAAGTAGACAAAACATAAAGAACCAAACATGCGAAAACCAAAATTGGCCATTGATGTTCTAGAGCTTCTCGCGACATAGCCAAATCCTGCTGTTAGGCTTCTCGTGTGGTTACGACGTTGGGAAAGATGAATCGGAGTGACAAGGCGATGTTTCTGGTGGTCCAAAGATTAGAGTTTTTATTTCGTCGATGTCTCCACCGTTAACGTCATGGTCGTTTGGGTCACCATTACACAACCATCAATCCTGAAGTTTGACATATCTCAAAATAGGGCTGGGCAAATAAACCGAACCCGGAAATCCAAACCGAACATGATCCGATAAAAATGTATCTGAACCGATCCGAACCCGACATAAAAATCGAATGGATCTTGTTTTATGGTATTTCGGGTTATGGGTATTATCTGAACCGAACCCGAACCTAAATGAATATCTGATAGAACCTGAAATATTCAAAATCCCAAAAAAACTTGTACCAAATATGATCTCAATTCCTAATATGTATCCAAGATACACAAATATATTATTGAACATCTAAAGTAATTATCTAGAAAGTGACAATTGAGGTTTCGAATTTTTAGATTTTTATTTTGTTTTCATTGAATAATATTTTTCATTTCACGAGGGAACTTGGTTTTTGTTTTATGCTTTCATTTATTTGATTTTATTTCTATCAATAACTATGTTTACCTTTTGTTTGATTTTGAATGATCACATTTGATGTTTCTTTCTTATTTTTGAATCGATTTTACTTATGTTTTGGTTACAAAATAGGTACAAATCAAGTACCTTAAAACCGAACCGATTTTACTTATGTTTTGGTTACAAAATAGGTATAAATCAGATAATTTTAAACCAAAGAACTGATTGGGACCCAAACCCGAAAGTATATCGGGTTGTACCGGTTCCCCGAAGATTTACTAACTCCGGCCCGAACCCGACATAACCCGAACCGATCCCGAAACGAACTTTCATATAAGCTGAATGAGGCTGATTTTTATTAAACCCGAAAAACCGAGACCCGATTGGATAAAACCGAAACCCGATTGGGACCCTGAATGTCCAGGTCTATCTCAAAAGATAGATAAAAAAAATAGTGATTAAAAATAATTTTTTTGAATGGTTAAAGTAACGTACCTTACAATGAGATAAGTTAATAAAAAACATTCTAGAATTAATAAATGACCCATGTTGTAATATACTCTCTCCGTTTCAAAATAATCCAAATTTTAGAATTTTCACACATGTAATAAAACATATTAAAACATATTAAAACTTAGTTATAAATCCATAGTTTTTTTTGTAGTTTTATATTTCCTATATTTTAAACCAACAAGACTTAAAAAAATTCATTAATGTTTTTGAACTTCACAATTTTTTATTATTAGTTGACAAAAATTACATTAAAAATATAAAAAATGTATCTTATTGAAACATATTTGGTTTCTAGAACATGCATCTTTTTTGAAATGGAGGAAATATAAATAACAAAATGACCCACCGTAAATTCTCCATAGAGTACTAATTGATGAATATAAATTTGACGTATTTACAAAATAAGGTAATGAAATTAGCCAAGAGACTATGAAATCACTAAAGACTTAGGCTAAGAAGCTATGAATGCTAAAACTCTGATCCTCAACTGCTTTTGTGAACTGATTATGAATGGAAAACTTAGACAACTTCCCTCTTATATTTGTAAGAGGGAATCAGCTAAGTCTCTTTTTCGCACTCTTTCTATTTTTTAGCCAGTTTCTTATAGCTGAATTTGTTGTCTAATAGACTTTAAGAAGGAAGTGAAATTCATCTCTAGCAACAACTATCGACAAATTCTTTGCAGGGCCGATCGTGTACCAAGCCTAATGAAACACACTTTAAACTCTTCAATTTTTTTTAAAAAAACTATATAAATAAGTTCCCTAATCTGTAAAAAAGGAATTTAAACCTCCATACTCTTGAAATATTTATTAAATCGTCTATAACCTCCAAAAATTCGGAGCCGATCCTATTTCGTTGTGTAGTATTACACATGTAACTATACCAATTTGGGTTTGTACCATTTTCTATTCATTTTTACTAGGCTGTAAGAATAATTACGATGTTTTTTCAACACACATAATATTTCAATCATAAAAATGTAGCTAAGCCTATGTACAATGGTTTAAACTATTCAATACCTTAATATACACTTCTAACACTCCACATCAACTTCTTTTTCTTACACATATTAGTAAAACATTCATTTCATTCTTACACATTTAATAGTTTTATTTAACAAAATTCTGAACTCTACTGTATCTTATATTTATTTCTTTTATAATTTTATTCTTATAAGAAAAATAATAATATATATATATATATATATATTAGAAATCATAATAACTTAAAATTAAATAAATTTTAATTTACTTTTAACAAAAAAAAATTGTTGATCAACTTGAAATAGTATTTTCTTAAAAATGATGATATAATATTGTAGTAAAAGCTCATTTCTTTCTTATATCCAAATCAAATGAAACAAATCTCTATTTATAGACCACAAAAATCATAAATTTTGATATAATTTTTTTTTTATGAAAAATATTATTTGATACAAGATAATTGATCTCAAGTAATATAGGGTACAACAAAAATTTATAAAATTCCATCAACCAATGATATTTTTATACAAGTGCCAATACAATCTTTAAAAAATATTGTTCACTTTCGATCAGATTTTCTTATGTGTGTGTTTTAAAGTAAAGAAAATCAACATGGTGGATCCCACATTTTGCATCTTCAGCATGTTGAATAAATTTAACAAAAAATAATCCGCATCAAATTTTTGGGCTTTCAACAAGTTCATTGCATGTATTTAACTGCTGAAAGATATATTCTTTTTTTTGCTCAAACCATTCATTCATTCAAAAGAAACAATAGTTACTTCTCTATGGGAGGAGAGTTAATACATAAACTAAGGGTAGACTAGGCCTGGGCATTTGGGGTCCTAATCGGGTTGCAGTTTTGTCCAATCAGATCTTGGTTTTTCGGATTTGTCAAAATCAGCCCCATTTGGATTATATGAAATTTTGTCCAATCAGATCTTGGTTTTTCGGATTTGTCAAAATCAGCCCCATTTGGATTATATGAAAGTTTGGTTTAGGATCGGTTCGGGTCGGGGTTTGTAAATCTTCAAAGAACCGGTACAACCCAATGTACTTTTGAGTTCGGACCCCAATCGGTTCTTTGGTTTAAAAGTACCTGATTTGTACCTACTTTATAACCAAAACATAAGTAAGATCGGTTTTTCGGTTTTAAAGTAACTAATTTTACCTATTTTATAACCAAAACATAAGTAAAATCGATTCAAAAATAAGAAAAGAACATCAAACGTGATCCTTCAAAATCAAACGAAAAGTAAACATATTTATTGAAAAAAAGAAAATCAAATAATTAAAAGTATAAAATGAAAACCAAATTTTCATAAAATGAGAAACATTTTTCAATTGAAACCAAACTAAAATCTAAAAACTTTAAGCTTTAACCGCCACCTTCAACCATCAACCTTCATACAACCTTATAATTATTTTAGATGTTCAGTAATATCTTAATATATTTTAGATACATATTAGAGATCATATTTTGTACAAGTTATTTTTTGGAATTTTGAATATTTCGGGTGATATCGGATATCCATTTAGGTTCGGATTCGGTTCGGATAATATCCATGACCCGAAATACCATTAAAAAGTATCCATTCGGTATTTGTGTCGGGTTTGGATCGGTTCAGATTCTTTTAATTGGATAGGGTTCAGTTCGGGTTTTCGGGTTCGATTTACTTGCCCAGCTCTACGGTAGACTTTGCTACACCATCAGCACATCCATTCTCCAAAGGAAAAAGAGTTAAGAGAACAACTCAAAACACTGATGTCGTGGAGGGTCCCTTGAAGCTCAACGACGAAGAGTTCATTGTAAGCAATGAAACAAGACTACAAGAGTCAGAATAACACCTCAGATCGAGGAGACCTTGGTTGGTTTCGGCTTCCAGTTCTGTCTTAAGAGCTAGAGCCTCCGCTATCAAAGCAGGGCCAACATATCTCTTTGCATTAGCATCCTGTAAAATCACAGCACCTGTAATATCTTTTATAATCAAACAAATTGCACCCGTTTTTGATCCTGAATCCCATGCCCTATCTGTAAAACAGGCAAGCATTGGGTGTTTTTTGCATGCTATGCATCTGAACGGGTGTGGGACAGGATGGTTTTTCCACCAACAGGGGCTGAGCGCAACTCCATTCTCCTGTGTCTCAAATAGCTTTGTTTAGGACCTCCACACCAGTGTAGCGCTTGTCTTCAAAAAGAAGTTGATTCCTACTAATATCTTTTAATAACAGTTGATTAGCCTCATAGATCCTCTAGCGCGGTCAGAGTTGTTTGATTCTTTTTGTGAAACAAATATTACATATTGTAATTTCTGGTCTGGTGGGAGTATGGGCTTCAGACCCAAGTCTCTTGTTTTAAAAGAAATGCATTGACTGTATTATTCAAATATAAAAGTCAGTCACTTGATTTAGTTTCTAAATATCGATACAAATGTGGAAGCTCCCTTGGTCCAGTGGTTTGACTAAGGATTCATTAATGCTTTTACATCCGGAAGTCTGAGGTTCAGACCGTAGAAAATACCAAATTATGCCTATTATGGAGAAATAGGTTACAAAAGATCTTCAGCTTGGTTCAGGGCGTAGCATCGAACATGGATCTCATAGGACGGCTCGGAGTGATGCAGCCAGGCGTGTATTCTCACAAGGTGGTAGAATTATCGGCTGTAAAATCGTCTATGTAATATTCTCATCGTTGTAATAGCATAATTAATCAAACGTTAAAAAAAATATCGATACAAATCTGTCTACTAACTATATTTTAAGTTAGGGAGAATTCCATATTAATACACAACTATAATTATTATTTACAATTTAATACGCAATCTTTTTAAGTGACCAGAATAATACACGAGCTAAATTTTTTTGATCTCTTTATATCTTATGTTTTTGGTCTCTACTGTATCTTAGAGGGAGTTATTGGTAAGTGAATTCTCATAAGCTTTGAAAATTTTGAGATTCCATTGTTATTGGTTGTTGGATTTCTAAAATCTTAATAGAATCCATTGTTATTGGTTTAAAAATTTTCAAACTCCATTCAAATCCTTTGTTATTCAAAAAGTCTTGTTATTATTGATTTTCTAATTCTAACTAAATCTAGTGTTATTGGAAGATGAATTCTATTTATTTTTTACTCATAAGACTCAACTTTCAAAATATCATATGTATCTGTGTGATTTTCAAAATCCAAGTGATAATTCTTAGCAAATATCTATTGCACCTTAAATCTAAATTATATGTTCATTACATTTTAAATACCTTCACATTTTTGAATATATAATTATATTTATAAATATTAAAATTTGAAATTTTTTTAAATAGTTTGAAAAATCATTTTCAAATTTCAGAAAGAAATTTTTAAAAAGAAAATTGAAAAATAGATTTTTTTTTATAAAAAGTTCGAATTTAAAACATATAATTCAAAATTATTTTTAAAAATTATTATTTTTATTATTTCTTTATTACTCTTTATATATCTATAAAGCAAATTTGCCTTTTTAATGAAAATTATTTTGGTAAGCCAAATTGATGAAAATCTATACCAACCTAAGGAAGTTATGATCAAATTTTATAAGTCAATGTATATACATTTTCACAATCCACATAATTTTTAAAATATATGAACTCTTATAATTTACAAACTCTATACAAATTCATCTCGCAATAATCCCCCCTAATATTTATTTCTTTTATAATTGTATTTTTATAAGCATATCCAGTATCAATTACTAATGATAGATTTAAAATTTAGCTATTTACATATGCATTGACTCTACTAATCAAATACAATAACTATTCACTTGACTTAATTTCTAAATAAAGATACAAATCTATTTAATGACTATTTTATTTTTTTAACCAAAAACATCAAAACATATTCAACATCAGTATGAGTCATAGCTCAAAATTAATTATTTACTAAATGTAAATAATTCAAATTTCATAATTATTTGCTTGACTTAATTTCTACATAAATGTCAAATCTATCCGCTGTCGAAATTTTAAGTTTTTACCAAAAACATCCAAAAATATATTCAAGATTTCAACTTTAGTCATGGATTCAAATTTAATTACTTATGTGTAAACATATTATGTAAATAAGGAACAAGGTACTTTCTTATTTTGATTTAAATTTAGCTTTTTACATATATACATTGACGGTTCTAATCAAATATCATAACTATGCACTTGACTTAATTTCTTAATATAGATACAAATCTATATTAAATGACTATATTTTAAGTTTTTACCAAAAACATCAAAGCTTATTCAACATCAGTGTGAGACTATGAGTCATAGATTCAAAACTAATTATTTACTATACTTAATCTATCCGCTGACTACGTTTTAAGTTTTTACCGAAAGAACATCAAATTTAATTAATTACTTATGTGTAAATAGAATATGTAAAAAGGAACAAGGTAATTGGTGTAGACCAATGTGAAAATGTGTATAAATATTAGCCTATAATTTCTTGTAAGAAGAATATACTGCATTGCTTCCCCTCAAATTAAATCTTAAACATGCAAGTTTACATCTTTGTATGAAAGTTGTAAATAATTACACTAACGTTTGAAGGGTAAACCAAAATCTTTTAGACAAAAAAAAAATTTCAACTCTTTTAAACAAAAAAGATGTCGACCAATGATAATACAATGCATTCGCAATTTCAACGAGTTCCCGCTAGTGGCTCTTCTTCAGACAACAAGAGCGACGCTGATTCCTCTGGTACGGCTACTTACCTCGACCTCATTGTGAACTCTGATATTTTCTGGGATAAGCTACGTGATTTGCTCCAAGATTCTGGTAGAATTGTCAAGTGAGTTTTGCATATACCTTTCTTCTTTTGTTGTTGTTGTTGTTGTTGTTGTTGTGGTTGTGGTCTTTAATGGTTCCATGACTGTCTTCTTACACACTGATTTGTAAAAGGATTCCTAATGTGGGTGGAGAAAGTTTGGATCTGCATCAGCTTTTCGTCGAGGTCATAAATCGAGGTGGATCTGCATCAGCTTTATGTTAGTGCTTTCACTGAACATGAAGTTCTTTATAAGTATTAAATACATAATGCAGTTCTTTTTTTTTTTCTTTCTTTGTTGATTCTAGGTGATCATAGAACGTAAGTGCAAAGAAGTGATTGGAACATTTAATCTGAAGACAGAAGTGAAAAATGCAGCATATGTTCTAAGGAAAACTTATCTGAAAATGCTCTTTGAGTTAGAGCATGTGTATTTCTGCAAAGAGCCAATGTCTTCCTTCTGGGCGAAAGGTCTGAGACATTAACAACATTCATTTTTTATTTATTTATCTAATTCTACATGGAGATCCCAGATTAACAACACAGCCTCTTCTCCTTTCTTTTTTTTTGCAGAAGAAGCATTGAAACGCCTTGTCGACGAATCTGCAAATCATGACATAGGTACTCAAATACTCGCTAAGGCCGTCAACTTTCCCGTATGTTCCTTTTTGAGATTTGCATTCTAAAACTTTCAGGCCTTCCAGAACTGCAACCTGGCACTTTGCTTAAGGGGCTCACCGATGGAAAGTTCGAAAACGGGTATTTTGTAACCATGAATACGGGATCATATGAGCTCAAAGGAGTTGTTTACCGAAACCAAAGTGTAGCTGCGATTCTGCAGCCACTGCAGCTGTAAATGCTGACGCCGCTGAGGCTGAGACTGAGACTGAGGCTAAGGCTGAGGCTGAGGCTGAAGAGAGTTTGTAGTGTGTTTTCTGTTTGTTGTTCTCGTTGTCTTCTTGGTTTGAAACTTCATCTCTATAAAGAACTTTTAATTTAATAATAATTTGTAGAATTGTCCACCTTTACATAACAACGAATTGTTTTTCTTTCTTATATTGTTTCTGCTCTTTCTTACTTTTAGAACATCAAGCTAGCGTTCTTGAGGCATGTTGTGTTATATATTCAAGTGAATGGGTGTAATGATCCATTCCAATTGTTTCTATGAACAATTGTAACTATATAAATGAAACATTATAACTTTTGATGATTGTAACATTTGGTGATTAACCATATTGATGATTACAAGTTTTTGTGATTAACCATAGTAACTCCTTATTAACCATTGCAATTGTTGGTACTAATAATTGCAACTCTTCACTAACCTTTGTTACTATTAGTGTTAACTGTTATAATTTTTGGTTAACCATTGTTGCAACTGTTAACTCTCTATATAAAGAGATGTAGGCATTGGCAAAAGGTGATAGAAAAACATAAGCTATTGTTAGTTAGAGAGAGAGATAGAATGATTCATTGTTCAAAGATCATTAAAAATCACATATAAACACTAAATTTTTTTCTCTCTCTTGTATCTTAACCTAGAACAAAAGTGCGACTTTGATTGTCTTATCCTACAACAAGATTTCGTGTAACTCAAGGCTTGGAATATGGTTGAAATACTCTTTAAGAATAGTGACCTCCTGCACGATTCAATCAATATCCAAGTTTATAATTCAGATCTTTTTGGGTTACAATTCAAATAACCAACAATCTTAAAGAGTATATTCTTATGAATTATGGCTGGTGTATCTGTGCAAGAGATGACATCGAAGTATGGAACGTTAGATAAGTTTGAGGGGTAAAATTTAGAAGATGAAAAATTAGATGCATTTTCTCCTCACGACACTGAATGTAGTGTATGTGCTAAGCATATAACAGGGGTGCTGAGAACGAGTCTTTAAATGAGACGAGGAAGCAACTTAAATGGGAAAACGTCGATTACATATGTTATGCCATATTCTCAATCGTATGTCAAATCCTCTCTTTGATGTTTATTAGAATGTCGAAATCCGCAAAAGAGTTGGGAGATGCTCTAGAATCAAAGTACATGGCTGAGGATTCTTCTAGTAAAAAGTTTCTTGTTTTGTACTCTTGATAACTAAAAGATGTCTGATTATAGGCCAGTTATGGCTGAGGATTCTTCTAGTAAAAAGTTTCTTGTTTTGTACTCTTCATAACTACAAGATGTCTGATTATAGGCCAGTTATGGAGCAATAAATGAATTGCTTCGTATACTAGGTCAATTTTTCCAACACAACATGAAGTTGGATGAATCCATCTTTGTATCGAGTATCATCGATAAGTTACCACCTCCATTCGAAGATTTCAAGAACATGTTTAAACACAAAAAGGAAGAGTTGTCTCTTGTACAAGTTGGCAGCCGTTTATAGATAGAGGAATCTCTAAGGGCACAAGAGGGAGAAAACCCCCAAAAACAAAGAGGCTGGTACTTTTACTATCAATATGATGGAGGAAGGTGTGAGTTCTTAGAATAAAAATTGGAGGAAACGCTCCTTTAAAAAAAACACTTAACAATGGATCTAACAAAAGTCTTAAGAGAATTTGTTGGAAATATAACATGCTGGATCACTTAGGTCATGATTGCCGAGCATGGAAGGATAAGAATAAAACGGGATAAAACCGTTTGGTAAAAGGGTCAAAGGACCAAGGTAATCCACTCATCAAGGTCAAATCTTTGATTTTAACTCATATTCTAATGTGAATTATGTATCAAAGATTTATGAGATATTTTATGCGTGTGTAATGAAATTGCATGGTGGATTGACTCGGGTGCAACAAAAAATGTTTGCAGGGATCATGAATGGTTCATTTCATATGAGAAAGTTCAAGATGAATATGTACTTCATATGGGAAAATGGTCGACTGCCCCTATCCTAGGTCATGGAAAAGTGGTGTTAGAGTTTAGTGTCTGGAAAAACCCTTGATCTCAATGATGTACTTCATGTATCCTGAATTAGAAAAAACTTAGTCTCTGGTTTGTGTTTTAAATGAATGTGGTTTTAAACAAGTGTATGAATCCGATAAGTATATCTTATATGTGTTTGTTGGATTTGTTTATTTCTGTAATGGAATGTTTTTGCTTAATATTAATAAAGTTGTCAATTTTGTTTATATGGCAAGTTCTAACAAAAATGATATTTCTCCATGGCATGAGAGATTAGGTCATGTGCATTATAATCGTATGACTAGTATATCTAAAGAAGGTTGATTCATACTTTCAGTATAAATTTAGAAAACTGTAGTACTTCTATGTTAACAAAGATACTTAGGCAACCATTTAAAAGTAGTAAAAGAAATTATGTAGTGTATAAGACTTATACATAGTGATCTATGTGATTTGCATGCTGTACAATCTTTAGGAAACAAGAAGTAATTTTTCATTTTCATACATGATTATTCTCGTTTCTACAATGTGTATTTATTATATGCTAAAGATGAGGCCCTGGATAAATTTAGAGTCTATAAAACTGAGGTTAAATCTGAACAAAATGGTTTGATTAAGAAGTTACATACGTATGATAAAGGTGAAAAGTATTATGATCATGTATATTACTAATCTGTAGGTATTATACATAAACTATGACTCCGTATACACCACAACAAAATGGTGTATCGAAAAAGAAAAGAAAAGAATATTAAAGGATATTATTATTTCCATGTTATCCTACTCCAGATTAAGCGACAGATTTTGGAGACAAGCCACGTTAACGGCTTGTTATTTATTAAATAGAGTTCCTAACAAAAGGAACAAACTTACCATTTTTGAATTTTTGTATAAGAAAAAAAATAACAAACTTGAACTATCTTTGATTTTGGGGATGTAGGGCGGTCGTAAGACTACTCCACCCCATGATTAAAACCTTGGGAGAAAGAGGTATTGATTGCATTTTTAGTGTATATGCAGAGCATTCCAAGGCTTATAGGTTTTATATAATAGAACTTAATGATTTAATAGCAGTTCGTACTGTAATTGAATCAAGAGATGCAATATTTGATGAAACTCGTTTTTCTTCTATACCTATGCCAAATGCTTTGGTTTCAAGTTCAAGTGAAAATAATAAAGGAGATGAAACTTTTGTGCCTTCAGACATGCCACATATGCTTCGTAGGAGGAAGCGAGGAAGGATTGAAAAATCATTTGGTCATGATTTTCAAATATATTTAGTTGAAGGATCAAGAGATGAGATTGGTTTCAAGCATTCATATTGTTATCATACTGTTAATGATTCGAGAACTTATAGTGACGCTATGAAGTATTAAGACGTTGCTTTTTAGAAAGAAGCAATAAATTATGAGATGGATTCCATCATACACTACAAGAAATATGACTATTGGTAGCAGTTCGCGGTAGCACGAATTCACTAACTGCTATTAAAAATGACAATTTTGGATGCAAACTTTATCATAGCATTAAATCAACACTATGAAAGATTTTCAACGCGGAAATCAAAAATCGATTGTATAGCCAATTTTTCTTTTTCGGTAACACTTTGAAGCGCCAAGACTTAGCGAAATTTTGGTTTTGACACTAAAACTATTGGTTTCTGGAAAAATTGTTTTTTTCTTTCTTCAAAGTCCTTTCTTCCATTTTCAATCTACCGACACCATCTCCAGACCTCCCCAAACATACATCTTCTTCTTTGCGGGTCAATTTCGAGAATCTGGGCCTCACTGCTTCTCTCAAGAGATTAGTAGATCAAATTAACCTCACTAAAGAAGAAAACCCAAGATGTTAATAACTCTTCAAAGGTTGTTTCCGGAACCGGAAGAGTTTCCAAGTCCGTTAGTCTCGTAACTCGCCGTACGTACGCCGGTATGGCTTCTCCGGCGACCCCTACGCCTTCTCCTCCCTCGCAACCCAATGATGTAAATAAACCAGATGCTTCCCGGTCCGTTTCCACGAGAGTTAGACCCGTGACTAGCCGTATGTCTGCCAATCTAGATTTTCCTGCCTCTGCGCTGCCTCGGTATCTCTCTGATGAGAGTAATTGATTTCACTTACAATGGGTTTGCTCGAATTTAGTTCTAGGATATTTACTTTGAGTTGAATTGGATTTGAGGTCAAGTATATGGTTTTGTATATTGGATTCTTGGTGACAAGGATGTTACTCAGCCTTACTCTGTTTACACAGTTAGAAGGAAAGCTTCCGGAAGAAAAAAGAGCAAAGACTCGTCTTCCTCTAGTGCAATGCCTCGCCTTCGTCTTGACTTAATCTCAAGCCCTGGGTATGAAAACTTATTCAGTGATATATGATTGTTGACTCTTCAGGTAAAAGTTTTGATCTATCATTTTCAGAAGATTCTTTAGTTGTGGCTAGGCTCTTCCGTTAGATTTCAACTTTGATTGATAAAAGCTATTAGGTTTCTTTCTTTTCTCCTAGCTTTGTGTTCTTAATTAAGATTTCATTGCAGTCTGATGCTTAATCACTGTCAAGTTCTGTGTACTGAGGAGTCTTGCTTCACAAAGTTTGCCTGATTCTTCTGGGATTAGTTCTACTGTCTGGAATGTTTGAGAGCTCTTAATTGAAACAAAAGAGATCCCAATACAAGCACTATAAGGATGAGCTTCTTACGAGTCATGTAAGTGATCCCTAGAGTTTTGTCAAGTTTGCAAGTATTTGGATTTATCCTCCCTCTTTGTGAACTTTGTTAGGTGTTCTTTTGCACAACTATGTTTTTATATCTCTAAATGATTCTGTGGTATTTAGTCAGAAATCACATGGAGATTGGTGAGGTTAAAGGTGTTTGATTATTACAGTTTAAAATTGGAAGCCGATGCATGCTTTCCCGATCCAGAATTACTGACGAGGACCATCCTTTGAATCTAGGGAAGGCCAGCTTCTGAAATACAAATTTCCAGGTACCGTGTCTTGCATCCCTTGTTTGTTTCAACCAAAGGGTGTTTATTTTGTGTTTAAACAATTCATTTGTTGAGTTTCACATACTCATTGGTTCTGCATCAGATTCATCCGGAGGTTCCACCGCCTATCTTCTTGTTGGATCGTTGATAGCATCAGGCATTGGGTTTAATATACCTCTTGTTGGATCTACACGAGCCTTAGAAGCTTAGGATTATCAATCATCAACCTTTGAGTGCCGATTCCCAGGAGGGATTTATTTAGGTTGTATCACTAGGTGTTAGCTCAATGGGAGTGGAGTGTAGTGGTTCAGCTCAACTAGCTGGATAGACTAGCTCACTCAGCTGGGTCAGCTGGGAACCAGCTCATCTCAGCTAGACCGAGTGTTCGGGTCTCAGGCAGTTGGTCCGGGTCCGGTCCGGTGGTCGGGCCATAGGGTCGGCCCAAGTGTTTCATGGGTCTTATGGTCCAAGAGGACATCCCACGGACTTGGGTTTTGGGGCTAGGTCCGTACCAGGACTGCTAAAGGGCGGTTATAGGCGAATGGATGGGAAAGAAACAAGTTGTGCCTGTTCGGCCAACAATTCATACCCATTTGCGCGCCAAAGGCAGTTGGCAATCCCTTCCTATATAAATACTAGACCCTCTGGTCGATTTTTGCAATCAGTTCCTCAGGGAAAATAATAGGCAAAGGCTGACAGAGAGAGAGAGAAGGTTAGAGAGAGAGAGAGATCGGCCAAAGCAAGGCCATTTGTGGTGGTTTATACTTTCCGGCGAGAAGAGATCGTGTGGGAAAGAGTTTGGCGATTGGAATGGATAGCAGAAGCAAGGAGATAGAGTTGAAGAAGGGCTCCAAGACCCCAGAGAAACCGACCAAGGTCAGTGGAGTAACCACCGAACCATTGGCATGAACAAACGGATGGTCCGTTTGGTTCTATGGCCATGGGTGATTGGTTATGTCCATCTCTTCCCTTATATTTGAATGTTATATCTTCTTATACTCCTTTCTGGTTACTTGTGATATATGGCGAGTTGGTTTGGGGATGAACCAAGGCCATGGCCGGTTCATATTATGGGAACCGAAATTCGCACTGTCGATTTCCTTCGATTTAAGAAAGTTAGGAAAAACCTAATTTTCCAAAGGTCCCGGATATCTGCTAAACCACACGCCAATCAATCAAGAACACGAAAGTGAACAGACGAAAAGTATAAGAATCGAAAAGAGAGCAAAGTAGGTCTTATTCCGAATCTGTGTAGGAGCGTTACAACAAGGTAAGAGCCTTGGCAGCGAGAGCTGTCAGCGAGTTCTCTAGTTCTAACAACCGAAGACTGTAAAAACATAGTTGAGTTGCAGCTCGATAACAAAAACGGAAAATTGCCTATTTCTCTAAATGCTAAGTTTTTGCTGTGTGAAAAGTCTCTCTATGTCTTTAGCTTTAGCTCCCCTTATATGTGCCTTATGGGTCGGTTCCTGTCTCCCTTTTTTGCCCCTAGGTCAAGTTTATCGCTTCGCGGAAATATTCCTTTTCCTTCTTGATCTTCATCATTATCTTGGAAACTTGACATTTATCTTCCGATCTCGAGAGATTTGCCTCCTTCCGCAAGTAAGATACACCGTCATAGCATTGGTGGACTTGATTTCAAATGAAATTGTAAGTGGGTTTTGGACCGTGTTCTAGGCCTCTTCGGGCCTTTTACCGATTTTAAACGTTTTTACGATTTCTCCGAAAGAGCGCATCTTGATACGACATCGATTCGACGATTAAGTTCACACTTCTTGCATAGTTTAGACGACCCTGGTGTTAAGCAAACCGTCACTATTTACACGATAACCATGGACTTCATTCGGGAATACGAATCTTCGCGGTTCTTATTGTAAGGCTTCAATGGTAACTCCGATCGAGACAGAATGAGAGATTGATCCGTTGTGGGAACCGAAATTTGCACTGTCGATTTCCTTCGATTTAGGAAAGTTAGGAAAATCCTAATTTCCCAGAGGTCCCAGAGGTCCCAGATATCTGCTAAACCACACGCCAAGCAATCAAGACACGACAATATTAGACGAAAAATAAGAGAACCGAAAAGAGAGCAAAGTAGGTCTTATTCCGAATCCGCGAAAGAGAGTTACAACAAGGTAAGAGCCTTGGCCGCGAGAGCTGTCGGCGAGTTCTCTAGTTCTAACAACCAAAGACTGTGAAAACCTAGTTGAGTCGCAGCTCGATTCTAAAAACGGAAAATTACCTATTGCTCTAAGTGCTAAGTTTCTTGCTGTGAGTTCGGATCTTTCTGCATCTTTGACCTTGACATCCTTATATACTTGATACACCATGGATTTTACCCGTTTTTACCCCTGATATATGAGTGTTTTTACTACTATTATCTATGTTTTGGAGTCTATTAGGTATGTTTTCAGTTTCAGAAGCATTTTGGAGAAAAGTGATGTTTTAGGTGCCTTTTTGGAGCTTAAAGAAGAGTTCACCGAGATCAAGACCAGAGGTCGACATCGAGTTACATCGATCGATGCACACTCTGTGCAATCGATCGACACACATTACCGAAGGGCGATACATCGAGACCATAATCGATCGATGTACACCTTGTACTATCGATCGATCTTGGTGGCTGAAAGACAAGTTGGACCTGGCGAACTTGAAGCCCAATATATCACATTTTACAAGAATGCCCCTGACGAGTTTTTTAACCTAATGAACTCATATATTTATATGCCTAAGTGTTTTGGCATTAAAAACAAGCTTTCTTTTCATTCAAGTCTTTTGTTATACAATCTTTACAAGAATAGAAGTTTTAAGAGTTTCTTCTGCTTCTACTCATTTTCTTTCAGTTCTTTATTTACAAAGGTTATAGGATTCTAGATCAGAGGAAAGATCCAAAGAGATTTGTGATTGGAACTTAAGTGTTCATTCCTCTAATATATCTATGAACTCCTATTATTACCTTGTTGTTATGAACTACTTAGCCATGTCTGAGTAGATTCACTTGTTAGATGTAGGGTTTAAATAGGATATGAGGGAATAGCACCAGCCTATAATTGCTATAGTTGTGATATTTATTGTTAGGATTGTTCATTAATGCTTTTCCAGCTTAGCTACCTAGAACATGAACTTGGATTGCATTGATTTATTACATGCAATACACGATAACATCCTAAACATGCTATGACCCTCTTGAGATATGTGAAAGCTGATCTAAGATCATGGTGAGCATTGTATCAACTCACAGATAAAGCTTGCTTAGAGCGTATCGATCGATACTCCTATAGAGTAATCGATCGACGATAGAGGTGTATCGGTCGATATTCCTATCGAACTATCGGCGATACCAGCGGCAGAAGTAGCCGACCGCAACACCATTTAGCATCTAAGTAATAGATGGTCTAAATAATGTGAGAGCTGATGGATTCATTTAATAAGTGTTGAGCTCTGACATATCATGCAAGCAACTTGTTAGCCTTTATAGTATTTATAATCCTGAATTCCTGAATACTTACCCTGAATCTAACTACTTTTCTTTATTGTTTTCAAAACCAAATCCTTTTAACTGAGTAATCTCATCCTTACTCAGCAAACCTGCACTTTACTTTAAACTATTTTCAACCTAGCATAGTCATTAAGATTGCATCTTATTTGTACACTAGCTCTTTGTGGATTCGATCCCTAAGTACTACAACTGAACCTCTTATTTGAGAGAGTAAAGTAACTCCTTAGGGTAATTTGAGTGGTATCAATACTCCTCTTAAGGCGGTTTTCTCTTTCCCTTTCTGCCCCTGGTCGAGTTTATCGCTTCGCGGAAATATTCAATTTTTCTCTGATCTTTCCGTTATCTTTGGAAACTTCACATTTATCCTCTGAACTTGACATTTATCTTCCCCTGCATAACAAAAGATATACCATCAAAACGATTGGGCTTGATCCTGCACAAAATCGAGAGTGGGATTTTAGTCGTGTTCTGGACATATTCAGGTCATTTTCTGACTTAAGCGTTTTTTTCGATTTTATCGAAATAGCCTGTTTTAAGAAATGACGTCGATGGCGAGTTGGCCATACTGCTTGATCCAACTCGCCATTCCACCTCACCAAGATGGCGAGTTGGTCTCTCCTTTCTTCTTTTTTTTTAAAATTTTTTTTTTTGACCCAACTCGCCATCTTGGCGAGTTGGAAGTGCTCCAACTCGCTAAGATGGCAAGTTGGCCTTGTTTCCGAGTCCAGCTCGCCATCTTGGCGAGTTTGAAGTGCTCCACCTCGCCAAGATGGCGAGTTGGCCTTGGTTCAGGAACCAATTCGCCATCTTGGAGAGTTGCAAGTGTTCCAAATCGCCAAGATGGTGAGTTGGCCTTGTTTCATGGTCCAACACGCCATCTTGGCGAGTTGGTAGTGCTCCAACTTGTTATTTTGGCGAGTTGGTTGTCTTGCTTGGCCTGATTCGTTTGTTTGGTGAGTTTGTTTGTATGTTCGGATAGTCAAACTTTCGTAATCGTCTCGTTGTCCGAAGCTTAGAGTAGTCTCTCTCGAGATTTCTTATTTCCCGATTCCTCTTGGAGGTCGAATTAAGACTTGACTTAGGTCTCTCGTGCTCTTTTTATCTTCTTTTTCAAAAGAAAACATTTTTCGAGAAGTTTCTGACGTTTGATTTTGCCGTGATCGATTTCGACCCCAACAGTTAGCCCCCAGCTCGTTAGAATTGTGATATTCTCTCGAACGAGTTAGTATGCCAGGTAAGTTAGGCAGAATCTAAGGTCAGAAATTTTTGAAAGTAAATAGTAAATTTTCTTATCTATAAGTATGTGGAGTAAGTTTTCAAATTCTTTACTTGCTTACTCCCACAACTCTTTCTAAGATAGAAAATTCCTTTCTTTCTTCTCTCTCCTTGGCATAAAGAGAAATTTTTATTTTGAGACCATGTCTTCAAGAAGAAAATCTTCTAGCAAGTCTCATCGCGATTGCTTTGTTTCCGGTGGTTCTAGCTCGCGTTTTAGTGATGCCGTGCCGAAGGTAGAGTTCGAGATCCCTTCAGTCGACCCTGAGGAGGAAGAAGCATACTGGAAGGCGAATTGTGTGGTGAAAGCTCCTAGGCCCGGGATATGGAATCCTTGTCATTCCGTGCCAATCCCATGGAGGGTTGCCCAAGCAGGAGTTGTCCCAATGGTCTTGATGCCATTCAGAGTTTCTGCCGAGTTCCTGAGTCAGTAGAGTTTCGCCTTCCCGAAGCCGGAAAACTGCTGAATCTCCGCCCGAAGGCTACTTTACATGTTTCGAGGCACACTTAATGCAATGCCATCTTTGGTTTCCCATCCCGGCAGTCATTGCGAAGCTTCTCAACGGTTTTAGGTTGTCGATAAGTCAGATTTACCCGTGCGGCTTACAGCACACCGTCGGGATTCTGGTGCTGAGTTACGAACTAGGTGTGACTCTCAATGTTAGCCATTTTGAATCCCTGCTGAAACCTTGCGGAAATTCGACCATGGTTCAGATAAAACCTCATACGAACATGGCGATCATAAAGGAGTTCTACTCGAACTACCATCGCTGGAAAGACTATTTTTTCTTCGTTTGAGTTGATGACGCGTCCGTAGAGGTGACCGGTATTCCTTTCCTTCGGACCACATGGGGTCGGAAAGGTACTTCCAACCGAGCACCAGTTTGTTTCTGACGATGTGTGTGATCTTACGATTTTTATTTTGCAGTGACCAATCCCTTCCTTTCCACTCCAGACGGTCTGAATGACATCAGAGATTTGTTTCGTGGAGAGGAATGCTTCTGGGCCTCGTTCACACCAAAACGGGTCCGACGTGCCATTGCCCTTCACCGTTCCCGGCTAGAGCCAGGCTTACCGGCTGGAGAAGAGTCAGGATCAAGTATGGATGGTTTCGTGCCGTGCAAGGACCAGAAGGAGAAGGTAAAATCAGAAAAATGCAAGGGTAAAAACATCGCTGTTGACAACGTTGAGGCCGAGGGGCAAGATTTTCCCAATGACGTGATCAGGGAATACCTTAACATGCAAGTGTTGAGCTCTGACATATCATGCAAGCAACTTGTTAGCCTTTATAGTATTTATAATCCTGAATTCCTGAATACTTATCCTGAATCTAACTACTTTTCTTTATTGTTTTCAAAACCAAATCCTTTTAACTGAGTAATCTCATCCTTACTCAGCAAACCTGCACTTTACTTTAAACTATTTTCAACCTAGCATAGTCATTAAGATTGCATCTTATTTGTACACTAGCTCTCTGTGGATTCGATCCCTAAGTACTACAACTGAACCTCTTATTTGAGAGAGTAAAGTCACTCCTTAGGATAATTTGAGTGGTATCAAATTTGGCGCCGTTGCCGGGGAGCTTTGATACAATAGGATCTAATCTGATTAGGTCTAGGTTATTTTTATTTTCGTTTTAATTTGTTTTCTGACACAAAATTTTTTCTTGTCTTTTCAGGTACATGCCCAGCAGAACCAGAAGCAACAAGGAATCCCAACTTTGTTCTCAAAGACCCGCTAGCTTGGAGCGTTCAATCCGCAAGGAAATCCGCCCGCATCGATCGGCGCCATCAACTGCCTGTCGGCCGATACTGGCGATACCATGCTGACCGAGACACCGTCTTTGTCGACCGACACTTTCGCACCTTCCGTCGACCGGCCTTCGCTTCACCGTCGACCGACATCTTTCATCGAAATCGATCGATACCCTAACCTTATATCGTCGATACTACTCCGCGAGTCATGGTTGCACCTATTATTCTCACACAAGATGAGAATGGAGACTTGCGTGACCAAGAAGGTCACCTTCGTAATGAAGCAGGTCAGAAACTCAACGCTCAGAATGAAGTAATCCCTGAGCCAGAAACTGCACCTACAAGAGCCGTTCAACCTGTAGAAGAGGCTGCTCGAACACTAGCTGACTACAACCGTTGTGGGAACCGAAATTCGCACCGTCAAATTAAGTTGATTTGGAGGAAAGCTAAGTGAACCAAGCCTTCCTGAAGGTCCGGATATCTGCTGGGCGCACGACACAATCAGTAACGACAAAGAAAATATGAAAACGAAATAAAATCGTAAGAACAAAGAATGGAGCAAAAGATCTTATTTCCGAATCCGCGTTTGAGCGTGAACAACAGGTAAGAGCCTCGGCTACAGGAGCTGTCGGTAAGTTCGCTAGTCTAGCAACCTAAGTTCTAACCTAGTTGAGTCGCAGCTCGCTAGTAAAAACGGAAAATAATGCCTAAGTTGCTCTAAGTGCTCTGGGAGTTTTTTTGTGATCATTTGCTCCTCGCCCAAAGCTCTCCTTATATACTCTTCTTAAGACGGTCTATCTTCTCGCGGGCTGAATCGGGCTTTTTCCATTTTCGTCAATCTTCGTGTTTATCGGGAAACTTGACATTTATCTTCGGAAAACTTGACATTTATCTTCTGGAAACTTGACATTTATCTCTTATGTGAGGATAAGGATAAACCGTCATAGTTATCCTTCCTTTTCGGAAAATCGTAAGTGGGCCGTTTTGGCCACGTAGGGCCGTTTAGACATTTTTACAATTTTTCGAAAGAACAGTCTTTGAAGGTTTCAGTTTTTCCGAAGGAACCCCAATTCCTCGTATAGTCGAGATGTTTGGTGTTTAGAATAACCGTGATCGTACCAAACTCACGAAGATTGATCCAAACAAGCCAAGATGAGATCAGACCGAGCATGATGGGACCGAGACCAGGACGAGGGCCGTCGACCGGCGTCAGGGGGCTTGCCGCCGGTGCCAGGCCGGCTTCGCGAAATCGCGTGCCGCGGCGCCAGGCGGGTGTGCGCCCGGCGTAGGCAAAATGCGCTGGCGTAGGCGGGTGTGCTGCGGCGCCAGGCGGTCCGGTGGCAGCGTGCCGCCAGCGCCAGGCGGGTGTGCCGCCGGCGCCAGGCCAGGTGTGCCGGCGGCGCCAGAGGCGGCCAGCGTGGCAGCGTGCCGCCAGCGCCAGGCGGGTGTGCCGCCCGGCGCCAGAGGCGGCCAGCGTGGCAGCGTGCCGCCAGCGCCAGGCGGTCCGGTGGCAGCGTGCCGCCGGCGCCAGGCGTCTTGCCGTCTGTGGGTTTCCGTTGTTCGATCTTTCCCGTTAGTCGCTCGTGAGGGAAATCTTTGAGTGATGTGGCTTGAACTTTAGGCGTTTAAAATATGAACTTTTAAACAGTCGAGAAGGCTTTGTGGAAGAATCATTATAGTTTGCGGACAATCCGGACATGGGTTTAAGGGACCAAGATGGTGCCATTGCCCGAGATCACGAGACGATTGCATAGATGGGAACCAGGACCTTTGCCGCCGGGCGCGAAGACGGACAGGGCAAGCCTGCCGCCCGTGCCGTGTCCTCGTCACCGGTGCCTGCTTGCCTTCTTGATCCCGGGGCTCCGCGGTCGTTCATGCCTTCTTGTGAGTTCATCGAGTGATGATCCGTTTCTTGGTTTTGATCGACACTTGGTTTTTCTTTCGAGGACTTCGGGTGACGATTTCGTCGTTGACCGATTTTGACCCCAACAGTTAGCCCCCCAGCTAGATAGGAACCGTAGTGCCTTTCGGGTCCTTTGGGCGGTCGGAGTCCAGGAGCAAGTCCTTTATGCTCTTGACCTTTGATAGTTCGCCGGTGAGGAGTTTTGCGGCGAGTCGGGCGCCGAGAACCTTGCAGTTCGCGATGGAGTGATCTCTGGTTTCATGGAACTTCGCGGTAGGAATTATCCTTGTACTGGTTCCTGGTCCAGGTGTTTCCAGAGGTTTTGCCTTGCTCGAGTTGATGGCGTAGTTATGCTCGCCTTGAAGCGTCTTCCCTTCGTGATGGGCGTTTTGTCGTTCTGAGAGGGTTTCTTTTTTGAGGATGTTTTCTGTGGTCCGTGCTTCTGCGATAGAAGCTTCATCTCTTCCTCCATGATGATGAAGTCCATTGCTTTGTGGAGGGTATCCTGGATTGTCCGCGGCTTTTCCTGTAGTATCCACTTTCGGAACTTCGATTTATACCAGAGAGTCTTCCTCAACGCCGATTGCGACATTGTCGCTGATGCCCGCTATCTGGCCATCACCAGTTTGAACTCTTCGCGATGAAGTCGAGCCACTCGCCCTCCTTCTGAAGCTAGACTCCATAGTAAGCGTCCGGACGTCTCTATCCATGAACATGGAGTATTGTTTGAGGAACGCCGAGGCCATTTGGTGGAAGCTTCCGATGGAGTTCCTTTTGAGGCGGAGAACCATTCGAGTGCAGCGCCCTTGAGGTGCTCGACAAAGAAGACAATGACCTGCGTCCCGTTAGCGTTCGAGTTTGCACTACCCATTGCGATCTGGAAAGACTGTAGGTGCGATTTAGATCCGCTGCATCGCCATAGACCGGGATTTTGATCTTCCCTGGGTCTGAGATCGTGTTTCCATGATCCGAGTGGTGAACGGCGCTTCGCGGTTCCTCGAAGTCTATCGATCTGGGCGGAACTGGTCGCCTGATGGATTCGCGATTTTACGCTTTCACTTCAGCCACGGTCTTTTGAGAGATTCACGGAGATCATGGATCTCGCTATTGCTGCCGGCGTTCCTCGAACCTGTCGGCGCTGGTCGCGATAGATCGAGTTTGATCTTCCCGAGTTCTTCCTGCTCCATCCAGTGAGTTCTTCTTCCTCTTACGTCATGGGCTATCGAAGGATACCGTCGCGGCGGACTGGCCGGGTTCTCCTGGGATGGATGTCAGCGTCTTCATCGGAAGGGTCCGATCGGTCGCTGATATCTAGATCGATCTTCCGGCGTCACTTTCCTTGTTTCCGCGGCGGTGGAAGGTTCTGCAGTGCGTTTGCTGTCCTTCGAGCCGTTTCCTGGGTGGGCTCTTCGGGCATCTTTTCCGTGCCCGGGAGATCGGTCGAGTCTTCTCTGGCGTGCCTTGGTGGATCCGCGGAAACTTGCTCCTCGCGTTAAGGTGTCGACCTGTTTTGCAGCGAGGTTATCAGCTTGTCTGTTCGCGCGTGCAGGCGGTAAACAGTTCCTTCATCTGCCTGGCGCCTCAGTGTTTGCATCAGCAGTGACTGTGGGCGCATCTCCAGCTGGAGTCTTCTCCAGCGTTGGCGTCGGCGGGTGTTCCGTCTGGCGCTGGCTGATCTTTGGTGGCGTCGTAGACATGATCAGCGTGTGCAGTTTCGCGAATAGATAGATCGTAACCCCTCGCCAGCACCAAACTGTGGGAACGAAATGCACCGTCAAATTAAGTTGATTTGGAGGAAAGCCAAGTGAACCAAGCCTTCCTGAAGGTCCGGATATCTGGGCGCTGCGACACAATCAATGCGACAAAGAAAATATGAAAGCGAAATAAAATCGTAAGAACAAAGAATGGAGCAAAAGATCTTATTTCGAATCGGCGTTTGGCGTGAACAACAGGTAAGAGCCTCGGCTAGAAGGCTGTCGGTAAGTTCGCTAGTCTAGCAACCTAAGTTCTAACCTAGTTAGTCGACTGCATTAGTAAGCGGAAAATAATGCCTAAGTTGCTCTAAGTGCTCGGGAGTTTTTGTGATCATTTTCCTCGCCCAAAGCTCTCCTTATATACTCTTCTTAAGACGGCCTATCTTCTCGCTGGCTGAATCGGCTTTTTCCATTTTCGCCCATCTTCGTGTTTATCGGAAACTTGACATTTATCTTCGAAAACTTGACATTTATCTTCTCGAAACTTGACATTTATCTCTTATGTGAGGATAAGGATTAACCGCCATAGTTATCCTTCCTTTCGAAAATCGTAAGTGGACCGCTTTGGCCACGCCGGGCCGTTAATACGCTTTACGGTTTTTCAAAGAACAGAGATAGTCTCTGAAGGTTTCGGTTTTCCAAGGAACCCCAATTCTCGTGATAGTCGAGATGTTTGGTGTTTAATAACCGTGGATCGCATTCAAACTCACGAAGATTGATCCAAACAAGCCAAGATGGGATCAGACCGAGCATGATGGGACCAAGACCAGGACGAGGCCGCCGACCGGCGCCGGGGCTTGCCGCCGTGCCAGGCCGCTTGAGGAACGCGTACGCCGGGCCAGGCCGGGGGCGCAGGGTCGGTGTTGCCGGCGCCAGGCCGCCCGCTGCGGACGCTGCGGCCGCACAAGGTCGGTGTGCTGCCGGCGCCAGGCCGCCCGCTGCGGACGCTGCGGACGCTGCCGGGCGCCAGGCCGCCCGCTGCGGACGCGTGCCGCCGCACAAGGTCGGTGTGCTGCCGGCGCTAAGCCGCCCGCTGACGCTGCGGACGCCGCCGCCGGGCGCCAGGTCGGTGTGCTGCCGGCGCCAGGCCGTCCGCTGATGCGTCGCCGCCGCGAGGCCGCCTTGCCGTCCGTGGGTTTTCCGTTGTTCGATCTTTCCCCGCTAGTCGCTCGTGAGGGAAATCTTTGAGTTTTGGAAGGATCTTTAGCCGTGATTTCGAGATAACCGCTTTCAAGGGTTTGAGTAATGTGGCTTCGAACTTTAGACGCTTAAAATATGAACTTTAAACAATCGAGAAGGATTTATGGAAGAATCATTATAGTTTGCGGACAATCGACATGGGTTTAAGAGACCAAGATGGTGCTGTTGCCGAGATCAATGACGACAGCATGATGAACCAGGATCCACGGGCGCCAGACGACAGGCGCTCGCCGCCTCGCGGCCGTTCTGCGCCCACGGTGCCTGCTTGCCTTCGTTGATCCCTCGCTCACGGTCCGCTCATGCCTTCTTGTGAGTTCATCGAGTGATGATCCGCTTCTTGGTTTTGATCGCCACTTGGTTTTCTTCGAGGACTTTCGGTGACGATTTCGTTGACCGATTTTGACCCCTAACAACCGCCCAGATCAGTTCTACACCAACAGATCAGCCATTCGCCCCTCGCTATTCAGAGAGGCGATTTCGAGCTCAAGCCAGTACTACACCCTTGTGGGACAGATACCTTACTATGGGCTGTCCAAAGGAGCATCCTATGGACCATCGGAGAGGTTCGAGGATCTCATATCTGCTATCAAAGCCAATGGAGTCCATGTGGACTACCTTCTCTGTAGCTCTTCAAACACTCTTTATCGGAGAAGCTTTGCGGTATTAATCAGCTACCGAGGATCTCATCTGGGCGACATCAAAAAACATTTTTGCGTAACTTCTTTGATGATGCGGCTGCGAACTTAAGGAGGAAAATTGCCACATTCAATCAGGAGCGGAGAGTCATTTAAGGACACCTGGATCAAATTCAAGTCTTACCAGAGATTGCCCACACCATGGATTCAACAAAGTGCAGCTGCTGCTTGAACATCGCACTGAAGTATCAGATGGCTCTAGACGCACTGCAAGTGAAGGCAACTTCACCGAGGAATCTGAAGATGCTTTGAAGCTGATAAACAACCTAGCATCCAGCAACACCACAAAGAACATTGTAAGAGCAAGATCTGGCGTTCCTTGGAAAGGAACGGATAAATGAGGTACAAGCTACACTTGACAATGTTCAGAAACTGCTAAAAATAAATCTGCTCGAGTGGAGGATGCGAAGCTGATGAAGAAGATGATTACCAGAAGCGAAGTCGGATCAGTGGAACCGGATTTCGTGCGGAAACCAAGGAAGCGAAACTTCACAAGACAGAGAGGAAACTTCAACAGCAGCAACCCCAACAACAGGAGTTATGGAAACTCATCTTACATGAAACCACCCACACCCCGGAAGGAAAGCTAGAAGACATGCTCAGCAAAGTTCTTGAAAGCCAGCAGCGGTTAGAGGTGAACTTCATAGAAAGATCGGCTGTTTACACCACTTGGAATACAAAGCTTGATGCTTTGAGTACCCATGTGAAGAAACTAGAGACGAAGTGATTGACGAGGAAGCTGTTAAGAAGCGAGGAAGCTTTAGGAAAAGGGACTGGAGAAGAAACAACAGGCCACAACGTCGATCTATCATAGAAGATGATTTTTGGAAGTGGTTAAGAAAGAAGCTGCAGGAAGACTTCGGATCAAAACAATTGGCGGCTACCAATGGAATCGATCGATGTCGGATCACCTCATTGATCAACGTCATACCAACAATCGATCGATGGAACAAGACATGGATCTTGAAGAATCCACCAACGAGTGCAATGTCGTGAAGATACTTACTCACGAGGAGTTCGCAGCAAAACACCCACATCCGCCCAGCCCTTACCGTCGGCCAGGCCGGAAAAGCGACCATCGATTGACCGATTGATAAAGAAATCAATCGACACACTCCGAAGCTGTCGTCGATATTCAGTTATCACACGCCGAAAGTAACTTCCCAAGATAGATGTTGCCGACTTAATGCACTCGGGGAGCAATCTAAGCCTTCGAAACCCACCAACCGCCATAATGAAGAAGCCCACGGATATTATTGATCCAATGGAGATAGAAAAGGAAAAGATGGCAGAGTTTTCAGAAAAAAGAAAGAAAGGTTTCCAAACACAAAAAGAGGAGTTAATGAGAAAGAGTTGGCAAGTTTCGAAAGAGAGTTCGAGGATACCTCTGAGAGAAACCCTTTGAAGAAGCACTTTTCACCGCAGTTGTGGATGTTTTCAGAGAGCCCGAGGAGGCGAAGAAGATATCAAGAGATGTTCAACCAAGTCGAGAAAGTATGAAGAACGAGGATCAAACTAGAAGGATCGGGGAAGTTAGTTGGTTCCTTGCTCAGTCCATGGGATCAACTTTCCACGTGCCCTATGTGATACGAGGATCTGGGTTAGCATCTTACAAGGTGATAGCAGATCATCTAGGTCGAAGATAGAGCCCTCTTGAAGAATCGTTCATCTTTGTGGATTGTTCTCAGCGAGAACTCTGGAGGAATTGAGAAACCTTGAAGTCACCATAGGAGACCCTAATTCCAGTGGACTTCCATGTCTTGGTCAAGATAACCTACCTACTTCTTTGCTACTTGGAAGAGCCTTCCTAGCCGGTTGAGCAGTGCAACCCGGACAAACAAGCGTGCTAACTCTGATCAACCTACGGTCTACTATGATCTGTCGCAGTCCTCAAGGTCCCTAAGAAGATCCAAGCGACTCAGACCTTGTAGCTGTTTGCTATTGTGGAGATGAATCACGACTCCAAAGGCGAATCTGAAAAGAGACGCGAGAATCGTCGATAGAAACACTATCTCATCGATCAACTCGGTGAACCGACATCGATCGACACCACATGGTCATCGATCGATTCACTATTCAATCAGATCGAGGAGGAGTTTCAGAAGGTGATTTCGAAGTAAATACGTGGGAGAGCGACTACTACATCCCACCATATGCTGCAAATACTACTCATCTCGAGGGTATCGCGATGATTCGAGGAGGAGAGCTATAGAATGTCAAACCTTGAGAGAAAGATCGACTTCTCGGCCACAACCTCAGAATCCGACATCGTCGGGTCTTCTCCCCATCGATCGATACTACTACCTCGCATCATTCGACAACATCAACAACAAAGCGAAGCGGAGACTACTTCGGGAGCTGGGCAGCGACTACCAGTCTGAGAGCTTAGCGGTCGAGACCGCCCGCACAACATACATCTGACCGAAGAAGTCTCATCGATCGACCGCGACACAGTACAATCGACGATAGGCCTGAACAACCATCGACCGATTCAGAACCGTGCAATCGACGATTCATACAACCAACCATCGAGGTAACACTTCAAATATACTTAATTTAGAAATCTATCTGGATGAGTTTGGTATTTTCAGGGATTCACAAGGTTTTGCAGCTCAATGGATGGACGAACACTCCACATATCCAAAGACATTGCAGGCGTCCTACAGTTAGCCAATGGATCCCACAACCTATTCCAGCAACAACACCACGGACCAGACCACCATTATCAGCACCAGGCAGACACAACAACCGAGGCAAAGGAGGCTGAGGATAACCATCTCAACAGGAAGGATCCATATCTTCAACAGAAATCGATCGATACAGATTGTGTCATCGATCGATAAAGTCCCAATGGAAGAGCCTTCGATATGGAGTTGAAAATTCTTTTGGGAGCAGAGATGAGTATAGGGTCTACAGAGGCGAGAATGGTTTTGCTAGAGGAATAGATGGTGACTTCATCAGTATTTAAAGGCGACATCGAAACTGCTCGAACTTCAATGGATGGCGGCTCCTACATCTACGAAGCGCTAGTTCATTTACAAGATGAGAATTGGTGCAAGAAACCTACACCAAGGGCGAGATCAGCGAGATGTACACGGTTTACTTGGAGAATAAATGGAAAAGCTCTCCATGGAAAAAGTTTGGAAGAGGCCAGACAAGCAGCGATGAGATGAACTGGATGTTCAGTCGAGACCAAGGATTACTCAAGAGGGTTCAAGCGTCTTGAGCTGGAACTTGAAGATCTTCATGGCCTTACAGAACCATAGCAAGAAAAGATCAATATCGATCGGCGGAGTAACATCCACATCGATCGATCACGGAACTACACCATCGACCACTTACTCAAAGCGTGAGGTTGATGAGTCTCTTGGAGATATCTGGAAGAATTGAAGCAGTTCGTCTCAGCATCAAACAAACCACAAACTGTGAGGGGATCTTGCACAACCTAGCAGATCTTAGAATCTGCACAGAAGAGCTGAGGAGATCTATCCGCCTTATCAATGAAGCACATGCAGATATGAACCTGCACCTTGCAATCCTTTTAGAGGATTGACCGTCTGCGGTTGAGAGGAAAATTGCTGATATACACTTCTTAGTAGACAAAGAAGTGGAGGAACTCCCCACTATAGATACTACGCAGGAGGCTGAGAAGTTCCAACGTCAACTTGATTATCAGGCTGCATCGATTGCATCGATCGGCGAGCTCAACCTCACATCGTCGATAAGGCGATTAACTGAAATCGACGGCCAGATGAAGCTCTGCGAAGCTTCGAGAATCTGCAGAAGCAAACATCGACCGATAAGCAAGCAGTTACATCGATCGATACGGACTTCAGAGATCTGTACCAGAGCGATTTGGATAAATTAGCTGATGATGTATACACAGCAATAACAAGCGTGGATGATTCACAAGATAGGCGTCTAGACCATGTATTTCCGCTTGTTGCGAGGTTGGAAGCATGGAATCTAGCATAGAAGGGATGCAGAAAGAAATCAAAGCCATTCGTGAGGCAGCTTGCAAGCAGACTCCTTTAAAATCGACGAATTGCAACCAAATACGATCGATCGATGGACGCCAACAGCCATCGACCAATATTTCAACCTAGGAATCGATCGATACCAGCTCCATCCAAGACAAGATGATCAAGCCTTGATTCATGCAAGCGAGCTCAGTGACCTTCGAAACATGCCTACAGAAGATAGGATGGCGCGGGTCAGCATTGAAAGTCATGAAGAGGATTCAAAGGATCACCGATGAGTTGATTGAGTTAAAGGAAGCGAACCAGAAGATGAAGCCACAAAAGCCTATTGGCATGGTTGGAGAGAAATCAGAGGATACTTGTATCTCAACAAGTACGGACTTCACCTCAGTAGCTCATCTCATCAAAGTCAAGCTAGATGACTATAATCAAAGCTGAGTGGGAGGCAACCCACTGATGGTAGTTTTCATTTTATTTTTATTTTAGGAATTTATTTTTAGTATTTGTTTTTCTTTGCGTTACAATTAGGCGATTGCACTGAAATCGAAACCGACATGACACTGTCGATATCGATCGACATGAACCAAAAGCGTCGGCGAAGATGACTCAACATCGATCGATACGCCACGGTCAGGTATATCGTTCTAAACTTTTGATATCAGTGTACTTTATTATTACCTATGCCTTCTGGACTGGTTATACCTTTGGAGGCGGTGTATGATTTAGAATGCGGGAGATGTTCGCGTCGTTTTACCTTTAAATTTCATAAAAATAAAATGTTTTCAAAATGGTTTTATTGAGTCGAAAGGGATAATGATAATTTAATTTTCACTTTTATCTAACCAATCTTCTAGGCACCATTCTTAGATTTGTTGATGCAGAATGTACTATAGATGCTAAAGTTGATCACTATCAGCTATGACAACACTTTCATTGATTGTGCGGAGGAACCAAAGCTGATTTCCAACCTAACTGACAATTCTTTGCTTGTCTTGGGGCTTGGTATACATGGGATCGGATGCTTCAAACAAGTCGGAAGGTAAAAGCGTGTAGATAATTTTATCACCCTCTCTATCTCATTTTAGAAATTAGATTTAATTTTTTTCTTGAAAAAATCGAAAATTAGCTTAAATTTGTGTTCTAGGAGTAGTTAGATATTAACTAGGAAGGAATTCGAACAGAGCTTGGCTGTTACCCCCTCAAGACTTGATTCATAAGAATTCTATAGGTAAAGGGTTGAACAGGGCTTGGTGGTTACCCCTTCAAGACTTGCTTAAATGAATCTAGGATATAGGTCAAAAAGTGAACGAGGACGGTGGCTGCAACCATTAAGGCTTGATTCATGGAAGCTGTCTGTCTGGGTCAATGTCTTGCAAATGAAAGCAGACTTGACTAGGAGGAAATAGTAGAGAGAGGATAGGACTAATTTTTACAAGGTCCGGATACTTGTTTGAGCAACCTTGCATCTGTGATCGATACTCCCAAGGTAAAAGCCTGCACTTTTATTTTTATGTATAGAAATGAAATCAGTAGAGGGGTTAGTCAGACATGATTGCTAAGTTGTTGGCTAGATGATCAAGGTAGCTTAGCTAGGATATTGCATAATATGCTTCTGTGATTGACAGACTCTTAGATGTGGTTTGCAACAAAGTAGAGTTATGATTCTAAGTTTGAATTTGATTTAGTCCCTACTTTTCAAAACCTCTTTCATAAAGACTGCCTGTGTGTTTGCTTGAGGACAAGCAAAAGGTTAAGTCTGGGGGAGTTGATATACCATGGATTTTACCCGTTTTTTACCCCTGGTATATGAGTGTTTTTACTACTATTATCTATGTTTTGGAGTCTATTAGGTATGTTTTCAGGTTCAGAAGCATTTTGGAGAAAAGTGATGTTTTAGGTGCCTTTTTGGAGCTTAAAGAAGAGTTCACCCGAGATCAAGACTAGAGGTCGACATCAGAATTACACATCGATCGATTCACACTCTGTGCAATCGATCGACACACATTAGCCAAAGGACGATACATCGAGACCATAATCGATCGATGTACACCTTGTACTATCGACGATACCGAGGCTGAAAGACAAGTTGACCTGGCCAACTTAAAGCCCAAGATATCACATTTTACAAGAATGCCCCTGACGAGTTTTTTAACCTAATGAACTCATATATTTTTAAGCCTAAGTGTTTTGGCATTAAAAACAAGCTTTCTTTTCATTCAAGTCTTTTTGTTATACAATCTTTTACAGTAATAGAAGTTGTAAGAGTTTCTTCTGCTTCTACTCATTTTCTTTCAGTCTTTATTTACAAAGGTTATAGGATTCTAGATCTAGAGGAAAGATCAAAGAGATTTGTGATTGGAACTTAAGTGTTCATTCCTCTAATATATCTATGAACTCCTATTATTACCTTGTTGTTATGAACTACTTAGCCATGTCTGAGTAGATTCACTTGTTAGATTTAGGGTTTAAATAGGATATGAGGGATTAGCCCCAGCCTATAATTGCTATAGTTGTGATATTTATTGTTAGGATTGTTCATTAATGCTTTTCCAGCTTAGCTACCTAGAACATGAACTTGGATTGCATTGATTTATTACATGCAATACCGATAACATCCTAAACATGCTATGACCCTCTTGAGATATCGCAGCTGATCTAAGATCATGGTGAGCATTGTATCAACTTCAGCATAAAGCTTGCTTAGAGCCATATCGTCGATACTCTATAGAGTAATCGATCGACGTAGATAGAGGTGTATCGGTCGATATTCCTATCGAACTATCGGCGATACCAGCGGCCAGTAGTAGACCCATAACACCATTTAGCATCTAAGTAATAGATGGTCTAAATAATGCAGAGCTGATGGATTCATTTAATAAGTGTTGAGCTCGACATATCATGCAAGCAACTTGTTAGCCTTTATAGTATTTATAATCCTGAATTCCTGAATACTTACCCTGAATCTAACTACTTTTCTTTATTGTTTTCAAAACCAAATCCTTTTAACTGAGTAATCTCATCCTTACTCAGCAAACCTGCACTTTACTTTAAACTATTTTCAACCTAGCATAGTCATTAAGATTGCATCTTATTTGTACACTAGCTCTCGGGATTCGATCCTAAGTACTACAACCTAACCTCTTATTTGAGAAAGTAAAGTCACTCCTTAGGGTAATTTGAGTGGTATCAATACTCCTCTTAAGGCAGTTTGCTCTTTCCCTTTCTGCCCCTGGTCGAGTTTATCGCTTCACGGAAATATTCAATTTTTCTCTGATCTTTCCGTTATCTTTGGAAACTTCACATTTATCCTCTGAACTTGACATTTATCTTCCCTGCATAACAAAAGATAAACCATCAAACGATTGGGCTTGATCCTCGCACAAAATCGAGAGTGGATTTTAGTCGTTCGACATATTCAGGTCGCCCGACTTTAAGCTTTTTTTCGATTTTATCGAAATAGCTGTTTTAAGAAATGACGTCGATGGCGAGTTGGCCATACAGCTTGATCCAACTCGCCATCTTGGCGAGTTGGAAGTGTTCCACCTCACCAAGATGGCGAGTTGGTCTCTCCTTTCTTCTTTTTTTATTTAAATTTTTTTTGACCCAACTCGCTATCTTGGCGAGTTGGAAGTGCTCCAACTCGCTAAGATGGCAAGTTGGCCTTGTTTCCGAGTCCAGCTCGCCAAATTGGCGAGTTTGAAGTGCTCCACCTCGCCAAGATGGCGAGTTAGCCTTGGTTCAGGAACCAACTCGCCATCTTGGAGAGTTGCAAGTGTTCCAAATCGCCAAGATGGTGAGTTAGCATTGTTTCATGGTCCAACACGCCATCTTGGCGAGTTGGTAGTGCTCCAACTTGTTATTTTGGCGAGTTGGTTGTCTTGCTTGGCCTGATTCGCTTTGTTTGGTGAGTTTGTTTGTATGTTCGATAGTCAAACTTTCAATCGCCTCGTTGTCCGAGGCTTAGTAGTCTCTCGAGATTTCTTATTTCCCTCTCTTCGAGGTCGAATTAAGACTTGACTTAGGTCTGCTCTTTTTATCTTCTTTTCAAAAGAAAACATTTTTCGAGAAGTTTCTGACGTTTGATTTTTCCGTGATCGATTTCGACCCCAACAGTTAGCCCCCAGCTCGTTAGAATTGTGATATTCTCTCGAACGAGTTAGTATGCCAGGTAAGTTAGGCAGAATCTAAGGTCAGAAATTTTTGAAAGTAAATAATAAATTTTCTTATCTATAAGTATGTGGAGTAAGTTTTCAAATTCTTTACTTGCTTACTCCCACAACTCTTTCTAAGATAGAAAATTCTCTCCTTGGCAAAAGAGAAATTTTTATTTTGAGACCATGTCTTCAAGAAGAAAATCTTCTAGCAAGTCTCATCGCATTGCTTTGTTTCCGTGGTTCTAGCTCGCTTTAGTGATGCCGCGTAAGGTGAGTTCGAGATCCCTTCAATGACCTCCGAGGAAGGAAGAGGTAAGGCTTAATTGTGTGGTGAATAGGCCCGGATATGGAATTTGTCATTCGCGCCAATCCCATGGAGGTTGCCCAAGCAGGAGTTGTCCCAATGGTCTTGATGCCATTCAGAGTTTCGCCGAAGTTCCCGAGTCAGAGAGTCTCGCCTTCCGGCCGGAGAAACTGCTGAATCTCCGCCCGAAGGCTACTTTACATGTTTCGAGGCACACTTAATGCAATGCCATCTTTGGTTTCCCATCCGGCAGTCACCGCGGCTTCTCAACGGTTTTAGGTTGTCGATAAGCCAGATTTACCCAGGCGGCTTACAGCACATCCGGGATTCTGGTGCTGAAGTTACTTAACTAGGTGTGACTCTCAATGTTAGCCATTTTGAATCCCTGCTGAAACCTTGCGGAAATTCAAGCATGGTTCAGATAAAACCTCATACCTAACATGGCGATCATAAAGGAGTTCTACTCAACTACCATCGCTGGAAAGACTATTTTTTCTTCGTTTGAGTTGATGACGCGTCCGTAGAGGTGAGCGGTATTCCTTTCCTTCGGACCACATGGGGTCGGAAAGGTACTTCCAACCGAGCACCAGTTTGTTTCTGACGATGTGTGTGATCTTACGATTTTTCTTTTGCAGTGACCAATCCCTTCCTTTCCACTCTAGACGGTCTGAATGACATCAGAGAATTGTTTCGCGGAGAGGAATGCCGGGCCTCGCTCACACCAAACGGGTCCGCCGTACATTGCCCTTCACCATTCTCGCCAGAGCCAGGCTTACCGGCTGAGAAGAGTCAGGATCAAGTATGGATGGTTTCGCGTCGCAAGGACCAGAAGGAGAAGGTAAAATCAGAAAAACGCAAGGGTAAAAACATCGCTGTTGACAACGTTGAGGCCGAGGGGCAAGATTTTCCCAATGACGTGATTAGGGAATACCTTAACAGTGGTGAGCCAGTCGACCTCGATGAGTTTTTTGACTTTGATCCTCCAGCCGATGATGGGTCCAATGAGGTGCCAGAGTTCGCTGAGGCGTCAGGGATGATTAACGGGGTAAATTCTAATTCTTTCTTCTATTGCCAAGCTCTTTGTTGTTTGTTTTTTGAACACGAGGGTTTTTGCAGGCCCTTCTTTCCGTAAGCCAGGCTCTTAGTGTGAGCAGACAGGAAGCTCGCATGGCTCAGTTCAAGGCTGAGATGGCCGTCAAGGAGATTGCTCGCCTGAAAGGCGAACTGGAGCTTTCCCATTGTCGTGGGAGAGAACCGCCGAGGCAGAAATTTGTCGTGCCTATAGGCGAGTGTGGGAACCGAAATTCACACCGTCAATTTTCGTAAATTAAGGAAAGTCAAGAAACCCTAGCTTTCCCTGAGGTTCCGGATTCTCTGCGAGAGCCAACGAAGAGTGACCAAATAAATGCGGAAAAATATGTAAGGACAATAAATCGAGTTGGAAAAAGTAGATCGTTATTTCGAGTTTGCGTATGAGCGTTTCAGAAGTAAAAGCATACAAGAAGCTTGTCTGGAAACAGGATTACAAAGGAAATCATATGACAAAAGACGAGACTAAGTTTATCAGTAGTACCACCTATGTCAAGGGAAAACCTATGACCGCAAAGTTTTGGGACTGGACCTTATGGAAGGCTGCCTACGTACCCCTTTCGAGGATCAAGTCGAACGTAGTTCAATTAGAAAGATTTGTACAAGAGATCGAACTGCCTCGGCGAGTTCGTCTAGTATGAGTGCAAGTCATAGAAACATACATGTCAATAATAATGCCTAGGGTTTCTAAGTGCGGAGTTCTAGAGACTCAGAAAAGTCTTCTTTGTCTTTAGCTTTAGCTCCCCTTATATATGCCCTCTAGGTCGTTTTAGAAATCTCTCGGAAATTTTTCTTTTTCTTCTCGATCCTCATCATTATCTTGGAAACTCGATATTAATCTTCCGATTTCGCGAGATTTCACCTTATCCTGCAAGTAGGATAAATCGTCATAACATTGCTGGGCTAGATTTTGAATGGAATCGTAAGTGGTTTTGGGCTGTGTTCTAGGCCTCTTCGGACCGTCTTCCGACTTGAACATTTTTACGATTTCTTTGAAAGTACGCTCCTTGGTACGACGTCGATTAAAGAGGAAGTTCATACTCCTCGTATAGTTTAGACGATTATGATGTTAAGTTAACCGTCGCCATTTTACGATAATTACAAACTTCATTCGGGAATATGGACCTTGACGGTTTTTATCGTAAGATTCCAGTGGTAACTCCGATCGAGACGAAACGAGGGACTGATCTTTTCGAGCTATGATATACCATGAATTTGACCTGATTTTACCCATGGTATATAATTGTTTTAGAATATATTTTATGTGTTTTGGAGTCTATTTAGATTATTTACAGGTTCAGGGACGTTTCGGAGGAAAGTGGTGATTTTGGTGTCTTTTGGAGCCTTTTGAGTGTAGGACTGCAAAGACGCGTCAGATATTTAGCTATGGATGAAGACCTTAACACCATTAGATTGAGACCATATTGTGACACAAGATATAAATTTTAGTTAGCTATCCAATGCCACTGGTTTGGGATCAATCAGCATCCTGTAGCAGAAGTTATACCCGTTTTACTGAAGAGTGGTCAGTCTGCCTCGCGAGAGGAAGCTGTCGAGAAGATGAATGGATGACGATCGACGCAACAGACTTGGTGTCGATCGACATGGATCCCAGAATGTGGGCCGAGCCTAATTTATGACCGACTGAAACCCAGAAGCTACCACAAATTACCAATATGCCTCTGGACGAGCAGAAACCCTATTTATGTGTTTTCTAAGCCATTGTTGACGGCTACGCTTTCTACACTTTCTATTATTCTATCCTATTGTTTTCTCTTAGGGTTTAGAGAGAAGATAAATTCTCCTTCATAGATTGATTGGAACTACATTGGTTTTATCATTGATTTCTATTCTATTATTATTCAGACTATGATTTCTATTATTGCTGCCATGTCTGAGTAATTCTCTTGTTAGGTTTAGGGATTTCATGAGCTTAATGTCAAACTGATAATCAATTAGGATTGCTAGGTTATCTATAGATCTCTACACCAGGTGATTTGTAATACTAGGATCTGGAGTAGTTAGAAAAGCATGACAGTGTGACTAATTGCTTGGAACCTAGAATCATAGGACAATTGAGAGGCACGAAAGTACCATCAATTAATGGAACCCGAGCTCTGCTGGATTAGATACCTAGGCGCATACGATAGTTGGTCTAGAAATCTAGTTGAACATAATCGATTAGGTCGTTAATGCTTGTCTGAGGTAGTATGATGTCTTGCATATTTTCATTGTTTTAGCCATCTTTATCATGCATTCTTTATCTAATAGATTAAGTTTTAGACATATTTAGGATCCATTTTGCATTCATAAGTCCTTATCAGGTGTTGGAGTGTTCCATGGAGTAAAAGAAGGTGTTGAGAGTCGTTTTGATGCAAAAATGAGATGAAGAAGGTGCTTCGCCAAATTTGGGACGAGTCAGCCTCGATTTGGATCAGCCGGACAGTCCTTGGTGAAGAATGGGACAAGAACCGGACGTGACCAAGACATGGAGGACGGCCGTGGGCGCTGGGACGCGGGTACACTACCTGCGCAGCCTTGGAACGTCCGAAGCTGGACGGCCGATGCGCGGCCGGACATGCGTGGGACGCCATACCCGAGCGGGATCGGAACGATGCGGAAACAGGCTGGTGCGCAGGACGCCATACCCGCGCGGGACAAGGCCGATACGAGGACAGCGGCGTCTTGAACTGATCTGCAGTCACCTTACCAGCGTGGGACAAAACGGCAGAGGCGGAGACGCGGGCTGGGCGTCTTGTGGGCTGGATGAGGCCAACCTACCCTGAGCGTTTTTCACCCTCTCTTCCTCTTGGTTGAAGCCGACCTTTTAGTAATCTTTAATGATGTTTTTAGGTTTTCTAAGCCAAGTATAAATACTCTTGTTAGCCCCAAAGTGGGACTTATGTTATTTTCTCTCTAGAACACAAAAAAATTTGGTGAAAGTCTTATCTTTGAATCATAATCTCATCTTATCTTTGTGTTCTTGAGTGTTTGATTTCATCTTCTTTCTTTCTCTACATGATGAAGCTTGAATCTCTCATGGCTTTAAGAGTAAGCATGTGGATTAGTGAGTAGATCCATTTAAGATTCATGGGTTAGGGTGATTAAGTGTAAATCCAAGGTGTTTAGTGTTAGATCTTTCTTTTCCTTGCATGATTGGGTGTTTTTAATGTTATATATTTGAGTTGGCCTCTCAAACATAGAGCTTTAGGCATTTCCGCCCGGAAGGTGTTCGATGAAATGCCTGAACCAACTCATATATGCTTTTTTTAAGACCCCGATCCGGCCGACTAGGCCGTGGTCGATGTCTCACGTCGCTCGGTCCATACCCTGACCGAACCTCTAAAAATTTCGCCCTTTATTTAAAACATCGCCCATAACTACTAGCTAGCTCGAAGGTCAATCCTACGTAAACCGAGTCATACAAATCCGAGGTTCCATTCCCCTAAATCATTCTATCTAGATCGAAGCAACATTGCTAGATCATACCTTTGCCACATCCACAGTGTTTGTTAGCTCGTTGTCCCAGCTGCCAAAGCTGGATGGATAGCTCGTCCAGCTCAGCTGAGCTGAACCACTTCACTTGAGGTTCAATACTCTCTTCCAGCTGATCGAGCTGTGAGGTAGCTTTGCCCAGCTCCCCGTCCACTCGTCCAATTCTCCATATACCTGTATAAACCCTTCCCCTTGGAACTTAGTCATTCAGCCAACCATCCCCACAGACTAAGTACCTTTGGAAAGTCTTCAGCTACAAAAACGACCTCAAGCAAACATGCTCCAAAAATTAATTAAAATGTATTAAAACTCATGATAAATCCCAACTAAGAGATTCCCATAATCAGAATTCTCAGAACCGATCTCGATCATATAGATCTCGACTAAAATCAGTCAAACCGGCCATAGGGTGACTGCATCAAATCAATCCCTAAAACTCAATTAAAATTCATGACAATTCATGATAAATCATTACTAATAATAATCCATGGTCAGATATCAATGAATCCCTCTGGATCATATAGATCTCGACCATGACCAGTCCGGCCGATGGCCAAAGACTTCATACCTGAACCGGCCAAGGCCTGGTTTAGTACCACCATGTCTCAGGCGTGTGCTCCCCGGGAACCAAGTCCTTTCATGGACTAACAAGGCCCATCAGATCCTAAGTCAATCAACCAACCACCCCACATGACTCAGAACTGATGAGTCTTCGCACTTCCTAACCGGCCATGGAACCATGTCCCACTGAACCTGATTAGTATTGCTCTTACCACCGGTGCATCCTTTGATCCATCAGATCAGACACCTTGATCTACCATCCATGGATCAGGTCGTCCATCCTTGCCCATGATCAGATCACACACGGCCTTCCTTGTATAAACACACCAGCACAATACTTGTGGTCCATACCAACAAGTACTAGCCTTACTCCTCTCCTTTGCTTGCTGTTGGATCCAAACGAATTGGACCTTGCACTCCACATGGTTCCTCTGATACTAGGATCCCCATGTGTGTGGGAACCGAAATTCGCACTGTCGATTTTAATGAATAAGATTGCGGAGGAAAGCCAAGTTAACCCGACTTTCCTTGAAGGTCCGGATTCTCTGCGACAGCCAACGACAAGTGACGGTAATGCGGAAAAGGTTTTGTTAAGATTGGGGACTGGACCTTAGAAAGGCTGCCTCGTACCCTTCGAGGATCAAGTTGGGCGTGGTTCAGTTAAAAGAGTTGAACAAGAGATCGAACCGTCTGGGCGGGTTAAATGCAGTATGGCGTTTGTCATAGAAGCAGGCATGTCGAAGATAGCGCCTAGGGTTTCTATGTCGCGGAGCTCTTAAATAAAATTGTCCGATCCTTCCGAGAGGAGCGGAGATTTGCGAAGCAGGAGGCGGCCAGACGCTCTAGGCCTGGTTAGGTCTAGTATGGCGTTAGTCATAAAGCGGGCATGTCGAAGATAATGTCTAGGGTTTCTATGTCTTGAGCTTCACAGTAAGAATTGTTAGATCCTTCGAGAGGAGCGGGGTCTGCGGAGAAGATAAAGCTAGAACAAGAGGTCCAGGCGTTCTAAGTCCTGCCTCGCTGGCCTAACCGCCTAAGTTCTAAGTTCTCTAAGCTAGGGGAGTTCTCTAAGTCTAGATTCTAGGATTTTCGGATCCTCTTCTCCTCTGCTCTTGCTCTCCTTATATACCCACTCTAGGTGGGGTTTCCTTAGGATGATGGACCCTGCTTTGGGCCCAAGTTTATCTCTTCAGGAAGTATTCCATTTTCGTCGATCTTTTAATTATCCTCGAGTTTTCCCTATTTTTGGTGACTTGATGTTTATCCGATTTTGAAATCGGATAAACCGTCATAACCAGATTGGGCCTGAATTCTTAAAATCGTAAGTAAGTCCGTGGACTTGTCTTAAATCGTTGAATGTTTTTATCGGTTTCGGAAAAGACTATCTTTCTCGTAAAATAAACCGCATAGCCTAAATGATCGATGTTGAGTTAATCGATCTTGTTTTATCGCGATATCTTCTACGAAATCAATCCTTCTATTTTTGTCGTAAAACATCGGGGCGATTCCAACGAATCGAAAGATGTTCATTCATTAGCGTGATCGTACCAAACTCACGAGGATCGATCAAACAAGCCAAGATGGGATCAGACCGAGCATGATGGGACTGAGACCAGGGCGAGGGCGTCGGCCGGCATCATGGGCTTGCCGCCGCGCCAGGCTGGCTTGCAGGACGCTGCGTCGCCGACGCCAGGCGGCTTACGCCCGGCGCCAGGCGGCTTACGCCCGGCGCCAGGCGACCAGCGTGGCGATGCCTCCGGCGCCAGGCGAGTGCCGCCGGCGCCAGGCGAGAGTGCCGCCGGCGCCAGGCGAGTGCGCCCGGTATGAGCGACCAGCGTGGCAGCGTGCCTCGGCGCCAGGCGGCTTCAGCGTGATGTGTGCCTTGGCGCCAGAAGTTCTTGCCCATGGGTTTCCGTTGCCGATCTTTCCCTCGTTAGTCGTTAGATGCGGAAATCTTTGAGTTGGAAGGATCTTTAGCCGTGGAATTCCGAGATAACCGTTTTCGACCTCACCCGAGAGTGGATATTTTAATTTGAAAATCTCGTATAACTTCTTTTCAAATTATCCGAGACTTTTTGTTTTAAGAAATACTTTCCAGAGACTTTCAGTCATTGATTCCGTCGTGACCGATTTTGACACCAACAATGTGTCTCATCAATGGGTCGGATCCATGGTTAACATCATGATCAAACCCAACATAAAACCATGAACCATCATGGATCACTATCCAATGAACAGCATCTAACTATCACCCCACATGGATGAAGTAGATCAACAATGGGAGCCGTACCTTCGACTCTCCATCAACTGGTTAAATTCCCGACCCCCTGGGGGATCCGAATGATCTGAGGGGATCAGGAGAATTCCAGAGCCTGCTATCAGACCACCCTAAAGGGGAAGACCAAGGTCTTATAGCAATTACAGAAAAAGCTTCCAGCTCCGCACGCAGAAAAGCCGGAAGTAGAAGACATGGACGAGGTGCCCTTGGTAGAAGGAGATGCAACGTGAAGCCTACAAATAGGGTCCAAGCTCCCAGAAGGATCGAGACAGGGGCTGATAGACTTCCGAAGATCTAACTCCAACTATATCGCGTGGTCTCACAGAGACATGCCAGGAATCGACCATGAGGTAATCATGCACAAGTTACAAGTGGATCCCCAGTATCCACCCGTTCGACAGAAAAGAAGGGAATTCATCCCAGAAAGGGACGAAATCATCAACAAGGAAGTAAGGAACCTGCTGGACGCCAGGTTCATACGGGAAGTCCTGTATCCAGAGTGGCTGGCCAACGTGGTCGTAGTGAAGAAGAAGAATGGGAAGTGGAGAGTCTGTATCGATTTTACAGATCTCAACAAGTCGTGTCCTAAGGATCCCTTTCCCCTTCCTCACATAGACAAACTAGTCGATGCCACCGCAGGACATCAACTCATGAGCTTCATGGATGCATTCTCGGGTTACAACCAGATCCTTATGCATCCTGAGGACCAGGAGAAGACCTCCTTTATGAAATCCAGGGGCATCTACTGCTATAAGGTCATGCCTTTCGGATTGAAAAACGCCGGGTCTACCTACCAGAGGCTGGTAAACATGATGTTCGCAGATCAGATAGGCAAACAATGGAGGTCTATATTGAAGACATGTTGGTCAAGTCCCTCGAGGCAGAAGACAATATCTCTCATCTGTAGCAAGCCTTTACCACGCTAAGGAAATACCACATGAAGCTCAACCCCACGGAGTGTTCTTTCGGAGTCAGCCCCGCAAAGTTCCTTGGGGGCATAGTCACCTACCGGGGCATAGAGGCTAACTCAGAGCAGATAAGGGCTACCCAGGTGATACCTTCTCCTCGAAACATGAAAGAGGTGCAAAGATTTACAGGCCGAATAGCCACGTTGAGTAGGATTATCTCCAGACTGTTCGATAAATCTCACGCATTCTTTGAGGCTCTGAAGAATCCTCAAGACTTCCAATGGAGTAATAAGTGCGAGCACGCCCTGGATGATCTGAAGATTTATCTGACTATTCCACCTCTCCTATCAAAGCCTCTCGACGGAAAGATCTTGCTACCGTACCTGGCAGTGTCGGAACATGCAGTAAGCGGAGCCTTTGTAAGGAAAGAAGGTAGGAGGCAGCACCCATCTACTATGTAAGCAAATCATTGCTGAATGCCGAGACTCGTTATAATCATCTCGAGAAGCTAGCATTAGCACTGGTCACGACAGCCCGCAAACTACGCTCCTACTTCCAGGCCCATCAAATTGTAGTAGTGACTTTTTATGCTATCAAAGCAGTCCTCCACAAGCCTGGAGTACCCAGACGCCTTGCCAAATGTGCAGTGGAGCTGGGAGAGTGCGATGTTATCTTCCGGTCTGCCATTGCTATCAAGTCGCGGGTCCTGGCCGACCTTATTGCTGAATTATCTCCCTTGATGCTTCCGGCCTTACAGCAAGAGATGAGCCTACAGGGCAAAGAAGGGATATTCTACATTGATGCCTCCAGCAACATCAGAGATATAGTCCTATGTTCAGTCCTAACCTCCCCAATCGGAGAACCTGCGTCAACGACCATGAGATGCGACCTCGAGATGGCCAATAATGAAAATGAAGACCAGGCCCTGGTCACAAATTCAACAATCTCCCCCAGAGAGAAAGCTCCTTATAAGGTAATCGAGGTGCAGGGGGCAGGAGCCTATAAGCTACAAGACCGTAAATGCAAGGTACAACCTAATTGCTGGAACACCTTGCACCTCAAATTCTACCATTTTTGAAACGATCTCCGGATCAGGCTTTTTATAGTTATATTACTATCTACATTTATTTAGGTACACTGGTTTCCTACTCCTATGTATGCTGATAAAAACGTCTCCGGACTAAAGCTTATATAATTCATTTAGTTTCGACTAAAGGAGTCTAAGGAACTCCACTGTACTTAAAGGGGCATACTAGCTGGATCAGGTCCCAAGGGTTCCCTCGATCCTGGCAAACCCTACATCTCCGTGACACGATTCACAAAAACATTGGGTGTATGACGTACAGGAAAGGGCCTGCGCAACCCTAGTACACTGTCAAAGACACCTCAGTCCATGCGTAAAAGTCTCGAGCTAACGTAGGGACCGCACGTACTACTGCCCAAAACCCTGCATTAAAAACGCCACAAGCTATACACAATGCAGGGCGTATGACGTATAACTGCAGAGTACTGTCATCAGCCTGGAACTGATGCAGGGAGCAAACGGTGCAAAGAACCCCGGATCACTTCATATTCACTACTTCTCCAGACGTGGAAAGTAGTAAGTCTGGCACTAGGAAAACTACTACGAGTAGATCCACACCAGCTCCAAATTAAAGACTGAGAGTGGCTTTCTGCAGAAAGCAAAGTGCAGCATGATAGGATCTCGATAGTGGCCTACTTCTGAGCGGCAATACGCGAATCCTTGACCCGAGATAGTTAGCGGCCTACCCAGGGGGGGGCAGAACACGATCTCGATGAAAACAACCTCCGGTTTTAAACCAGAACCTTCGGGTTCTAAATCTTAACCTCAGGGTTTAATAAAAATCTCCAGATTTTTATAAAAACCTTCGGGTTCTAAAGTTCAGACCTTAGGGTTCAAGCAAAAATCTCCGGATTTATTCAAAACCTTCGGGTTCTAAGTTCCAAACTTGGGGCTCAAACCAAAATCTTCGGATCTAAATTGGATCTCCAGGTTCTAGATCAAAATTTCAGGCAGCGCAGTTTATTTCTTCTAGGCTACAAGCCTCAAGAACGACCTAAACGAATACTTTTATTCCACAAAGGGAGATTATTCCAACAAACATCGAAGAATCCTCAAGCAGAAGGGTCAACGTCCATATCCGAGGATGGAGGGATAACAGGCTCATCTTCGAAAGAAGGGGGTCAACCCCTTTGAGTCTCGCTTCGGCCAAGACTATGGTCTTGAAATGGTCCAACTCCCTGGCCATATTCCACTTATGAGCTTGTCCATTGAGCTACTCCCTCATTACCTCCCATCGAGAGGTAATCCTCCCTCCATTTACGGCCATTGTCATCCTATCCTCTGAGGCTCTTAGCTCCCCTTCAAGTTTTGCGAATGCCTCCTCCAGCTCCTGCTTTTCCCGGATTAATCTCAGCGCCTCCGCCGAAGAATTATCTACTAAACCCTCGATTGCTTTGGTCTTGGCCTGAAGATCACAAAGTTCCATCTCCTTAGCAACGCGTTTTCTCACCACCTCAGACAATTTCCGGGTCAGCTTCTCAACTTCCTCCCGGGCAAAATATGGACTCTCCCCCAATAGCCGATCTCCCAAGTGATGCAACTGAGAAATGGTCTGCATTGAAATCACCAAGTAAGAATCACGACAAAAGGTTGAGCTTCAAAACTGAAAAGTCCTGCCCTTACCCGAAGAAGTTGTTGGTGTCAAAATCGGTCACGACGGAATCAATGACTGAAAGTCTCTTGAAAGTATTTCTTAAAACAAAAAGTCTCGTATAATTTGAAAAGAAGTTATACGAGATTTTCTCAAATTAGAATATCCACTCTCTGGTGAGGTCAGCGGTTATCTGAAATCTGACTAAAGATCCTTCCAAACTCAAAGATTTCCCGCCGCGAGCGACTAGCGGGGAAAGATCGAGACAGCGAAAACCCGCAGGTGACAGAACTCAGCGGCGCGTCGCAGCGGGCGACCTGGCGCCAGCGGCACCCGACCTGGCGCCGGCGGCAAACCCCGGCGCCGGTCGGCGGCCCTCGTCCTGGTCTCGGTCCCATCATCGCGGCGGTCTGATCCCATCTTGGCTTGTTTGGATCGATCCTCGTGAGTTTGAATGCGATCCGCGGCTCTGGAATGAACATCTTCGATTCGGTTGGAATGCGTCCTCGATGTTTTACGACAAAAACTAGAAGGATTGGATTTCGTAGAAGATATCGTTATAAAACAAAGATCGATTAGCTTGAACATCGATCCTTTAGGCTATCACGGTTTATTTCACGAGAAAGATAGTCTTTAAATCGTATAAAGCGTTCAGCGACTTAAGACAAGTCCACGGACTTACTTACGATTTTAAAATTCATGCCCAATCAGACTATGGCGGTTTATCAATTTCGAACATCGGATAAACATCAAGTCACCGAAAAATAGGGAAAACTTCGAGGATAATTATGAAGATCGGCGAAATGGAATATTTTCTGAAGAGATAAACTTGGGCCTAAAGGCGAGGTCCATCATCCTAAAGCAAACCGACCTAGGAGTGAGTATATAAGGAGAGCAAGAGCAGAAGAAGGGGATCGAAAATCCTAGAATCTCGACTTAGAGAGCTCTTGTTAGCTGATAGAACTTAGAATTTAGGTGGTTAGACTAGCAAGGCAGGCCCTAGAGCGTCTGGCAGCCTCCTGCTTCATAAATATCCGCTCCTCGGGAAGGATCGGACAATTCTTTTACTTGAGCTCGCACATAGAACCCACAGGCGTTATCTTGACATGCCTGTTTCTATGACAAGCGCTCATACTGACGAACCAGCGGTTTCGATCTCTTGTTCAATTCTTTCTAAACTGAACTTCACGTCCGACTTGATCCTCGAAGAGTGCGTAGAGCCTTTCTTAAGGTCAGTCGCAAATCTTAACAAAACTTTTCGCATTTATTCAATCACTTGTCGTTGGCTGTCGCGAAGAGATCCGGACCGAAAGTCGGGTTAACAGCTTTCCTCCGTTTCTATTCATTAAAATCGTGATGTGAATTTGGTTCTCCGCAGTTTGGCTAGAAAGAGGGGCCGCAGTTACTCTTACTCATCGACGCCAAAGCAGTCGAACCGATGGGAATATGAAAGAAATTGCAGTTTGCGTCCAGCGATGGTAAAACAACTCCAGCAGCGACTGTTTCTACGGCCAGCGCTTACATAAAGCGCCCGGTGCTTTCGAACAAATCAAAACCTAGCAGCGACTTTCTGCCACAGGAAGAGCAACGAGCTTCATAATTTCTCTATCAAACAGAAAGAACAGCGATAAAATATATCAAACCCAAAATTTGTCTTGTTACCAAGTTAAAATCGCGAGCAAGGTTTCTAAAACGTTTCTTCGAGAACCTCTCGGAAAAATAAAACTTTTCTCCTCGAAACCTTGGGAAACCCTATACTCGGAACAGAAGCACGGCAAATCTGTTCACCGATTCCTACTACCATACTTCTTACAAACAACTCTCGAGGAACAAGCGGAGAGCGAAAGCGAAAGGTGGGAGCTTGATCTTACTAGGGCGACTTGCCATGGGGTAAGATCAGTCTTCCCAGTCCGCCTTAGTAAGAGCCCACTTTGTTCTCCTTTGTGTCTAGGTCAAAATGGCTTCGTTTCATCTCAATCGGGTTTCCGTTGAGATTTGTGTGAAAGAACAAAGTCACTGTCGACCACCTCGCCGTGGGCAGGACAAACATTACCGAGGTCACCTCACCCTCCGACATGGCTAACTCGCCACAGGGTGAACTCACCTTCGTTATCCTTTGAGTCTAGATCAAGTGGCTTTCGTTTAGTCTCAATCGGGTTTCGTTGAGATTTTCACGAAGAACAAAATCACTCTCGACCACCTCGCCGTGGGCGAGAACAACCATCACCAAGGTCACCTCGCCCATGGCCACCTGCCTGTGAAACCTCACTTTGCTCTTCTTTGAGTCTAGGTCAAGATGGTTTCGTTTAAATCTAATGCCTGGGTTTTAGTAACTTCGATCTTTGAGTCCGTGAGCCCGAGGGATCGGCGAAGGCGACAACAACGGCTTTACATCAGCGGGGCGGGACCGCGACACGAGGCTGACGAAACATGGCGCCCGGCGACGAACCGACCACACCAGCATGCTGCACCGGCGACAGACGACCAGCGCCGTGCCTGGCGCTGACGAACCGACTGCCTGGCGCCTGGCGCCCGGCATTTCGTCCTCTCCGTCTGGCGCCCGGCGAGCCGTCGTTCCGTCTGCCGCCCGGCAAGGGTCCTGGCCCATCCGTGAAGTCATCTTGTGATCTCGGGCAATGGCAACATCTTGATCCCTTAAACCCATGTTGGATTGTTGAAACCACGGCGATTCTTCCATAAAGCCTTCGATTGTTTAACAAAGTTCATATTTTAAAATAAGCTCGGCAATATTTTATGAAACACCATTCCTAAAGTCATACAAGATCATATGAAGCGATAAGGACCTAACCAGTTAAGCTCATAGCCTGGCGAGCTAATAGCCTCACTTTCAGTGGCGTCTTGCCCAATGTCTCCAATTGTCTAAAGCACCCACCTTAGCCTTCTTGAGTTATCGCCTACTTCTCCTCCCTTTGTTTCAGCGATTCTGTATTGTTCCTTGGACACATTGTCAATTTAACCAGTAGTGCGAAGAAGCGAGAACAGGAACTTGGCGTTCATATCTCTCTTTAGCTCCGATATTCTCGTCAATTTCATCAAAAACCGATTCTCGTTTGGTATCAAACTTTTCAAAGTTCTTTGGCGATGAACCGTTAAAAGTCCGCGAAACAAAGAGGAATGGGCAAGAGGCAGCCTTGAGCGATCGATGAGACTAAGGCAGGACATGCAAACCGATCTAGTCTCCGAAAAACGAGACACGATGCATTGCGTTCTAAAAGCATACTCATCCGGCTTCACAAAGAAAGAAAAAGCGTTACACAAGCTTTTGAAGAGCGGCTAACCCGTTTTCTTTCGTAAAAGAAAAGAGTAATGCGTATGCTATATTATAATCCCATCTTAAGCGTTTTGAGCATCAAGACAACGACAAAGCAAACTCTACGCAGCAATAAGATTAGATGCGGCATTGCCCACCATTACAAACATAGTCTTGAAAACTCTCGTCGTCTCATTAGCAAAATCATGACTAGAAGCGTACCAGCGTCAGACTAATAGCGATGGTGAACTCGAAAATAGCGAAATAACCTTCGGTAAAACTTCGGTGAGTAATTGAAGGCACTTTCATCAAATTGAAATCATAAGCGGAAACATCTCGTGCAATCAGCGGAAACATCGCTACTTTGACAATCTGCAATTTTCTATCTCCATGAAACCGGTCATCCATTACTTTCCTATAACAAGAATATTTTAAACAAAACAGCCTATGGAAAAACATGATCGGTCTCATGCAAAGCGACTTTCGCGAATGCATAAAAGTGAATCAGAAAAACATAATCCGTGGTGCAAAATATCGCCAAGTAATTTGTGAAACACTCTCTCGACCTTTACAAAACCCCTCTTACATCACTTTTACCAAAATCCTCTGTATGGTCGAGTCGATTCATACAAAGCAACTTTAAGTAAAATAAACATAAAGGATCAGCGGGTAGCTGTCATAGACAGTTTTGCTCCATAAGGTTTCTGGCTCCTGCTTTCACTCCCGCGTTGCGTCCGGCAGGAGAAATAATCGCGCAGCGAACCGCACATGTCCTCGCGTCGATCCCTAAACTTTCCCCGGATAAAATGAAGCGATTTTCATGCAACAAAAAGAATTTATCACGAGCCATTCATCGTTACAACAAAAGATAGTTTCTAAAGCCACCAGCCATAACTCAGAAAACTCCGCTATGCTCGGCATGTCTATCTCGGCAGCGCTATTTGGCCAGCTTCAGCCCTTCAGTAAAGCCGGACCTGAATTGGCATCTCCATTAAGGACAATCGTAAACTGACATGACCTTAATAAGGGTCATGGTCTGATCTTTACCAATGACTTCCTTGGCGTCGGCTGAATCTAGCCTCCATGCCAATCCAAAGCTACTAGCGACCGCCGCTCAATCATTAGCGGCTAAAACAACAATCCATGATTTGTTCATAGAGCGTAAGTGACTATTACATGAAGCAATTTGTCATTATAACCGAATCGAGAAATCATCGATAAACTCTTCATTCCAAAACTCAGTCCTAACAACCATATGGTTAGCGGAAGATTTAAACTTATAAATTAATCGATTAAGTTCTATCGCCCGTAAACCACGGCATGAAAAAGAAACACCGTGTGAGGCTCCAAGAGTTATATGAGTCATCCTTAATATATACAATCAAATTCCAGAAGTCCAACACTTCACGGAAGCCTTTGTGAATGTAGGCGGCTTCTCCACAGGTCAAACTTCAGCGACCCATTGGTCCTGCGTCCAAGCGAAACAACAGTTTCTGGCTGCGAACATTAAAAAACATCTCAAAGCCCGAACATTTCAACCGAGAAATGCGGCACGAAACTTCGACCTTCAGCACTGCGAGGCGTCGCTAGCTTTCGAAGGACATTCTTTTCCTCAAAACATACAAACACACCTCTAGCGGTAACATGCCTCTAAACTGGCATCATGTCATTGTTGCTGATCACAACAAGCGAACTCTAGCGTCTAAGCAGACAAATAGCAGCCCTTGGGGTAGGCTCTCTTGCATCCGACAAGGATAAACATAGCCTATCTATACAAAATCAAATTTTGGTTTAGCTCTTAGTAAAGGAAGCTTCGACTCCGCCCTAGACAAATCATATAAGCCGACAACAATTAGCAGTTTTAAGCGGTGCGAGTCAGGTTAAAATCACAAACAGGCAAAGCGAAAGCGATTTGTCATCATGAAAGCCTCAGTCGAGAGTAAACCTAGGTCTTGCCAAAGCCAACCCGCTGGATCTTGACATCTCACAGACATAGTATGGTATCACGAGATCAAAAATTGGTCTCTTCACTTAAGCCTATTAGTTTCACGAACTTTTTAGTAAATCGGTAAACCCATGAGGAAAATCTCGCTTTATGCAAAAATAGATACGGTGATCATCAGGGAACTAGGAATGAGGCGACAACTAACACCCTCTTTCTCATACTTGAAAAACTAAAGTTCATAAAAATCGAAAAACACATAATGGCCTCTCACAACGCCCAGACCAAAACAAATACATCAACAGCATCATGCTCGAAAGTCTCTCATGACACATAACCAGACCATATAAGTCTCGCTGGAAAACAGATCACAAGGGTCTTAAACTCCAAAACTAATTACGTATATTTGATCCCTACAACAAGGGTACGTGAGGCAGCCTTCAAAGCGCATCCCCATCTACCATTTTCAACGGAGCCTTTCAACCATTAATTCCGCCTATCTTACCTGACATATCTTATCGCCGCAAGAACATCACGAAGGTTCTAACGAAGCTGGGGGCTAACTGTTGGTGTCAAAATCGGTCACTTACAGAATCAATGACTCAAAGTCTCTTGAAAGTATTTCTAAAACAAAAAGTCTCGGATAATTTGAAAAAAGTTATACAGATTTTCTCAAATTAGAATATCCACTCTCTCGTGAGGTCGAAAACGGTTATCTAAATCTACGGCTAAATATACTTCCAAACTCAAAGATTTCCGCATCGAACACTAACGGGAAAGATCAGGCAACGGAAAACCCACAGGCGCATAGAACCTCTGCCGCCGCGCACGCGCCACGCAAGCCGCCTAGGCGCCGCCGGGCAGCCCGCTCAAGCCGGGCGGCATCGCAAGCCACGCTGGCCGGTTTGGCGCCAGCGCATCGCCACGCTGAGCCGCCTGGCGCCGGGCGGCACGCCGCCCCCGCAAGCCGCTCATGCCGGGCGGTAAGCCCTGACGCCGTCGACGGCCCTCGCCCTGGTCTCGGCCACATCATGCTCGGTCTGATCCCATCTTGGCTTGTTTGGATCGATCCTCGTGAGTTTGGTACGATCACGGCTAATGAATGAACATCTTCGATTCGGTTGGAATCGCCCTCGATGTTTTACGACAAAACTAGAAAGATTGAATTTCGTAGAAGATATCGTTATAAAATAAAGATCGATTAACTTGAACATCGATCCTTTAGGCTATCACGGTTTATTTTACGAGAAAGATAGTCTTTAATCGTATTAAGCGTTACGACTTAAGACAAGTCCACGGACTTACTTACGATTTTAGAATTCAGGCCCAATCAGACTATGGCGGTTTATCCCATTTCGAACATCGGATAAACATCAAGTCACCGAAAAATAGGGAAAACTTCGAGGATAATTATGAAGAGCGGCGAATGGAATATTTCTGAAGAGATAAACTTGGGCCCAAAGGTGAGGTCCATCATCTAAGAGCAAACCTACCTAGGAGTGAGTATATAAGGAGAGCAAGAGCAGAAGAGAAGGGGATCCGAAAATCCTAGAATCTCGACTTAGAGAGCTCCTGTTAGCTGATAGAACTTAGAATTTAGGTTGTTAGACTAGCAAGGCAGGCCACAGAGCGTCTGGCCGCCTCTGCTCGCAAATCTCCGCTCCTCTCGGAGGATCGGACAATTCTTTACTTCAGAGCTCCGCACATAGAAACTCTTGGCGTTATCTTCGACATGCCTGTTTCTATGACAAGCGCTCATACTAGACAAACCAGCCCGGGCGGTTCGATCTCTTGTTCAATTCTTTCTAAACTGAACTTCGTCCGACTTGATCCTCGAAAGTGCGTAGGCAGTCTTTCTTAAGGTCGATCGCCAAATCTTAACAAAACCTTTTCGCATTTATTCAGTCACTTGTCGTTGGCTGTCGCAGAAATCCGGACCTTCAGGAAAGTCGGGTTAACAGCTTTCCTCGTTTTTATTCATTAAAATCGGCGGTGTGAATTCGGTTCCCACAGAAGTCCGCCTTAAATTGTCTGGATCATCGCTCGAAGAAGCGGTCTGGTCGTGGAAACACCATAGAGTTCAGATCGGCCAAAGGCGCTGGAAAGTCCGTCGGTGTTTGCTCAGCACCAGAGGATTGTGGAAGCGACCTGCGTGAGTCGTCCTATCCTGATGGCGAAATCGTCACCGAAAATCCTCGAAAGAAAAAGCCAGCGGCGATCAAAGCCAAAAGCGGTGCGTGGCTCGATAAAACTCCGCGGGAAGGCTCGTCCGCTCCGCCTGGCACCAGCGGCAAGGTCCTGGCACCCATCCGTGCAATCATCTCATAATCTCGAGCAATGGCAGCATCTTGGTTCCTTAAAACCCATGTCGGATCGTCCGAGAGATCTACAATGGTTCTTCATAAAGCCTTCCGATTGTTTAAAAGATTCATCTTTTAACACATCTAAGCTTCAACCACATTGCTTTCGCATCCTCGGCGACGGAAAATCTACAAATCCAAGTCCATCTCAAATCCGATACTCGAGGAATCTCGTTGGATTAAAGCGATTATCTCGAAATCTACGGTAAAGACCTTCCCAAACTCAAAGATTTCCATAAGCGACTGGCGGAAAGATCGAACAACGAAAAACCCGCGGGCGGCAAGATGGCCTGGCACCGGCGGCACCGTCCGCAGCGAATTGACCTGGCGCCAGCGGCACTTTTCGAGGCGGGCGATTGTACAGCGGCACCGGCCTGGTGCGGCGGCACCAACCTGGCGCCCGGCACCGACCTGGCGCCCGGCGGCACCGGCCTGGCGCCCGGCGGCACCGGCCTGGCGCCCGGCGGCACCAACCTGGCGCCGGCGGCACCAACCTGGCGCCCGGCGGCACCGACCTGGCGCCGGCGGCATCGCGGAGACGGGTTGGCCTGGCACCGGCGGCACCGACCTGGCGCCCGGCACCGACCTGGCGCCCGGCGGCACCGACCTGGCGCCCGGCGGCACCGACCTGGCGCCAGCGGCACCAACCTGGCGCCGGCGGCACCGTCCGCAGCGAATTGACCTGGCGCCCGGCGGCACCCGTCAGCGAATTGACCTGGCGCCAGCGGCACCAACCTGGCACCGGCGGCACCCGTCAGCGAATTGACCTGGCGTCGATCCGGCCCTCGTCGGTCTCGGTCTATCGTGCCGGTTCGATCCCATCTTAGCTTGTTTGGATCAATCTACGCCAAGTTTGAATGCGATCCGCGGTTATTCTGGAACACCACTATCTCGACTATCACGAGGGATTGAGGTTCCTTCGAAACACCAAACCTTCAAAGACCGTCCTTTGAAAAACCGTAAAAGCGCCTAACGGCCCAGCGTGGCCAAAGCGTATGTGATTTTCGAAAAGGAAGGATAACTATGGCGGTTTATCCTTATCCTCACATAAGAGATAAATGTCAAGTTTCGAGAAGATAAATGTCAAGTTTCAGAAGATAAATGTCAAGTTTTCGAAGATAAATGTCAAGTTTCCGATGAACCGAAGATGGGCGAAAATGGAAAAGGCCCAATTCAGCCAGCGAGAAGATAGGCCGTCTTAAGAGGTATATAAGGAGAGCTTTGAGCAAGAAGCAAACCAGATCACAAACTTTGAGCACTTAGCACTTAGAGATTTAGCTTTCTTTTTCTGTTTTGTTAGCGAGTCGCGACTCAACTAGAGTTAGATCTAGGCGGCGGACTAAGCGGACCTTCGACAGCTCTTGTAGCTTACTTCTCACCTGTTGTTCACGCTCAAAGCGAATTCATAAATAAGATTGTTTGTTTGTTAATGCGGCCGCGAATAGCCGGGACCTTCAAGGAAGATCGGGTTAACTTCGGTTTCCTCCACAAATCTTTATCGGAAATTGGCGGTCGCGAATTTGGTTCCCACAGTTTTGCGCTAGAAGGAGGAGGGTTACGGATCTATCTATCACCGCCCTACTGCGCTTCGATCATGTCTACCGGCGTCACCAAAGATCAGCGAGCTAGGCGGAACACCGTCGGCGCCAGCGCTGAAGACTCCAGCTGGAGATCGTCCGCAGTCACTGCTGATGCAAACACTGGCTCAGGCAGATGAAGGAACTGTTTACCTCCGCCCGAAGCGGCGGAACAACAGGACAAGCTGATAACCTCGCTCACAAAACAGGTCGACACCTTAACTGCGAGGAGCAAGTTGCAGCGGATCCACCAAAGACGCGCCCGCGGCGAAGACTTCGACGGATCTCGAAGCGCGAGAAAAAGATGCCCGAAAGAGCCCACTCGAGAAGCGGCTCGAAAGGACAGCAAGCGACCTGCCAGAACCTTCAACTCGGCGGAAACAAAGGAAGCGGCGTCGGCGCATCAATCTAGATATCAGCGACCAATCCGGATCCTTCCGATGAAGGCGCTGACATCCACCAGGAGAACCGAAGCCAGTCCGCTCGGCGAGCGGTATCGCCGATAGGCCCATGACAGAAGAGGAAGAAGAACTCTACTGGATGGAGCAGGAAGAACTTCGCGGAAAGATCAAGCTTCGGATCTATCGCGACCAGCGTGAAAGGTTGAACGCCGGCAGCAATAGCGAGATCCATGATCTCGCGAATCTCTCAAAAGACCGTGGCGAAGTGGCGGTGAAATCATAAATCCATCAGGCGACCAGTTCGCCCGAGATCGACAGAACTTCGAGGAAACCAGCGCCATTCACGCTTCGGATCCGCGGAAACCGCATCTCAGACCCAGGGAAGATCAAAATCCCGGTCATGGCGCAACCGGATCTAAGTGCGCTGCGGTCTTTCAGTCGCCAATGGGTAGGTGCAAACTCGGGGAATGAGCGAGCGAGTCATTGTCTTCTCTTCGTCGAGCACCTCAAAGGTGCTGCGCTCGAGTGGTTCTCCGGCTCAAAGGAACTCCATGGAGCTTCCGCCGACTGGCCTCGGCATTTCTCAAGCAGTACTCCATGTTCATGGACGAGCGTCGGCGTGGATCTATGGAGTCTAGCTCAGAAGGAAGGCGAGTCACTCCAGCGACTTCATGTGAAGGTTCAAACTGGTGATGGCCTTAGTAGCGGGCATCAGCGACAATGTCTGTCGGCATACGAGGAAAACTCTCGGTACAAGTCGAAATTCGAAAGTGGATACTACTGGAAAAGCGCGGACAATCAGGATACTCTCCACAAGGCAGCGGACTTCATCATCATGGAAGAAGAGATGAAGCTTCTGTCGCGAAACACGGACCACAGAAGCGTCCTCGAAAAACCTCTATTAGCGACAAAAGCGTCCATCCGCGAAGGGAAGGCGCCCAAAGCGAGCATAACTTCGCCATCAACTTCGGGCAAGGCAGAACCTCCGGAAACACCTGGACCAGGAACCAGTACAAGGATAACTCCTACTGCGAGTTCCACGAAACCAGAGGTCACTCCACTGCGAACTGCAAGGTTCACCGGCCGACTCGCCGCAAAACTCCTCACCGGCGAACTATCAAAGGTCAAGAGTATAAAGGACCTGCTCCTGGACTCCGACCGCCAAAGATAACAAAACTGCCTCGAGGACGGCGCAACCAAAAATCAATCCGAAGCGAGGAAGACGGGGCGGGCAAGGGAACAACAGCGATGTAGAGGTAAACATGATCATTGGAGGATCACAGTTCTACCAAGACTCTGTCTCATTGATAAAAGCCTATGGAAGCGAGACAAGTTCCAACTGGTTCCCGGACAGCGATGTTCCTAACGACCGCGATCACTTCGAGGAGCGAGGAGCCGTCGGAATCGACAAACCTCACTGCGATCCTTTGGTAATCAACCTGGTCATCCAGGATCTCCGAAGTCGACGCATTCTCATCGATACAGGAAGCGGTCCAGCGTCATCTTCTGCGACACCCTCTACAGGATGAAGATCCCACTTGGGGAAGTAGTCCCTGAGCCAAAACCTTTGGCGGGGTTTTGGTCACTACCATGACCCTCGGGAGAATTAAACTCCGGTCATGGCAAAGAAGTTACAAAGATCGTCGAGTTTGCGGTAGTGCGACAACCGCCATCTACGCCATCATGGAACCCCTTGGATCAACTCCATGAAGGCAGTACCATCCACATATCACCGGTATCAAGTTTCCGACTCCGGCCGGAACCATCTGGGGTAGTCAGAAACAATCGAGACTCTGTTACCTGGCGAGTTCAAACTGCGAAAGATCGGGCGCCCGGCCAACCGAAGCGAGCAAAGGAATCACACACATTCCGAAGACCACGAAGAAAGATGATCAGAATCATCGAACGGCGCGATTTAAGGCGGCGACAAAGCCTCACGAGTCCACCGCCCGTAGAGCTGACAGCTCACCCCGCACAAACCACCGATCCGACCAGCACGATCGGGCGGCAACGCCGAAAGTGCGTCTGCGGCAACTATCAGAACTTCTGAGATGGCTTGATCCTCCGAGGAAAGTGCGTAGAGCAGCTTCGTCGAAACCAGCGAGTTCAGCTATCCCCTCACCAAAATGGGGGACTGGAGTCGCGATATACTCCTATACTCCCACAAAAGCGAAAAATCGCACATGTACTTTCGAACATTTGAAATTTTTAATAAAATTCTTTCTATCTTTTATGCTCACTAAGCATATCAGCAGCAGGAAGCGAAAATCATATCTTCAAAGAAACCGCGAGGCGTCGCAACTTCTTAAAAGATAACAAAAGTCATTATCATCCACAAAGACAGTCCACCTGCGACTTAAAACAACTCATGCCGTCGATTGGCCCGGCCGGACGCACAAAGCGTTTCACTCAAATACAAACTTCGTGAGTCAGACCTACAAGGTCTCTTACATCCGACAAGGATATTATAGCGACTGTACAGAAACCAAGATTTTGGTTTAGCATCTGGATAAACTCGAAGATAGCTTCGATTCTTTAACACAAGTCATATAAGCGGCGACTAGTGGCGGACTTTAAGCGAAAAGAATCAGGAAGAAATCACTAACAGGCAAAGCGAAAGCCGATCAGTCATCGCACAGCTTAATGAGAGTAAGCCTAGGTCTTGTCTAAACCAGTCTTGCTGGATCTTGATATCTCACAGGCATAGTATCGTTCACGAGATCCCAAAACATGTCTCTTATAAACACACCTAAACGCTTCGCTAAAAGTATCATCGGACCAGCGACAAAAAGTTAGGATCACGAAGTGACTACGCATCCTTCCCTCACACTTGGCGAAAGTATAAATCAAAACAAAGAGCGAAATCTGCAAATTTTCATATTCATAAAAGCCAAAAGGCGGCGGGATTCAAAACCACCAGCGGCCAGTCCCAAAACATAAGAATGCAACCTCCAGCGGTCGCAGAATAAAATTACTAAAAGCCACCACGGCCAAAAACGATTCACAAAAGGAAGTCAACATTGAAAATCGGATCACGGAAATCCCAAATGAACTAGCAGGCTGGTCCACTTCCTCATTCAGCCTTGGCGTTCCCCACCCTCGGCGTTCTGATCGGCTCCGGCCTCCACCGTATCTTGAAACCTCGATAGGTTCCCATAGTCTCGGACTCTTTCTTACGGAGGAACCAAGGACTCAGCATGGCGCGCTTCGGCCATGAAATCCTTCATTTCAGCAATCTCCGAAATCGAAGGAGAAATCCGGGTTGAGACTTGTGAAGGTTCTGACCGAACCCGGCACTGCGGAAATCACCAACAAACTTGTAGGAACCGAAATTCGCAGTCAATTTCGATAAAGATTTATGGAGGAAAAGCCAGTTAACCCGATCTTCCTTGAAGGTCAGGATATCTGCTTGGGCGCTGCACGAAACAATCAATAAAAATAGAAGTTGCAAAATAGAAATCTCGTAAAAGTTTAGCGAAAGAAATCTTATTTATGAATTCGTTTGGCGTGTACAACAAGAAAAAGGCTGTCGAGTCCAGTGTGCAATTAAGCTAAGTCTATCTGTTTGAGTCGCCTTCGGTAGTGAAAAAAAAGAATCTAAATGCGCTCTAAGTGCTAAGTGCTCTGAAAGTTTGTGATCTGGTTTGCTTCTTGCTCAAAGCTCTCCTAAATACTCCTCCTATGGCGGTTATCTTCGCCCGGGCTGAGTCGGGCTTTTTCATTTTCGTCCATCTTAGGTGTTTATCGGGAAACTTGACATTTATCTTGAATCTTGACATTTATCTTCTGGAAACTTGATATTTATCTTCTGGAAACTTGACATTTATCTCTTATGTGACGATAAACATAAGCCGTCATAGTTATCCTTCCTTTTGGAAAATCGTGACGCGGTCGCTTTGGCCACGCTATCGCTTAAGCTTTTACGGTTTTCGAAGGACAGTCTTTGAAGGTTTCGTGTTTTCCGGCGAACCTCAATTCCTTGTTTTAGTCGTGAAAGTGGCGCTCTAGAAAACCGGATCATACCAAACTTTATGAGATTGATCCGAACAAGCTAAGATGGGATCGAACCGCACGATAGACCGACCGGACGAGGGTCGCTGGACCGACGCCAGATCAATTCGCAGGATGGAAAGCCGGGCGCCAGGCCGCCCGCTGGACGGTGCCGCCAGCGCCAGGCCGCCCGCTGGATTGGTGCGCGCCGGGCGCCAGGTCGGTGCCGCCGCCAGGTCGCCCGCTGCGGACGGTGCCGCTGGCGCCATGCCGGGCTGCCCCGGCGCCAGGTCGGGTGCCGCTTAGGCCAGCCATTCAGCGTGCCGGCGCCAGGCTGGTGCCGCTGGCGCCAGGCCAGCTCGCCCCGCTGCGTTCTCCGCCAGGTCGGTGCCGCCGGCGCTAGGCCAGCTCGTCCCGCTGCCCGCCGCGTTAGGTCGGGTGCGGCGGCTTAGGCCAGCCCGCGTCTCCGTGGCCGCCGGCGCCAGGTAAGCTCCGTCTCGCAAGCCGGCCGCGCTGGTCGAGGTGCCGCCGGCGCCAGGCTTGCCCGCGACCTCTCACGGGCCGGGCGCCAGGTTGGGCTGGCGCCAGGCCAGCCCAGGCCCCGCTGTGCCGCCGGCGCCAGGTCGGTGCCGCGCCAGCTCGCCCCGTGTCAGCCGTGCCAGGCCGCCTTTGCCGCCTGTGGGTTTTCGTTGTTCGATCTTTCCCTCGCCAGTCGCTTATGGAAATCTTTTGAGTTTGGGAGGGTCTCTAACCGAGATTTCAGATATTTGTTGTTAATCCAACGAGATTCCGCGAGTATCGGGTTTTGAGATGGACTTGGATCTTCAGTTTTCGTCGTCGAGGATCGCGAGCAATGTGGCTCCAAGTTTTAGATGTGTTAAAAGATGAATCTTTGAAACAATGGGGAAGGCTTTACTGGAAGACTCATTGTAGATCTCGGACAATCCAGACATGGGTTTCAAGGGACCAAGATGCGCCATTGCCGAGATCATGAGATGATCGCCGCGGATGGGCGCAGGACCCTCGCCGTTGGCGCCAGATGAAGTGGGCGAGCCTTCCGTGAGAGTTTTATCGGCGGCGACCGCGTTCTTGGATTTGATGGTTAAACGGCTTTTCTTCGAGGATTTTTGGTGGCGATTCGTCATTGACCGATTTTGACCCCAACAATTAGCCCCAGCTAGCTAGGAACCGTGAGCCTGTCGGATCCTAGCTGCTATAACGATATTGGGAAGGTGTTGAGGCATGTCGTTTGCGAAAATCGGGGTAAATAGTGATTTAACCTCCTTTATATGGAGTAAATCTCATTCTTACTTCATCACAAGGTTTTACTCTCTCTCTCAGAATCTTTCTCTCTCTTTAAGAACAATGTCTTCAAGATCCTCAAAGAAACTCTTCTTCCCATTCATCCTCGGATGACTCTCCTGCCATGTGGCGGTGGCGGGAGAGTCGGTCGAGGAGGAATCGTATTACGAGTCATTGTAGGTTAGCCCCAACACTGCCAGAGATCCTGTTCGAGAGGCCTGCGAGGCAGCCGGTGCTCGCTTTGCGAGCTTCGGTTTCGTAAATATCTCAAGGTTCTTGAGATTTTACGGGTTCTGAAGAGTCAAATTCGGTTCCGTTGGTAGCGAGAGTGCAAGGAATCCTCATGAGTTTCTTTACATGTTCGAAGCTTTCTTTCGTCTGCCGTATGTGGTTCCCAATCCCGGTGCCATTGTTGATGCGCTTCATCGCCGAACTTTTCGATCAACCAACTCAGCGTTCCTGCCTTGGAGAGTTGGCTTGGCGTGTCTGCTAACTTCTGAACTTCGGGATTGATCTTGGTCCCGATGATTTGAAGGTCTTTGGGGCACTTTCGGCGGAGGGAGTGATGGTTACTACTCCATGCTGCCTAAGAAGGATATGGCGTGATTCGGGGACTGCCGAATCACAAATCGTGGCAGGGCGTTTCTTCTTCGTCCAAATAGATGGCGAGTCTGTGAGGAGAGTTGCCTCCATCTATTTCAGCGAGCATGGAACTTAACCGAGGTATCGGCGAAAACCCTGTTGTCTATCTCACCTTTTACGAGGTCGCGAGTTTTAGTGAAAAATTTTCGTTTTGTAAGAACAACCCTACGGCGCATTTGCCTGGTGGCGTCTTTGTCAAGAGATCTTCTTCGTCAAAGGCGTTTTCTGAAATCCTTCACCCTTGAGCGGATCGAGGCGGTTAGGCTTTATCGGTCCGAGTCCTGTCGTCGTGCGGCCTTCGAACCTGTCACAGCGGCTCCTACCGGGCGCGACAGAAATCTCGTAAGGGGAAGAAAATGCGATGATGGGGAAGGCTTCGGAAAGTCCTTCACCGTTGGGAGAAAAACCTAGTTTTGCTCCAGCGGAAAAGAGCGAACCAGCGGTTTCGACTTTCAACTTCTTTGATGGCCTTCCTCGGAGTTTACTACTGAGTGGCTGGAGGATGAGGAGAAACTTAGTTTTTGCGAGGCTCCCGTGTCGCGAGGTTTGGCCCTTGAACTTTCTTAACCTTGCGTTGAATCTGTATATAAGCATGCTTGCTGATCTTTAGTTTTATGCAGGGACTAAGAGTGTTTAGCGGTAACGACTTCGAGTTTCCGCAAATCCAGGATTGCTAACTTCAAGACCACAGAAGCGGGCGAGCTTTCGGTTCCGACAAGAGGTGAAGGCACAGAGCATAAAAGCAAGCTGAGCTCATGCTGGGCTCGTTCGGCGGAAAGGAGGAAGAAGGATAGTGCATGCGGAGTGTGGCAGGCGGAATCGTTGCTGCTGAGTTTCAATGTTTTAAAGGCCTCAGGAGTTTGTTGGTGATTTCAGCGAGTGTCGAGGGTTGGGTAAACCTTTACAAGTCGAGAACCAGTTTCTCTTCGATTCGAGATTTCTGAAATGAAGGATTTCATGGCGAGTGTGCTCATGCTGAGTCCTTGGTTCCTCCGGTAGAAGAAAGAGTCCGGAGACTATAGGAACCTATCGAGGTTTCGAGGATCTGATGGAGGCGAGCGATGAAACGCCGAGGATGGTGGGAATGCTCGGCGTGAATGAGGAAGTGGACCAGCCTGCTAGTTCATTTGGGATTTCGCATCAGTTTCTCAATGTTGACTTCCTTTGTGAATTGAATTTTTGGCGTGTGTGGCGTTTTAATAATTTTATCCTGCGACCGTTGGAGGTTGCATTCTTATGTTTAGGACTGACCGTTGGTGGCTTTGAATCCTGCCGTCTTTTGCGGCTTTTATGAATATGAAAATTTGCGAGATTTAGATCTTTTGTTTTGATTTATACTTTTCGTCAAGTGTAGAGGAAGGATGCAAGTAGTCGCCATTATCCTAACTCTTTTTTTGTCGCTTGGTCCGTATGCTACTTTTTAGCGGCGTTTTAGGTGTAAGCGATAAGAGACATGTTTGGGATCATTATCACGATACTATATCTGAGATGTCAAGATCAACAAGACTGGGTTTAGGGCAAGACCTAGGTTTACTCTCAGCTTTGAGGCTGTCGCGATGACTGATCGGCTTCGTTTTGCTGTTAGTGATTTCTTCCTGATTCTTTTAGTTTAAAGTCAGCGGTAATTATCGACTTATATGACTTGTGTTAAAGAATCGAGCTATCTTCGAGGAGTTATCGAGATGCTAAACCAAAATTTTGGGTTTCTTGTATAGCTATGATATCCTTGTCGGATGTAAGAGGACCTTGTAGGTCTGACTACGATTTTGTATTAGTGAAGCGTTTCTTATGGCGTCCGTCGGAGCAATCGTGGTGAGTGGTCTTTAAGTCGCTGGTGGACTGTCTTTTTTGCGGATATCTGAGTTTTGTTATCTTTTTAAGAAGTTCGCGGCGTCTGGCGTTTCTTTTGAAGATATGATTTTTCGTTTTCGAATCGTTGATCGTTTAAGTGATCTGAAAGATAGAAGAATTTTATTAAAATTTGAGAAGTTAGAGTACGTAATGGGGATTTTTGGCGTTTTGTGGGAGTATAGGATTATCGCGCCCAGTCCCCAGGAGGGTAGCTGAACTTCGCCGGGTTTGACAAGCTGCCCTCGTACCTCTTCGAGGATCAAGCCATCTCGTAGTTCTGATAGTTGCGGGCGTTTTACTCCCGTCGTCGCCGTTCGATCGTGCTGGTGGATCAGTGGTTTGTCGCGAAAGTCGAGCTGTCGCTCTTCGGTGGATTCAGAGGCTTTGTCGCCGTCTTGAATCGTTGCCTGTTCGGATGATTCTGGATCATCTTTCTTAGTCTTCCGGAGATGTTGTGTGATTCCTTTGCTCGTTTCGGGTTGGCGCGAGAGGCGTTCCGATCTTTAGCAGCTTGAACTTCGGCTAGGTAACGAGTCTTGATTGTTTCTGACTACCCGGATGGCTGCGGTTCGGTTGAGTCGGAAACTTGATACAGAGTGATATGTGGATGGCACTGCCTTCATGGAGTTGATCCGCGGGGTTCCCATGATGGCGTTGTAGATGGCGGGTTGTCGACTACTGCAAATTCGGCGATCTTTGTAACTTCCTTTGCCATGACTGGGAGTTTAATTCTCGAGGGTCATGGTAGTGGCCTTGAAACCCGTCAAAGGTTTTGGCTCGGGGCGACTTCCCAAGTGGGATCTTCATCCTGTAGAGGTGTGCATGCGGAAGATGGCGTTGATTGTGCTTCCTGTATCGGCGAAATGCGGCCGACCGAGATCCTGGATGACCAGGTCGATTACCAAAGGATCGCGAGTGAGGTTTGTGATTCCGGATCTCGTGTTCCTCAGCGATTGTGTGGTTAGGAACATAGCTGTCAGGGAACCAGTTGGAACTTCCCGGCTTTTTAGCCCGTAGGCTTTTATCGATGAGACAGTCTTGGTAGAACTGTGATCCTCCGATGATCATGTTTACCCTCTGGCGCTGTTGTTCCTTGGTGTCCTGTCTTCTTCGCTTTTCCCCGATTGGTTTTGATTAGCGGTCCTCGGAGACAGTTTTGTTAGTATTTGGCGGTCGGTCAGGAGCAAGTCCTTTATACTCTTGACCTTTGATAGTTAGCGGTGAGGAGTTTTCTTGTGAGCGGCGCCGAACCTTAGTTAGCGGTGGAGTGACCTCGGTCTCCGTGGAACTTCGATAGGAGTTATCCTTGTACTGGTTCCTGGTCAGGTGTTTCGGAGGAGTTTTGCCTTGCTCCAAGTTAATGGCGTAGTTGTGTGCTGCGCCTTGGCGTCTTCGCCGTGATGGGCGTACTTGTCGTTCTGAGAGGTTTCTTCTTGGGCGGTTTTCTGCGGTCCGTGCTTCTGCGATAGAAGCTTCATCTCTTCTTCCATGATGATGAAGTCCGTTGCCTTGTGGAAGTATCCTGGATTGTCAGCGGCTTTTCCAGTAGTATCCACTTTGAACCGACTTGTACGAAGTTTTCCTCGAATCGATGCGACATTATGCTGATGCCGTTACTCTAACCATCACCAGTTTGAACCGCCGCGAAAGTCGGCGAGTGGCTTCGTCTTCCTTCGAGCTAGACTCCATAGATCCACGTCAGGCGTTTCTCGTCCATGAACATGGAGTCTTGTTTGAAAGCGCCCGAGGCCAGTTGGCGGAAGCTTCGATGGAGTTCCTTTTGAGCGGAGAACCACTTTCGGCGCAGCACCTTTGAGGTGCTTTCGGCGAAGAAGACAATGACCTGCGTCCGTTCGCTCGGAGTTTGCACCTACCGTGCGATCTGGAAGGACTGCAGGTGCGACTTAGGATCCGTCGTACCGTCATAGGCCGGGATTTTGATCTTCCGGGTCTGAGATCGTGTTTCCGTGATCCAGTGGTGAGCGGCGTTTTCCGTGCTTCCTCGAGAAGTCTATCGATCGAGCGGAACTGGTCGCCTGATGGATTTGTGATTTTACGCTTTCGCCGACCCGGTCTTTTGAGAGACCGGAGATCATGGATCTGCGCTATTGCTGCGGCGTTCCTCGAACCTGTCGGCTTCGCGATAGATCGAGTTTGATCTTCCACGAGTTCTTCCTGCTCCATCCAGTAGAGTTCTTCTTCCTCTTGTCGTCATGGGCCTATCGAAGGATACCGTCTGCGGCGGACTGGCCGGATTCTCACAGGGTGGATGTCAGCGTCTTCATCGAAAGGATCCGACTGGTGGCTGGTATCTAGATTGATCATTTCGGCGTCGCTTTCCTTGTTTCCGTCGCCGAGTGGAAGGTTCTGCAGTCGTTTGCTGTCCTTTGGAGCCGTTTCCCGAGTGGGCTCTTCGGGCATCTTTTCGTGCCGGAGATCGAAGTCGAGTCTTCTGCCTGGCGTGCCTTGGTGGATCAGCGCAGCAACTTGCTCCTCGCGGTTAAGGTGTACGACCTGTTTTGCGGCGAGGTTATCAACTTGTCCTGTTGTTCGCCAGGCGCCTTGGCGGAGGTAAACAGCTCCTTCATCTGCTGGCGCCTCGGTGTTTGCATCAGCGGTGACTGCGGATGCATCTCCAGCTGGAGTCTTCTCAGCGTTAGCATCGTGGTGTTCCGTCTGGCTAGCTGATCTTTGGTGGCGTCGGTAGACATGATCGAGCGTGTGCAGTTGCGAGATAGATAGATCCGTAACCCCCCCTCCTTCTAGCGCCAAACTGTGGGAGCCAAAATTCGCACCGTCAATTTCCGATAAAGATTTATGGAGAAAACGAGTTAACCCGATCTTCCTTGAAGGTCCGGATATCTGCTGGGCGCTGCAGAAACAATCAATAAAAATAGAAGTTGCAAAAATAGAAATCGTAAAAGTTTAGCGAAAGAAATCTTATTTATGAATTCTCGTTTGAGCGTGTACAACAAGAAAAGGGCTGTCGAGGAGTCCGCTAGTCTGGTCGCCTAAGTCTATCCTAGTTAGTCGCGGCTTCGCTAGTGAAAACAAAAGAATGCTAAATCGCTCTAAGTGCTAAGTGCTCAAAGTTTGTGATCTGGTTTGCTTCTTGATAAAAGCTCTCCTTATATACTCCTCCTATGACGGTCTATCTTCTCGCGGGCTGAGTCGGGCTTTTTCCATTTTCGTCCATCTTCGTGTTTATCGGGAAACTTGACATTTATCTTCGGAAATCTTGACATTTATCTTCTGGAAACTTGATATTTATCTTCTGGAAACTTGACATTTATCTCTTATGTGAGGATAAAGATAAACCGTCATAGTTATCCTTCCTTTTCGAAAAATGCGTCGTGGGCGTTTTGTACGTTAGGCGTTAGGCGTTTTTACGGTTTTTCGAAAGGACAGTCTTTGAAGGTTTCGGTGTTTTCCGAAGGAACCTCAATTCCTTGTTTTAGTCGAGAAAGTGGCGTTCTAGAGTAACCGTGATCATACCAAACTTGCGTAGATTGATCCGAACAAGCTAAGATGGGATCGAACCGGGCACGATAGGACCGAGATCGGACGAGGGTCATGGATCGACGCCAGGTCAATTCGCATGACGGGATGGTGCCGCCGGGCGCCAGGTTGGTGCCGCTGGCGCCAGGCCGTCTGCACACGGAAAGCCGCCGCGCCAGGCCGCCCGCTGGACGGTGCCGGGCGCCAGGCCGTCTGCTACAGGTTACGGCTAAAGTTTGCGGGCTGGCGCGAAGTGGTAAGCCGCTGGCGTCCAGCCTGCTGCCCTGCTGTGGCCGGGCGCTTGCGGCCGGGTGCCGGGGCTGGCGCCAGGTCGGGTGCCGCCGGCGCCAGGCCAGCCAGCGTCCAGCGTGCCGCCGGCGCCAGGCCAGCCAGCGTCCAGCGTGCCGCCGGCGCCAGGCCAGCCAGCGTCCAGCGTGCCGCCGGCGCCAGGCGAAGTGCGCCCGGCGTGAGCAGGTGCGCCGGCGCCAGGCCAGCCAGCGTCCAGCGTGCGCCCGTCAGCGTGCCGCCGGCGCCAGGCGAGTGCCGCCGGCGCCAGGCGAAGTGCCGCCGGCGCCAGGCCAGCCAGCGTCCAGCGTGCCGCCGGCGCCAGGCGAGGTGCCGCCCGGCATAGCCGTCCAGCGTGCCGCCCGGTGCCAGGCGATCTTGCCGTCTGTGGGTTTCGTTGTTCGATCTTTCCCTCGTCAGTCGTTTGCGGAAATCTTTTGAGTTTGGGAGGGTCTCTAGCCGTAGATTTGAGATAATCGTTTCTAATCCAGCGAGATTCTGCGAGTATCAGGTTTTGAGATGGACTTGGATCTGCAGTTTTCCGTGGTGAGGATGCTGGCAATGTGGCTCCGAGTTTTAGATGTGTTAAAAGATGAATCATTGAAACAATCGGGAAGGCTTTATGGAAGACTCATTGTAGATCTCGGACAATCCAGACATGGGTTTCAAGGGACCAAGATGCGCCATTGCGAGATCATGAGATGATCATACGGATGGGCGCCAGGACCCTCGCCGTTGGCGCCAGATGGGAGTGGACGAGCCTTCCGTGAGTTTTATCGAGCGACGACCCGTTTCTTGGATTTGATCATCGCTTGGCTTTTCTTTCGAGGATTTTCGGGTGACGATTTCGTCATTGACCGATTTTGACCCCAACAAAACTCCTGAGCTTCTTTAAAACATTGAAACTCAGCAGCAAACGATTCTGCCCGTCTTGCCACCTCCGCTGCGACCATCCTTCTTCCTCTCTCCTTTCCGGCGAGGCTTCGGCGTGAAGCTCAGCTTGCTTCGCATTCTGCCTTTACCTCTTGTCGGAACCGAAAAGCTCTCGCTCTGCTTCGTGGTCTTGAAGTTAGCAATCCTGGATTTCGCGGAAACTTCGAGTCAAAGCGCCTCGCTAAACACTCTTAGTCCCTGCATAAACTCAAGATCAGCAAGTATACTTATATACAGATTCGAACATAAGGTTAAGAAGTTCGAAGGGCCAAACCTCGTTGACACGTTGGGAGCCCTCGGCAAAAATCCGTTGTTTCTCCTCATCCTCCAGCGACTCATCAGTAGTAAACTCCAGAGGAAGGCCATCAAAGAAGTTGTTAGGTGGAAAACCGATGGCTCAGCCTTTTTCCGTTGGAGTAAAACTAGGTTTTTCTCCCAACAGTGAAGGACTTTCCGAGCCTTCCCCATCATCGATTTCCTTCCCCTTACGAGACCTCTGTCTGCGCCTCCGAGTAGGAGCTGCGGTGACAGGTTCGGCATCATACGACGGGACAGGATCTCGGGACAGATAAAGTCTAACCGCGTCTCGAATCCGTTCGAGGGTGAAGGATTTCCAGAAAAACGGCCTTTGACGAAGAAGATCTCTCTTGACAAAGACGTCACCAGGCAAATGCGCGGTAGGTTGTTCCCTACAAAGCGAAACTTTTCACTAAAACTTCGCACTTCGAAAAGGTGAAATAGACAACAGGGTTTTCGTCAGATACCTCGGTTGAAGTTCCATGCTCGCGAAAATAGATGGAGGCAGCTCTCCTCGACAGACTCGCCATCTATTTGGGCGAAGAAAGCGCTCCTGCCACGATTTGGGATTAGTAGTCCCCTGAATCACGGCCATATCCTTCTTAGGCAGCATGGAGTAGTAACCGTCAATCCCGTCGGCCGAGTGCCCCAAAGACCTTCAAATCATCGGGACCAAGATCAATCCGAGTTAAGTAGCTAGCGATCAATGCGCCAAGCCAACTCTCCAAGGCAGGAGCGCTGAGTTGGCTGATCGAAGTTCAAGCGTGAAGCGCATCTAACAATAGCACCAGGGATTGGGAACCACATACGCAGTACGTGAAGAAAGCTTCAGAACATGTAAAGAAACCTCATGGAGGATTCCTTGCACTCGCTACCAACGGAACCGAATTTGACTCTTCAGAACCTGGTAAAAATCTCAAGAACCTTGAGATATTTACGAGAAACCGAAGCTCGGCGCAAAAGAGCACGGGCTGCCTCGCAGGTCTCCCTCGAACAGGGATCTCGGCAGTGTTGGGGCTTAACCTACAAGGACTTCGGTATCGCATTCTTCTTTTCCTCCTCGACCAACTCCTCCCGCTTCACCGCCACATGGCAGGAGAGTCATCCGAGGATGAATGGGAAGAAGAGTTTCTCTTTGGGGATCTTGAAGACATTGTTCTTAAAGAGAGAGAAAGGATTCTTGAGAGAGAGAGTAAATTTCTTATGGTGAAGTAAAGAATGAGATTTCTTACTCCATCCATATAAAGGAGGTAAAATCACTATTTACCCGACTTTCGCAAACGACACGCCTCAACACCTTCCCATACGGCTATACCGCAAGCTAGAACCGACAGGCACTACGGTTCCTAGCTAGCTGGGGGCTAACTATTGGGGTCAAAATCGGTTAATGACGAAATCGCCACCGAAAATCCTCGAAGAAAAGCTGCCAATTTATCAAAGCCAATAAGCCGGTCGCCGCCGATAAAACTCACGGAAGGCTCGTCCGCTCCGCCTGGCACCAGCGCAAGGGTCCTGGCCCATCCGTGCAATCATCTCATAATCTCGGCAATGGCAGCATCTTGGTTCCTTAAAACCCATGTCCGGATCGTCCGAGATCTACAATGGTTCTTCCGCGAAAGCCTTCCGATTGTTTAAAAGATTCATCTTTTAACACATCTAAAGCTCAAAGCCACATTGCTCGATCCTCGACGATGGAAAGTCTACAAATCCAAGTCCATCTCAAATCCGATACTCGAGGAATCTCGCTGGATTAAAAACGATTATCTCAAAATCTACGGCTAAAGACCTTCCCAAACTCAAAGATTTCCGCAAACGACCGACGGGAAAGATCAACAACGAAAACCCACGGGCGTAAGATGGCCTGGCACCGCGGCATCGCCACGCGAGCCGCCTGGCGCCGGGCGGCACCTGGCCTGGCGAGGCGGCACGCTGGATGCGGGTCGGCCTGGCGCCGGGCGGCACTCGCCTGGCGCCGCAGCACGCTGGACGCTGGTCGCCTGGCGCCGCAGCACGCTGGACGCTGGTCGCCTGGCGCCGGGCGGCACTCGCCTGGCGCCGCAGCACGCTGGACGCTGGTCGCCTGGCGCAGGCGGCACGATTCAGTCCGCGAAGATAGACCGCCTTAAAAGGAGTATATAAGGAGAGCTTTGAGCAAGAAGCAAACCAGATCACAAACTTTCGTGAGCACTTAGCACTTAGAGCGCTTTTAGCTTTTTCTGTTTTTGTTAGCGAAGCCGCGACTAACTAGGTTAGATCTAGGCGGCCGGACTAGCGGACCTTTCGACAGCTCTTGTAGCTTACTTCGTTGTTCACGCCAAAACGCCAATTCAGAAATAAGATCTTTTTCCGCCAACTTTTACGATTTCTATTTTCGCGAACTTCTATCTTTATTGATTGTTTCGCAGCGCCCAGCAGATATCCGGACCTTCAAGGAAGATCGGGTTAACTCGGTTTTCTCCACAAATCTTTATCGGAAATTGACGGTGCAAATTTCGTTCCCACACGCCCTCAAGGCAGTTATCGGATCTTCTTTGTCTCCCCCAGCCATACCATCTACACGAGATAATCAGGAACAATCCGACAAAAAGCCAAAAGCATATAAGTTATGGGGAAAGAACCTTACCCCACAAACGGCTACGACGCAGTACCTCGAGCTAATAAGATGAGCCACCGACGACGCCGATAGGAAGCGCCGAGCTCGAGTAACGCTGTTTCGCCAGCACGAAAGCAGGATGGGTCCCCTACACCTAAAAATAGATCGAGTAAAGCCTGACAATAACTTTTGAGATCAATTTTTCACTCTTACCCACGAAGTTCCATCAGTAGAAAGATCCTGGAAGAGTCACGAAGAAAAATCTTTCCTGCCATTTCTTACCAAAAGCCAGCCCTTTGCGGTCGCTCTTAGGAAGCTCCTCTACGATAGGAAGACCATTGCGTGGACGAAGGTGGAAACGACCCTTGCCCCCATTAATGGGGGCTAGGTGGTAAGCAAAAAGAACTTCGTCAACACCTAAGTGAAGGTCTTCCTCGTCACTCAGGCTCTGAATAGCTATCAGAATCCGCGAAGCGAGAGGATTGAGCTGAGAAGGAGAGATCCGGAAAAATCTGCAGAGATCCACGATTAAAGATGGGACGTCTCCCCTAAAACCAGATTCGAAGAGAGCCTCGTAAACGGCGATCTCTTCCGGCGTACCATTAAAAGTGCGCTCTGACGGATCAGGAATACGGAGTACCACTGACGACGGAAGTGAGTAACTCTTCCTCCAATCCTCAAGATCTTTCTCTCCCACTGACGAAGTAGGGTCCACCAATGGAGGAATCGGGGAAGCATAAGACAACGGAGCCGGAGCTAGAGATTTGTGCCCAGATTCGTCGTGAGGATTCAAGGAACTACCCAATTTTGACACAGGAGAATCCGTCCTCCTCCTCGATCCGAGCCTCTCAGCCGTTAGAGGAACTGAAGAACCAGAGCGCTTTGACATACTAGATCGTTTCCTGATTATGCAAATTCAAGCAGATAAAGAGCAATGAGATCTGTTTGGGTATTTTCGTGTATAAGTGATTCGTGCTCAGCACGATGGAATGATAGGAAGAAGGAGACTGGTCGTCGTGGTACTTTCTCCTGCTTCGTTCGTGGATAAGTCAGGAGATCCTGCTCTGAGGGTAGTCCCATATGGGTATGGGCCGGTGCGTATCGTCAGCGCCTTGGTGGTAGTAGGAAGGCCGGTTGTTAGGTAGGAACTACCTGTCTGTAGTGGAGATCGCAGGGTCTTCTTGATGACTATCGATGGTCCTAGCTCCAGGGTCTGTCCTTGGGTGTCTAAGCGTGGGACCATGGAAGGTGTTTGGTTTTATAGCTGCATCCTTCAGTGGGGATTGCCTACGTACCCTTCAGTGGGGGATCAAGCCGTTCGTAGTTCATGTTTTGGAGGAGGCACGTAGCCTAATGAAGGCGCGTAGCCTGAGAGGCACATAGCCTAATGGGCACATGGCCTAGTGGGCACATGGCCTAGTGGGCACATGGCCTAAGGAGCACGTGGCTCTGTAGTTGATAGGAGTCATCTGTTTTAGAGGGCGCAGGGCCGGAACAGATGGTGGACTCGTCGGTAAGTTGCAGTGAGCATGGAGTCCTTGTGTGATGATGGGTATGCTCAAGACGTCACATGCCATTGCTGAGAGCTCTTTAAACCGATTAGCATTGTCTAAAGATTAAATTTCAGGTTCTTATCTAAAGGTTCATGAAGCAACTGTGGTGATGGGTATGCTCAAGACATCACATGCCATTGCTGAAAGCTCTTTAAACCGATTAGCATTGTCTCTCCAATAGGAGAGAACATCTAGAGTAGGGAAGGCCATAATGTCTAAAATCAATTACAGAGACAGACTCTGTACAAGATCAAATGCAATTTGTAGTAAAGAAACAACACATAAGAAGAATATAACTGTTCTTTAGGGTCTTTTCAGGAATAGATAATAGCTGGTGAGTGGTGACTTAAACCCAAGCAAGAAAAACATTTGCCATGTCCGAGACTCAAACAATGAAACCATGAAAGCTCAGTAAACCCATCAATGAAACAAGTAAACAAGCAAGTATATGAACTATGTATCACCATAAATAGCAAAACCCATCTCAAATCTAAACTATAAGCAGATTTTATAAGTTGAATCAGAAACTCAAACAAAACCTATCGAAGATGAACGAGACGGAGAGAGACGGACACGGGTGGAGAGAGAGAGCGACGGCGACAGACGAGACGGACGGAGAGAGACGGAGAGGGACGGCGACGGACGAAGGATGGAGATCGCGACTTCGAGAAAATCGCCTAAGGGAGTCGGGAGATATCAGATATCGATGAAATGAACTTTTTTTCCAAATCAATTTTTTTTTGAAACCCTAGATTTTTTTGTTTATTGGATAGCCCGTATCCATAAAGCCCAAAACCAATAAAACCAAATTTTTAAATGTTTTTATGAATTGTGTCCAATCAAAACCCATGGAACAAAATGGATTTGTCCACATTAGTCTCATTTTATATATGGAAATGGCGACCATTGGACGTCCGGTCCATTTTACAGCTCTAGAACCGTCCATATCCTAAGATATATGATGGTTTGTACTCATAATGGAAGTTTTCCTATTTTCCTAGAGCAAAGAGTAGTTCCCGAGGGTAGTTCCCGAGGGTAGTTCCTGAGGGTAGTTCTCAAGGATAGTTCTTGAGGGTAATTCTTGAGGTCCTTTTAGCTGGGACTCGGAGGTATGGGTCCTGGAACCCGGAGGAAGAAACCTGGTAGCTGGAGTAATCTCTTCATGGAATATTTTTCCCCAACAGTTTGCCCCTTATTTTCTGGTTTCATGTTTGAAAGCAGGAAATAACATGATCTTCTTCCTAGGACTTCGTGAATTTCACCGTGGTATCAAGCTCCTTGTTTAATTCGGAGTAGGACGTCGGCTTGTAGCTTGGGCCATCAAGCTTCCTTGTCAGTACTGCTTAGATGTACTTCTGCTTTGTCTGGTTGGCATGATGTTGTGGTCTGGACCAATGTAGACAGACTTACAGGCATGCTTCAATGGGCATGTGTTCGGTTGGAGTGATGACGGTTACGTGGATGTAGTTGTATCCTTGATTCTGATGACTGTGGGAACCGAAATTCGCACCGTCAAATTAAGTTGATTTGGAGGAAAGCCAAGTGAACCAAGCCTTCCCTGAAGGTCCCGGATATCTGCTGGGCGCTACGACACAATCAGTTCGACAAAGAAAATATGAAAACGAAATAAAAATTGTAAGAAAAAGAATAGAGCAAGAGATTTTATTTCCGAATCCGCTTGAGCGCGGAACAACAGGTAAGAGCCTTGGCTACGAGCTGTCGGCAAGTTCGCTAGTCTGATCGCCTAAGTCTATCCTAGTTGAGTCGCAGCTCGCTAGTGAAAACAGAAAATAATGCTAAGTTGCTCTAAGTGCTCGGACGCTTTTGTGATCTTGTTTGCTTCTTGCTCAAAGCTCTCCTTATATACTCCTCCTATGACGGTCTATCTTTCACGGGCTGAGTTGGGCTTTTTCCATTTTCGCCCATCTTTGTGTTTATCGGAAACTTGACATTTATCTTCTCGAAACTTGATATTTATCTCTTATGGAAACTTGACATTTATCTCTTATGGAAACTTGACATTTATCTCTTATGTGAGGATAAAGATAAACCGCCATAGTTATCCTTCTTTTCGAAAATCGCATTTGGCCGCTTTTGGCCGCTGCTGGGCCGCTTAGGCTTTTACGGTTTTTCAAAAGACAGCTTTGAAGGTCTCGGTGTTTCGAAGGAACCTTAATTCTTGTTTAGTCGAGGAAGTGGCGCTCGAATAACCGCGGATCATACCGAACTTGCGTGACTGATCCAACAAGCTAAGATGGGATCGAACCGACACGATAGAACGAGACCGACGAGGGCCGGACCGACGCCAGGTCAATTCGCTGACGGTGCCGCCGGGCGCCAGGTTGGTGCCGCTGGCGCCAGGTTGGTGCCGCTGGCGCCAGGTTGGTGCCGCTGGCGCCAGGTCGGTGCCGCTGGCGCCAGGTCGGTGCCGCTGGCGCCAGGTTGGTGCCGCTGGCGCCAGGTTGGTGCCGCTGGCGCCAGGTCGGTGCCGCTGGCGCCAGGTTGGTGCCGCCGGGCGCCAGGTTGGTGCCGCTGGCGCCAGGTTGGTGCCGCTGGCGCCAGGTTGGTGCCGCTGGCGCCAGGTTGGTGCCGCTGGCGCCAGGTCGGTGCCGCTGGCGCCAGGTTGGTGCCGCTGGCGCCAGGTTGGTGCCGCTGGCGCCAGGTTGGTGCCGCTGGCGCCAGGTCGGTGCCGCTGGCGCCAGGTTGGTGCCGCCGGGCGCCAGGTCGGTGCCGCTGGCGCCAGGTCGGTGCCGCTGGCGCCAGGTTGGTGCCGCCGGGCGCCAGGTCGGTGCCGCTGGCGCCAGGTTGGTGCCGCCGGGCGCCAGGCCGGTGCCGCCGGGCGCCAGGCCGGTGCCGCCGGGCGCCAGGTCGGTGCCGCCGGGCGCCAGGTCGGTGCCGCTGGCGCCAGGTTGGTGCCGCTGGCGCCAGGCCAGCCCGCTGCCCCGGTGCCGCCGGGCGCCAGGTCGGTGCCGCTGGCGCCAGGTTGGTGCCGCTGGCGCCAGGTTGGTGCCGCTGGCGCCAGGTTGGTGCCGCTGGCGCCAGGCCGGTGCCGCCGGGCGCCAGGCCGGTGCCGCCGGGCGCCAGGCCGGTGCCGCCGGGCGCCAGGTCGGTGCCGCTGGCGCCAGGTTGGTGCCGCTGGCGCCAGGTCGGTGCCGCCGGGCGCCAGGCCGGTGCCGCCGGGCGCCAGGCCGGTGCCGCCGGGCGCCAGGCCGCCCGCTGCCCCGGTGCCGCCGGGCGCCAGGCCGGTGCCGCCGGGCGCCAGGTCGGTGCCGCTGGCGCCAGGCCGGTGCCGCCGGGCGCCAGGTCGGTGCCGCTGGCGCCAGGTCGGTGCCGCCGGGCGCCAGGCCGGTGCCGCCGGGCGCCAGGTTGGTGCCGCTGGCGCTAGGCCAGCTCGCTGCCCCGGTGCCGCCGGGCGCCAGGTCGGTGCCGCTGGCGCCAGGTTGGTGCCGCTGGCGCCAGGTTGGTGCCGCTGGCGCCAGGTCGGTGCCGCTGGCGCCAGGTCGGTGCCGCTGGCGCCAGGTTGGTGCCGCTGGCGCCAGGTTGGTGCCGCTGGCGCCAGGTTGGTGCCGCTGGCGCCAGGTTGGTGCCGCTGGCGCCAGGCCAAGTGAACCAAGCCTTCCACTGAAGGTCGGATATCTGCTGGGCGCTACGACACAATCAGTTCGACAAAGAAAATATGAAAGCGAAATAAAAATTGTAAGAAAAAGAATAGAGCAAGAGATTTTATTTCGAATCCGCGTTTGGCGTGAACAACAGGTAAGAGCCTTGGCTACGAGAGCTGTCGGCAAGTTAAGCTAGTCTGATCGCCTAAGTCTATCCTAGTTGAGTCGCAGCTCGCTAGTGAAAACAGAAAATAATGCTAAGTTGCTCTAAGTGCTCGGGCGTTTTGTGATCTTGTTTGCTTCTTGCTCAAAGCTCTCCTTATATACTCCTCCTATGACGGTCTATCTTTCACGGGCTGAGTTGGGCTTTTTCCATTTTCGTCCATCTTTGTGTTTATCGGAAACTTGACATTTATCTTGAAATCTCGACATTTATCTTACGGAAACTTGATATTTATCTCTTATGGAAACTTGACATTTATCTCTTATGTGAGGATAAAGATAAACCGTCATAGTTATCCTTCTTTTGGAAAATCGTGCTTGGGCGTTTGGCAGCGTTAGGCGTTTAGGCGTTTTACGGTTTTGAAAAGACGTCTTTGAAGGTCTCGGTGTTTCGAAGGAACCTTAATTCCTTGTTTAGTCGAGGAAGTGGCGTTCGGAATAACCGTGATCATACCGAACTTGCGTAGACTGATCGAACAAGCTAAGATGGGATCGAACCGACACGATAGAACGAGACCGACGAGGGCCGGACCGACGCCAGGTCAATTCGCTGACGGTGCCGCGGCGCCAGGTCGGTGCCGCCGGCGCCAGGCGAGTGCCGCCGGCGCCAGGCGAGTGCCGCCGGCGCCAGGCCAACCAGCGTCCAGCGTGCGCCCGGCGCCAGGCCAACCAGCGTCCAGCGTGCGCCCGGCGCCAGGCGGCCAGCGTCAGTGCCGCCGGCGCCAGGCGAGTGCCGCCGGCGCCAGGCCAGCCAGCGTCCAGCGTGCCGCCGGCGCCAGGCGAGTGCCGCCGGCGCCAGGCCAGCCAGCGTCCAGCGTGCCGCCGGCGCCAGGCGAGTGCGCCCGGCGCCAGGCAACCAGCGTCCAGCGTGCGCCCGGCGCCAGGCGAGTGCCGCCGGCGCCAGGCCGGTGCCGCTGGCGCCAGGCCAGCCAGCGTCCAGCGTGCCGCCGGCGCCAGGCCGGTGCCGCCGGCGCCAGGCGGCCAGCGTGGCAGTGCCGCCGGCGCCAGGCGGCCAGCGTCAGTGCCGCCGGCGCCAGGCCAACCAGCGTCCAGCGTGCGCCCGGCGCCAGGCCAGCCAGCGTCCAGCGTGCCGCCGGCGCCAGGCGAGTGCCGCCGGCGCCAGGCGAATACCGCCGGCGCCAGGCGGCCAGCGTGGCAATTGCCGCCGGCGCCAGGCGAGTGCCGCCGGCGCCAGGCGAGTGCCGCCGGCGCCAGGCCAGCCAGCGTCCAGCGTGCGCCCGGCGCCAGGCGAGTGCCGCCGGCGCCAGGCCAACCAGCGTCCAGCGTGCCGCCGGCGCCAGGCCGGTGCCGCCGGGCGCCAGTCGGTGCCGCTGGCGCCAGGCCAGCCAGCGTCCAGCGTGCGCCCGGCGCCAGGCGAGTGCCGCCGGCGCCAGGCGAGTGCCGCCGGCGCCAGGCCAGCCAGCGTCCAGCGTGCGCCCGGCGCCAGGCGAAGTGCCGCCGGCGCCAGGCCAGCCAGCGTCCAGCGTGCCGCCGGCGCCAGGCGAGTGCCGCCGGCGCCAGGCCAACCAGCGTCCAGCGTGCCGCCGGCGCCAGGCCGGTGCCGCCGGCGCCAGGCAACCAGCGTCCAGCGTGCGCCCGGCGCCAGGCGAGTGCCGCCGGCGCCAGGCCGGTGCCGCCGGCGCCAGGCGGCCAGCGTCGAGTGCCGCCGGCGCCAGGCGAGTGCCGCCGGCGCCAGGCGGCCAGCGTGGCAGTGCCGCCGGCGCCAGGCGGCCAGCGTCGAGTGCCGCCGGCGCCAGGCCAACCAGCGTCCAGCGTGCGCCCGGCGCCAGGCCGGTGCCGCTGGCGCCAGGTCGGTGCCGCCGGCGCCAGGCGAGTGCCGCCGGCGCCAGGCGAGTGCCGCCGGCGCCAGGCCGGTGCCGCTGGCGCCAGGTCGGTGCCGCCGGCGCCAGGCGAGTGCCGCCGGCGCCAGGCGAGTGCCGCCGGCGCCAGGCGGCCAGCGTGGCAGTGCCGCCGGCGCCAGGCGAGTGCCGCCGGCGCCAGGCGGCCAGCGTCGAGTGCCGCCGGCGCCAGGCGAGTGCCGCCGGCGCCAGGCAACCAGCGTCCAGCGTGCGCCCGGCGCCAGGCGGCCAGCGTCGAGTGCCGCCGGCGCCAGGCGAGTGCCGCCGGCGCCAGGCCAGCCAGCGTCCAGCGTGCGCCCGGCGCCAGGCGAGTGCCGCCGGCGCCAGGCCAGCCAGCGTCCAGCGTGCGCCCGGCGCCAGGCGAGTGCCGCCCGGCATAGGCCAACCAGCGTCCTGCGTGCCGCCGGCGCCAGGCCGGGGTGCCGCCGGCGCCAGCCCGCGTCCCGCGTGCTGCTGGTGCCAGGCCGTCTTGCCGTCCGTGGGTTTGTTCGATCTTTCCCTCGTCAGTCGTTTGCGGGAAATCTTTCGAGTTTTGGGAGGGTCTCTAGTCGTAGATCTCGAGAAAATTGTTTCCAACGAGATTCTGCGAGTATCGGGATTTTGAGATGGACTTAGATCTTCAGATTTTCCGTCGTCGAGGATGAGAGCAAAGTGGCTCCGAGTTTTAGATATGTTAAAAGATGAATCTTTAAAACAATCGGGAAGGTTTTACGGAAGACTCATTGTAGATCTCGGACAATCCAGACATGGATTTCAAGGGACCAGGATGCTGTCATTGCCCGAGATCGTGAGACGATCGCATTGATGGGCGCCAGGACCCTCGCCGTTGGCGCCAGATGGGAGTGGACGAGCCTTCCGTGAGTTTTATCGAGCGACGACCCGTTTCTTGGATTTGATCGTCGCTTGGCTTTTCTTTCGAGGACTTTCGGGTGACGATTTCGTCATTGACCGATTTTGACCCCAACAATGACCTGGTAGTGGATAATCAGGAAAACCACCATGTAGGACCAAGTGAATGTTCGAAGGGCAGACAACGCTGTTGCGCGGGATCAAACGGAGCCTGTAAGACTTTCTTCCTCTCATTTATAAAGATGAGACTTTTCCCGCATAGTGGGGATTAGTCGGAGTTCGGCCAAAAGCTTGATAGAGGAGCCGGAACGTCTGCATAAAGGGTGATGCTTCGCCGTAACCCGTGATGTTTGTGCTGCTTATGTAGCTACGCTCGGCATTAGTCCAGGCAGGACTCCACTTTGCATTTCTTGCGGCTCTCTGGTTTCATGAATCACGTAGAGGAGTGTATGGGTCAGGACCCAGGAATCTTGAGATGGAGAATCTTGGAGAGGCTAGGGATTAAGAGTACGAGAAGGTTTGACAAAACTCGAAGGCCGACATTGAGGATCCTCATGCTTGATTCTCCTGGCCTTGCTTGCGCCTCTTGAGTTGGTAAAAGCTGTAATGGACTTTCATTCAGGTCTTCGTTGCTGGTCTCCTTGATGCTCCTTAAGGTTCTGATGTTGTAGTTGTAGCTTCTTGCGTTGTCTCAGGATTGTGCCTTGATATCTAGTAGGGAGGACCTTCGGCATGTGTAGTCCTGATATCAAGAGATAACCTGGTCGATTCTTGGTGCCGGAGTAGAATTCTTTGACATGTTTGCGGGAACCAGTAGTATCCGTGCTTGTGTCACGCTTTCCTGAAACTTGAAAACTTCTTGCTGAGTCTTCTTTTGCAATCTGGAGGCTGTCTGGATTTTCGTCCGGGGACCCAGAGGCTGGATGGATTTTCGTCTAGGACCCCGGAGGCTGTAGGGTGGATCACTTCTTTAAATCAGGAGGTTTTAGGATGTGACCCTTTTGGGCCCGGAGGTCCTAAGGTGTTATATCGAGCTCTGCCCCCGTGAGTAAGCTGCTCCTAATCTTGTGTGACATTGCATTCTGCCCCCGGAGGTGAGCCACAATCGATGCTTCAGTAACCTTACATCACGCTTCCACGAAACCTGGAGTTTGCATTGTATTTCGTCTAGGAGCTTGGATGCACTTCCGTTCAAGAACCCGGAGAGATTGTATGGACCTTCTCGTTTATCTTGTTTATTTGAAGTCGCCTCTGTCGGGTAGACTCTCGTTGATTGCGAGGTAGGCTTTCGGGAGTAGAGTCTTCCTTTATCAAAATCTGGAGTATAGGGATGGATCACATTCCGCCTTCCGTGGATAGATTATTCGTGGATTTTTCCCAAGAGATAGCAGGTCTCTCCTATGGACCCGGAGATCCAATTATTGGATCCTTGCATCGAACGGAGCCGAGGTATTGCTTCAGGACCCGGAGGTGTTGTTGGGACCCGGAGGTGTTGTTGGGACCCGGAGGTATAGCTGGGACCCGGAGGTGTCATTGGGACCCGGAGGTATAGCTGGGACCCGGAGGTGTCATTGGGACCCGGAGGTGTAGCTGGGACCCGGAGGTGTCATTGGGACCCGGAGGTGAAGCTGGGACCCGAGGCCGCCAAGCCCTGAGGCTGCCCTGCACTGAGGTCGATTTAGGACCCGAGGTCATTTTGAACCGGAGGTTGCTTCAACCCGAGGTCGTTTGGAAACACAGGAGGTTCCTTCAGACCCTGAGGTCGTATTTAGGACCCGGAGATCATTTTGAACCCGAAGGTTGCTTCTGGACCCGGAGGTCGTTTGGAAACCTGGAGGTTCCTTCAGACCCTGAGGTCGTATTTAGGACCCAGAGGTCGTTTGGAAACCTGGAGGTTCCTTCAGACTCTAAGGTCGTATTTAGGACCCGGAGGTTGTTTTGAACCCGGAGGTTCGTTTGGAACTCGGAAGTTCGTTTGAGAACTCAGAAGTTCTTTTGGAACTCGGAAGTTTGTTTGAGAACTCGGAAGTTCTTTAGGAACTTGGAAGTTCTTTTGGAACTCGGAAGTTCGTTTGTTCGTAATAACCCTGGGGTTCTCACGTTCGAGTCCGGAATTCATAAGAACTTGGAGTTCGTAGGAATCCGGAGTTTTTGGTTTTGCAGGGACCGTATTCCGTCCACCTAGGCAGGTCAGTGCTTGATCTCTCAGAAGCGGGTCTTTTCTTTCCACCACCACCTTGATTTACATCTGTATGAACGTCCTCCTCTAGGAACTGATCATTATCTTCACAAGCTGACATCTACAATCAAAAAAAAAAATTAAAACTTTATAACAGACATACAAACATAGCAGACCAAACAAACACCAAACAAATACAAAATTAACTTTGACTCTAAACACTTTTCAGAACCCAAGCTCTAAACACAAACTCAGTTCACAACCCAAATCGACACAAATCAAATAACAGAGACTGCTATTTTACTTATTAATAGACACAAACCATTACAACTAGCTACAAACAACTACAAACCCCAAATTTTTTCCCCCAAAAACCCTAATCGATTTTCACAGGAAGTTAAAAAGAAGAGAAGACAGATAAGAAAACTAACCTTGTGCTCGAAATGATGCTAAGACGAGGAGAAGATGGTTTGGTCAGAGAATCAGACAAGCGAAGATCAGTATCGTGTTTGAGAGAGAGAGATTAAGTGAGGTGATTAGGTTTAGCCGTTTCTGATTTTAGGTTTATCGCGACTTAAGGCTAACTAAGAGAGTAAGAGAGATAGATTAGTATATATACTTAGGTTAAAATCGGTTAACCATTCGGTTATACTGAACCGAACCGAACCGAGGTGAAAAACGAATCAAATTAAAACCTCTGCCAATCGGTTTCTTCTTAAGAACCGAACCCTAACCGATTTCCTTAATTCTCGGTTTGGTCCAATCGGTTCGGATCAGAATCCCAGGCCTAACAGAAGCTGTGAAGATGCAAGAAACTCTTTTTCAAAGGAGAAGTATTGTTCATCCGGGTACTGTTCATCAAAGTACTATTCATCCGGGTACTGTTCATCGAAGTATTTTTCATCCGGGTACTGTTCATCCGATGTCGATCGACACTGTTCACCCGACGTCGATCGACACTGTTCATCCGGCGTCGCTCGACACTGTTCATCCGGTTTCGATCGACACTGTTCATCCCACGTCAATCGACACTATTCACACAGTTACTGTTCATCGCGACACAATTCACCATGTTACTGTTCATCGTGGCACAGTTCATCCAATTACTGCTCATCCCGTGTCCAAAAACACTGTTCATCAAGCCATTGAAGGGCACTAGGTCGATTCCATCTTAGATAATGAATTTGGGGAAGTACTTGATCAGAAAAAGCTGGACGAAGATGTTTTTCTAGTCGAAAGTTCTATGTCTGTAGGCAGCTTGTACTGGTGTCGACCGACACCAACAGCTGAGCATCGATCGACCTCATCACTTGAGAGTCGACCAACACCATCAGACAAGCATCGATCAACACCACTTTTGAGATCGGACAAGACTGTTTGAATTTAGAGCCACTCCGAATTCGCCGCTCGACAGACACATCCTCCCACACCAGCTCGAGTTAAATCGAATGCCGTCGATCGACAGCAACAAGAGAGAATCGATCAACATCAACATGGGAACATCGATCGACAAGAACAGCCGAGTAGTGATCGACATTCGCCCACCCCATGCCAAGTACGTTTGCCAGATATTGATGCACACCGCTTGAATGACACTAGAAATCCATCTCAGACATTAATTTGCTTAAAGACAACAGAGAAGATAAGTCAGCAATCTGCAGATGCACCAGAGCAAGAGCAATTGATTCTAGCTGAAACCTCTTTCGTTGAGAGTGTCGATCGACGACATCATCCTGGTATCGATCAACACCAAATGGACGGACACGAACCTGTCATGGAACAGCAGACAACGAGGGAAGAAATTCCAATTGGGAAGAGAAGAAAGCTAGGAAACTCTATGTTCCCAACACCTCAGGAGAGAAGCTAACAAAGTTGAACTTGATGGATTTCACAAGAGGGTGAAGAGAGTTCCTAAGAATATGACTTTCGAGGAAGCCTATTATCAGTACAGACTTGGTAATTTCTTCAGAGAGAGCAGAGAGACAGAAAAAGACATTGAGTTACTATTCAACAAAGTCTGTCGTAAGCCTCAGAGGACTCTGAAGAAGGAACAAGATCCTGAAAAGTTTCTGATTCCATGCTCTATACATAGCCATGATTTGCCAAATTCCCTCTGCGATATTGGATCTGCAGTCAGCATCATGGCTATAGACACTGCTGAACTATTAGGATTAAAGATGGAACCTTCAAAAGATAGTTTCGCTTTCGTGGATAACTCCAAAGGAAACTCAGCAGGCATGATCAGGAATGTTAAGGTGGAGATAGGGGAATGCACTATTCCTGTTGACTTTCATGTCGTGGAGCTCAATCAGGCAAGACATCTTCCCTTCTTTTTGGAAGAGCCTTCATGGCTACAGTGGGGGCAGTTTGTGATATTAAGAAAAATTAGATGTGCCTGACTAATGTTGATGAAACTGTCTTCTATGATCCTGTGGAGAAGAAGAAAAGTGAAGAGTTTATTTCATTCATAGAGATGATTGAAGATCCAGCATCGATCGACACTGTAGCAGTGACATCGATCGATAATGTAGCGCGATACTATAGCAGAGTTACTGTGGCAGAATTACTGTAGCGAAATCACTGTTCACCGAAAAAATGGTTTTTGTGGGAACCGAAATTCACACCGTCGATTTTAATGAATAATAATGAAGGATTGCAATGAAAACCCTACTTTCCTTGAGGTCCGGATTCTCTGCGAGAGCCGACGACAAGTGACCAAATAAATACGGAAAAGGCTGCCTACATACCCTTTTCGAGGATCAAGTCGGATGTAGTTCAGTTAGAAAGAATTGAACAAGAGATCGAACCGCCTGGGCGAGTTCATCTAGTACGAGCGTGGGTCATAGAAACAGGCATGTCGAGAATAATGCCTAGGGTTTCTAAGTGCCGAGCTCTAGAGTAAAAGAATTGTCCGATCCTTCCGAGAGGAACAGAGATTTGTGAACAAGATAAGAATAGAACAAGAGGCGGCCAGACGTTCTAGGTCCTGCCTTGCTAGTCTAACCGCCTAAATTCTAAGTTCTCTATGCTAACGAGAGTTCTCTAGGTCTCAAATCTCGGATCCCTTTTTCTTCTGCTCCTGCTCTCCTTATATAGTTGCTTTAGGTCGGTGGCCTGTTTATCTCTTTGCCTTCGGGCCCAAGTTTATCTCTTTTTGGGAATATTCCATTTTCCGTCGATCTTCGTAATTATTCTCGAATCCTGATATTTATCTTCGGAAACTTAACATTAATCTTACTTCCGAGAGTTAGGATAAACCATCATAATTCCTATGGGCTTGGATCCCCTCTGAGATCGTAGGTGGGCCTCTAGACAATTTTGGATCCTTGCGGACCGTTTTAGGCCTTCGGGCGTTTATACGATTTTCTAGGTTTTAGTCGTAAAACTTCGAGAATAACTTTAATCGAAACGAAGCGAGAAGTATGTGGTCCCGAAGGTCGGACGCCACAGCTATACGGAAGATATGGGAGTTGAAGTAAGTCGGACAGGCCGAGATCAGGTCAGCTCTTCGGTTAAGCCGACTCGCGTGATGGTCGAGCTCGCCGGGCGAGTACACCCGCGCAATGGTTCAGCTCGCCGGCGAGCTGACCCGCGTGCTGGTCGAGCTTGCCGGGCGAGTACGCCCATGCCGGGATTGAGATCGCCGGCAAGCTGACCCGCGTGCTGGTCGAGCTCGCCCGGCGAGTACACCCACGCTGGGGTTGAGCTCGCCGGCAAGCTGACCCGCGTGCTGGTCGAGCTCGCCGGCGAGTACACCCACGCTGGGGTTGAGCTCGCCGGGCGAAGCTGACCCGCTGCGCTGGTCGAGCTCGCCGCAGTACACCCATTCCGGTTGAGCTTGCCAGCGAAGCTGACCAGCGTGCTGGTCGAGCTTCGCCGGCGAGTACACCCATGCGGGTTGAGCTTCGCCCGTGAGCTGACCAGCGTGCAGGTCGAGCTCGCCGGCGAGTACACCCACGCCGGTTGAGCTTGCGGCGAGCTGACCCGCTGGTCGATCTCAACGGGTGAGTACACCCATGCCGGTTGAGCTCGCCGCGAAGCTGACCAGCGTGCTGGTCGAGCTCGCCGGCGAGTACACCCATTCCGGTTGAGCTTGCCAGCGAAGCTGACCCGCTGCTGGTCGAGCTCGCCGGCGAGTACACCCATGCCGGTTGAGCTCGCCGGGCAGCTGACCCGCTGCTGGTCGAGCTCGCCGCGAAGTACACCCACGCCGGTTGAGCTTGCCGCGAGCTGACCCGCGCTGGTCGATCTCAACGGGTGAGTACACCCATGCCGGGGTTGAGCTCGCCGGCGAGCTGACCCGCGTGCCGGTCGAGCTCGCCGGGCGAGTACACCCATGCCGGGGTCGAGCTCGCCGGTGAGCTGACCGGCGTGAGGGTCGAGCTCGACGGGCGAGTACACCCATGCCGGGGTTGAGCTCGCCGGCGAGCTGACCCTCGTGCTGGTCGAGCTCGCCGGGCGAGTACACCCACGAGGTGGCTGGGACAGTGACTTTGTTCTCTTCGTAAAATCTCAACGAAAACTCCGATTGAGACGAAAAGAAAGCCATTTTGATCTAGACTCAAAGGAGAACAAAGTGAGCTTACCCTAGGGCGAGGTGGCAAGCAAGTAAAGAATTTGAAAACTTACTCCACATATTTATAGATAAGAAAATTAACTATTTGCTTTCAAAAGTCCTGACAACAGATTCCGCCTAACTCGCCCGACAGGCTAACTCGCTCGAAAGAGTATCACAGTTCTAACGAGCTAGGAGGCTAACTGTTGGGGTCAAAATCGGTCCCGACGAAATCAAATGTCAGAAACTCCTCGGAAGTGATCTCCTTTAAAAAAGAAAGGTGGAAAAATTCGAAAAAACCTGGAGACGAGCCTTAACTCGATTTCCAAAAAAGAATCGGAAGTTAAGAAATCTCAAGAAGTACTATTTTTCGTCTCAGACGATGAGACGATCACGAAGGTTCAACCATCCGACCATACGAACGAACAAGGCAACCAACTCGCCGAAATGGCGAGTTGAAGCCGAAAATGAGACCAACTATCCAATTTGGAAAGTTGGGACCCCCGGTGCATGACCAACTCGCCAATTTGGCAAGTTGCTCCTCACCAACTCGCCAAATTGGCGAGTTGTTCCTCACCAACTCGCCAAATTGGCGAGTTGCTCCTCACCAACTCGCCAATTTGGCGAGTTGGAGCTCCCGAAGCATCACCAACTTGCCAATTTGGCGAGTTGCTCCTCACCAGCTCGCCAATTTGGCGAGTTGGTAAAAAGAATTGGCGAGTTGGTAAAGAAAAACAGAGAGGAGAAGAGATCTAATTCGCCTTTTTGGCAAGTTAGCGATTTTGATCAAGAAGCACGTCCAAATTCGCCATTTTGGCAAGTTGGGACGTCTCTAGTTCGCAAAAATGGTAAGTAAGGACCAAGCATGATGGCCAATTCGCCGTTTCGGCAAGATGGATTGCTCAAGCAGCTTTCATCTTATCTCCATGACCTTGACTCTCAAAATTGGGTTGCGCTCTTTCTTGTTCCATCACAATCGGAGCCACCATCGGAATTTTACGATAAAAATCGCAAGAATTTGATTCTGTTTATAAAACTCAAATGAATAGTGTAAAACGGCAAAGGTTGGCTAAACACCTTGAACTGCCTCAACTATACGATAAAATCGAGTTTTGATAAATTGACGTCATTTCTAAAAACATGATCTTTCGATAAAATCAAATGAAAACGCTTAAGTCGAAAATGGCCCAAATGGGACCATGACGCGGCTAAAAGCCCACTCTCTATTTTGTGCGAAACCGAGCCCAATCGCTAGGACGGTTTATCTTTATTTTGCAGGAAAAAATAAATGTCAATTTCGGAGGATAAATGTAAACTTTCCGAGGATAAACAGGAAGATCAGAGAAAAATGGAATATTTCCGCAAAGCGATAAACTCGACCAAGGGCAGAAAAGGAAAAAGGTAAACTGCCTTAAAGGGAGTATATAAGGATGCTAAGGTCAAAGATGAGAGGGATCCGCATACACAGCAAAAACTTAGCACTGAGGACACGACAGGTTTCTCCACTACCACCCGCAAACGCAGTTTTTGCGGTTGTTCGCGGTTGACAGTGTTTCGATACAAATGGCTACAAATCGCTTCAAACCGCTCCGAACCTCTGAAAATCAAAAGTTGGTTCCAGCTAGCGTTTGCGGTTGCGGATGGTTGAGGGTGCATAAATAAATATAAAATTATTTTCAATTTTTTTTTAAGTTTTAAAATTCAAAATTTAAAAATGGAAATATTATAAATAAAATATAAAATATTTTATATATTAATTTAAATTAAAAAACTTAATCATAATTTGTTTTATAAAAACTTTAAATTAACTATTCATTAGACTTTTAAAAATTAATATACGTACATATATATAGATATACACTTATATTAAACGAAATAATATACTCTTTTAAAATTTTTAATATAAATCTTCAAAACAAATTTTATTAAAATTATAAATTTTGACTAATTTAAAAATAAATAAATAAGCATAATATTTTTTAATCATATTATATTAATAAATATTATATTTTATTACAATAGTTTTTTTAATATTGTTATAGTGTTATAATATGTTAATATTGGTAATTTATTATTAAACCGCTGCAATATCTTATAATCAACCAGTCACAAATATTCCGCAAACACAACAATTTTCAAACGTTGTGCCAGTCATACAAAACACTTAATAACGCTTGAAACCGCAACCACCCGCATCCGCAAACTCACGCACCCGCAACCGCTACTGCTGCGTTTAAACCAGTCGGAACCTTAGAGCAATAGGCATTTTTTTCTTTTTCGAGCTGCGACTCAACTAGGTTTTTCATAGTCTTTGGTTATTAGAACTAGGGAACTCGCCAACAGCTCTCGCAGCCAAGAGTCTTACCGCGTTGTAACGCTTCTTCATGGATTGGAATAAGACCTACTTTGCTCTTTCCTTTCGATTCATATATTTTTCAGTTTATTTTCTCGTTCTTGATTGATTGGCGTGTGGTTTAGCAGATATTCGAGATCTCTAGCAATTTAGGGATTTCCTAAACTTCTCAAACTGAAGGGAATCGACAATGTGAATTTCGGTTTCCACAGGAAACGCGACCGTAACATTCCGCTGCGCGTGTCTCTTTTCTCAACACAACCCCAAACACCAACACTTATAACGCCGATTTTATCCAAAAACAAAAAACATTTATAACGCCGATGATGCAAAGACCCATAATGTTCATCATATTCTAACCGTATATTAGTGTGACACTAAATCCAAAAATACTGTTTCACAAATACGTACGCATATCCAGTTATGCTGTAGGCTATTCAGACCCTCTATCTATGATGGACATGACGGTAACTTCACTCGTCCTTATCGGAAATAAAATAAAGTTATGCACTATTATTTAGGTCTGGAATTATATTCCGAGATCCGGATTCGATCCGTGATCCGATCCGTGATCTGATCCGGAGCCGCTCCGAAAATCTAGATATCCGGAGAGGCCAAATCCGGATCCGGATAGTAAAATGTTGGATCCGTCAAAACTGAATCCGGATCCCGATATCTAAATTTTTTAGTCCGGATATCCGGATCAGTGTTTTTTATTAATAATTATTTGTAAAATAGTAATATCTATATATAAAAACTAATTTTATTTATCATAATTTCATTTTTATAATAGTATATATAAAATGTATATAAAATTTGTAATAGCATACATACAAATAATTAAAAACATTATATACATTTTTATTTTTAAATTATTGTTAATAAGGTCTTTAGTAATCAGGACATGGATCCTAGAGATACCCTTAAAGTGGCTGAGACTGAATCTTTACTATGAACGGAACTCAACAACAGGCTGCTCAGAAACAGGGACAGATAGTACAACCTGTGGAGTTAGATTTACCGATTAGAGTGGGTCGATGGTGCTTTACGGATGGATCATGGAAAGCAAATGACATGTTCTCTGGACAGGGATGGTATAGTACTTTAGAAGGATTTGAAGGTTTAATGGGCGCTAGAAATACAAGGGCGAGTCAGTCTCCTTTACATACAGAGGTAGAGGCACTGATATGGGCAATGGAGTGTATGAGGAACTTACGACAATATCATGTCACATTTGCGACGGATTGTTCTCAATTGGTGAAGATGGTTTGAACCGTAAGAATGGCTGACGTTGCGGTTTATTTAGAAGATATCGAATCTCTGCCAAGTTTCCAAAGCTCAGAGATTATTCATATATCAAGGATGCATAACACAAAGACGGATAGCTTGGCACGAAGGGTCAGGCAACAGTCGTCGTTCACGGTCCATATGGATACAGAGCACCCGGTTTGGTTTACATAGTCTAGATGAGTCTGTATTGTTTTCGACAAAAAAAAATATTGTTAATATTTTATATATTTTAATATTATTTTTTATTTATTTTAAAGTTTCAAATCCGCATCCGGATATCCGCCGGATATTACAATTTCTAGAAGAATATCCGATACCCGGATATCCGAGAACCCCGGATAAGGATAGTAAAATCATAGATCCGCCGGATAAAAATCCGGATCCGGATACCTCAAAATTCTCCGGGTACCCGATCCATCCCACCCCTACTAATATTACCTAATTGCCGTTCCAATTATGGTTATTCGGCTAAATTAGTCTAGAGAATATGTAGCACTAAAAAGTCAAATTTTGAAGAAGAAAAAGAACGAAATTAACCATTGGAGATGCAAACTATTTTTTTAGATGACGAAATATATTTAAATGTTGCAAAGAGGTGGAAGAAACAGAGATAAGAGAATAGACTAAGTAGCTTGCGATACAAGTCAAACATATACATAAACAAGAGAGAGAACGAGAAGGAATCAGCCAAAGAAGCTAGGATCGTAGCCATTGCTAGAAGTGGCCAAGACATAGTAAGCAACGATGTGACCAATAGAACCCCAAGCGAGAACATCGACGATGTTGAATCCAACAGGGTCGTTCGATTTCAAGAGGCTTACGTATTCCTTGGCACGATCGTCTCCGGCTTCGAAGTGGGTTTTGCCGTTCTGCTCCGGCACCTGTTTCGCCACATTCTCTCTCTGGAAGTTGAAGAAGACGAACCGGCCAAGGAAGAGGGAGAGGCCAGTGCTGAGGCTTATAACGACGGATGGGCTGAGCTCGGCTCTCACGACGGCGGAGGAAGATCTTCTCCCGGCGGTGGTGGAGAGCTTGGGTAAAGAGGAGGTGGAGGAGGAGCCACCGAGGCGGAGAGGACGGAGGCCGTGGAATGAGATGGAGTTCGGATTTTTCTGGGAGATTGCAGTGGAGAAGGTTGTTGCGGGTGTGAGCAAGGCAGATGCGCTTGTCGCCATGTTTTCTTCTTCTTCTTCTTTTGGAGAGAAAGAGAGAATGTGTGGTTTTAGATTTATGATCTTCTTGGAGGAGACGATACAAGATTTTGTTTGTGAGGACACTATCCCTGGCTGATGACGTGGCATTCTCTTGTTGGTTCGTTTTGGATTATGAGATTTCAGGCAAATATTTTTGTCTTAAAGCCCCCCTAGTTCAGCTGATTCTCCATAAAACCCCTTGCTCTTTTATTTTGTTTCGATTTAATCCAACACTAAATTGATAATTGCGTTAAAGCCTTATAGTTTAGGAGTTTTCCTTAAAGAACCTTACATTTTTGGGTTTGATTTAGTCCAGAGACATAACGAAATTTAACACAGAATCAGTATTTGGGTTTAAGCTTTCAAAAGTTCACTTTTATCTAGAAAACCGTCAAAAACAAAGTAAACAACACAGAATCGGCTCAAAAGGGATTAAGCCGAGCCCCTAAAAACAATTGATTATAGTAAAACTAATGAGCTATGGGTTCGAACCATGTTTGGCTCTTCCTGCTCTGGCCAGGGTAAAGAGTTTATAACTCAAACTGCAATACAACACTTATGTATACACATACATGGGAACCTCAACAACACTCAAAAGCTAAACTAAATGGACTCTGTGACATCCTAGTACTTGCACAACACATCATTTACACCACTAGAGATTTGATTATACTATTATGTTTTTTTCCTTGTCGGTTAACAAAGCCACGGGAGAATGCAGCTATTTTATTCTTCTGATGGGTCCAAATTGGTTATAGAAATGAATCAAGGTAGGAGTAGTTGTGACGCCTGCCATACTCAAGGAGACTGCCGTAAGTACGGTCCCAAACACCGATGAAGAGCGCCTCTGTGTCAGGGCTGAAGGATATTCCCGAGATCTCCCCAAAGAAATTGATCTCTTGCTCTGTTTCGTACCCTTTTGAGACGTCGTATACATGGACAAAGTCAGAGGCTCAGCCATGGCCATGTATGTCCCATCGGACGTGTAGCAGATGGATCGAATTGCTCCAAGGTTACCCCTCAGAACAGCAACAGACTTGGACAGATTACGTATGTCCCAAACCCGGCAGGTCTTGTCATGGTTACCTGTGGAGAAGGTGATCCCATCTGGATGCCATGCTGATGCAAAGGAGAAGTCCAAATGTCCTGCTAGCGTTCCCAGCGTCTGTCGGAAATGACCAAGTGAGTTACAAGAAAAAGCTTTATTTATTCAGAAGACTTGAACATAGAGATAGTGGCAGCACCTTTCCAGTGTTGGGGTCTAAGAGATGGCCTTCTGGGTTATCTCCAACAATCGTCAATAATTTACCATCAGAACTCAGTAATGTGTGTTGTCAATAAAAAATGATCCATTTTTATTACAAATGATTCATGGGTTTAAATGTAACAGATGTACGATTCAATTCATATGGTAGTTTTTTCTTACTCAAACTTACTGCCGCAAGTGTGTGATGGATCGGCTTATGCCAAAGACAAAGAAAAATGAGAATCAAGAAACAAGTAGAAACATACATTGACTGGCCAAGGAAAGTGAAAACAGTTAACAAGCCGATATCTCTCCATATCAAAATCTCTGACTCCACAATCATTATTTGAGGCGGTGAAATGAAGTGCCCCACTGCAGACACCAAAAGGAATGTTAGAAGCTGTAAGTTGGCAAAAAAAATTACATGGAGCAAGAAAAGACAAGGAAATACCTGGGTTTGTTATAGATCTCAGTTGCATTGGTGATGGCATTATCATCATAAATTGTACGGGAACAAAAGCTCACACAAGGTCTATCAAGATGCTAAATCAAACCAATGTGGGAAACAGTTGATCAGATTGCTTTTATGTGAAAGCCATGACCCGCACTGTAATTTACCTTGCATATAAGTTCTCCTTGAAATCCACCGGCAACTAAAAATTTATCTTTCAAAGCAAGAGTGCTAACTTGAGTTTTGGTAAATCCCTCCAAAGAACTTCCAGGATGTTTCTGCAACCACACAGGATAGAATACCCATCATTAGCTGATGTGGATTTTTATAGAAGATACTTGTGAATAGAGAAACTAACCTCGGATGGGGAAACATGACCTTGAACGTTGAGAACTTCATGCTTTCCATATGTCAAAGTAGAATAGTGGCTCACCAGAAATTGAGACATAAGGTAGACATCGTGCTTTGAAGTTTCCCAAACCAAATTCCTCAACTACAAATACGAAGAAAACTAACTTTTCAATATAACATACAGACTTGAATAAATTGAAATGACAAAAGATAGCTAAGCTTTTGGATGATAACCTGGAAATGAAGGATACTTGATTTGATAGATCTTGAATTCCGCCAGAAATCATAAAAGATGGCCCCTTTCTGTGTGTCCATGCAATCCTGAGAGGTGATGATATGTTGTAAGAGTTGAAACCAATGTTACTAACGAAACAAGTGGAGAATAGCTAAAGGGTCGGAGAATAGATGGATGAAGGGACTAACTTTGCCGGAGGAATCATCAGAATTAGGAACATTTTTATACTTTGAGATGTGATCTGATATTTGAGAGAGAGAGAGAGAGAGAGAGAGAGAGAGAGAGAGAGAGAGAGAGAGAGAGAGAGAGAGAGAGAGAGAGAGAGAGAGAGAGAGAGAGAGAGAGAGAGAGAGAGAGAGAGAGAGAGAGAGAGAGAGAGAGAGAGAGAGAGAGAGAGAGAGAGAGAGAGAGAGAGAGAGAGAGAGAGAGCACAAACCAAAATGCATTAAGACTTGTTGTTATAGAGGATATATACATATATATATATATATATACACTTACAAAGTAGTTAAATTCGTCAACATCAGAGTCGGATGAAGGCATGTCATCATCCCCATGAAAGTCTTCATCTAAATAATCCTCCATTTCATCATCAACATGGTCCATGTATGCAGCAGCATCCTCCGCTTGGTAGTTGACATTTTTTATTTATTTGATACAATAGGCATGCACCTACCTGCATATGTAGAAAAAGTTATCTTAATAAAAACAGCAGATTTGAGGAGACCATTAAATTTACAAAGCATACTGCGCTTTGAGTTGTTGCAATATATAAAACAAGACATGTATTTAGCCCCAAAGGCAATATCACAGCAAAAGCGGTCAGGAAAACAGATCAAACATCATCTGCACAAAGATACATCATCTGCAATCGTAATCTCGAATATAGAGCTAGGCAAAGAGCACGATTCCAATTGAACATGACACAAGAGGAATTAAACATAAAGGATGATGGGATCAACAAAATTCATCACTTGGTGGTGCAAATTCTTCGTGAATTGACCACGGATTGACTGCTAAATCCAGCAAACTATTAGACCACCTCCATCCATTAGAGACCTTAATGGGTTCTTAAGATTAAATTAGTGGTTTTTTGTGATTTGATAACTTTAGAATCTTTTTTAATCTATTTAATTTTTTCATTGAGGTTCTTAAAAATTATTTTTTTTTATTTTTTTTTTAAGTTGAATGATTTGAAAGAAAAGGATACATAAAATTTTTTATTAAAGATGACATAAAAGCATATTAAAAATATAAATACAAATCGTAAACGAGAAAAACCGATCAGTTGAAATCTTGATTTGTTCCAAATTTTTGCCATATATTCTCAACCAAATCATCTTTCAATTGTTGATGTATTATTTTACCACGAACTCGATTCCGAATGCTCATCATATTGCCGAGATTTGAAGGCATATCTGTAGAATACGTGAAATCCACTTGAGAACTTTGGTTTGATATCGTTTAATGTATCTGAAGGTCCGAAAAACGCATGCAATATCCAAAGATCTTGTGAAGCTACAGTCTCTAAAAATTGTTGGCTTTTGTTTTAGCTGTTGGATTATTATGGATTTTGTTTCTGTTGCTTGGCTTGAAGTTTCTGTCTTTAAAAGAGGTGAGAGCTTGATCTTGAGTTCTTATAAGCTCAAATAAATTGTTTAATTGCAATCTGCAAGAATGCATAAACGTATAACTTCTACTAGTCTGTCATGGTGTATTACTTTTGTCTCTGCAATTGAGTTACTGTGTTCTGTTCAATCACGTAAGTATGTAAACGCAGGTATGCATAATGGGCAACACTTTGCAGAGAGGTCGGTTCTAGTAAGTGAATAAACTTTAAACATCCCAAAAAGGTAAAGAAATGGTTGGTGGGGGGAACGTAAGCAATTGATGCACTCGCAAGTGTTATTATTCACAGAGAAAGTGTTGACTTTATCAACATTATGAAACTAGAAACACAAGACTTGAGTATTAGGAGTGAAAAAAAAAATTCAAAACAGAGACAGCGCAGAAGAAGAAGAAAGGAGGCTAGTGTTAAAGTTTTGACTAGATATGATTGAAGCTGTTGTTTCCGCTTTGCCTCACTCTGAGTGTCACGTAGATCAATATCAATGTTCCCACACTTGATCTGCAAATCCAAGACATTCATCGTTAGGTAACTGTATTGATGCATCATAGCATCTCTCCGAGATGGCTTTATCTGCAACAACAGGATAGACATCAAAGATTTCAGTTCATAAACACGTTAGACAAATCTAAGACATTGTGGCATGCTTTAGGTGAAATAGTGTTACCTTTGGTACCAGCCTGTAAACAAACCGATTACTAGCAATTTCATGTAGTAAGAGGCACACATAATGTTCTTGGTACCAGCCTGTAAACAAAGCCATTCTTCTTGGTGTTCTCTGTTTCCAGTTCTTGATGATCCATCGCTCTATCTTCTCCCTGCAAGGATTGAGATTTCATTAGGATAATAAGACCCATATGACATATGTTAAATCAATATATAAGACATGCATTATACCTTTAAACCTACAAAGTAGTTTCCAAGAACCTTGTGCTAGTTAGTCGAGTCTAGAGTATATATAACATTTTTTTCTCATATTCAAAATCTATTCAAGATCTCTTGAGGATCAGACGAAAAGGAAACTTAATGTGTATCAATCTAAAATCCTAATGAAGCTACTTTACAAACACATACATGGAATCAACGAGCACTGATCAAATAGAGAATATACTCATAAATGGATTGGCCACCTCTTCCAGTTCCAGTAGGATCTCCACCTTGCACGATGAAATCCTGAAACAAAATCAATACCAAAGGAACAAACTTTCATCATCACTGTGATCTCCGTACAACTAAAAATTCAGATTTGAAAATAAAGAACAGACCTTGATGATTTTGTGACAGGGAACTTTGTCATAGTAACTTCTCTGTGATAGCTCGACGAAGTTCCGGAAAGTTCTCGGGGAGTGTTTGTCACAGACTCCTCTGTCCATTGAATCTCTCAATCTCATAATCAAAACAACATTTTCGAGCCACATCTCATATCAATTCTCATAAACAAAACAAAATTTCAATTATAATCAACATAATTCAATTCACGAGCTTCAAATCAATACAAAAAAAAAACAAACAAACAATCCGAACCTTCTCAGTGATTTCATGGCCGGATTTGGAAGAGGACGAAGCAGCCATCGAACAACATCAACAAGACGATTTCTCGAAAATAAAAAGGAGAGACACGCTCTAATTTTGTTGAGAAAATCAACACCACAAAAAATCCAGAGGGATTGAAGGTTTGGACTCGTGAAAGAGAGAAGCTTTAATTTTTTCCCCTTTGGCCTAAAACGAATATCCTATAAGAAACTGCCATGTTAGGGGTTTTAGAAACTGCCATGTTTAGGGGTTTTAGCAACTCCACAGCTCTATCTATTTTTCCCTTTTTTTCATTTTTTTTTCTTTTTTTAAGAACTCATGTTTACATCTTCCAATGGAGGTGGTCTTATGATTCTAAATTTAAAAGCAACATTATCGTTAATGGGTTTCTTTAAAAATAAAAAAAATTGTTTTTTTGTTCGAAAAAAATAAAATTAAATAAAAAAAAATCAACCGCGGACCGCCACGTATCAGTAGAGTCCGCGAACAGTACAAACAACCCTCCAAAAACGTTTCTTTTTTCGCACATTTGCATATGTTTCTTCTTTTTGTGGCTCCTCCACTAGTTTTTGCTTAAAAACCACCTAAGATACTTGCGATAATGATGTTCTAAATTCGTTCGTTAGATCGATTGCCAGAGAGAAGAAACAGAGATAAATTTATAAATTTATATATTCGAAACTTGGTTTACGAATTTACCCTTCCATAATTCAGGTCTCTCTCTATTTACTCTCGTGAAACCAATCCGTGAAACTGATTACGAAGGGCTGGCTAATTTGTCTTTTCTTTCTTATAGCGAGCTAATATTGAAAATATTACATCATCTCAAAAACTGATCCAAGTGTAAAAACACTCTTTATATTTTCATCCACAATTCAGATAAACACAAAATCCACTAACCCTACAAGATACATCAGATCCCTAACTAACAATACTAATACCTATTAGGCTATTACTATAGTTTAATTTTCAGTAGAGCCTCCTTCACAAATGTCTGTGTCTCATAAGTTTTTTTTTCTTTTTACAGTTCTCTCTCGTACCTATATAAGTACTATTTTCTGCACCGATCACAACACCAGGGAGCTTGTTTCTCAACGCTCATCTCAAATCTACATTATCAACGACATCATCGACCAGAAAACACATTTTCTCTGTCCCAATCTTCTTCACCTTCATAAAAAGCATAGATATCACATTCACAAAGATCAAAATAACTTTACAAATTTGTAATCTTCCTACACAAATCCAAAGTAATATTACAAATTTAAGGTAAGTGTAAACAATTAAAAGTGAGGCAAAAAAACGTAAAATAGGGGCAACCATGAGCTTCTCTGATACACCTCCAGAATCTTTAATGTACATGTACTACGGTGATGTTGGCGAGATTATGTGGCTCTATGTTTCAGCTACACAAACTGCTTGACACGCACCAGATTATATTCTTTCGGCTGATGGCTATATATCATCTGTCAATAAACAAGAACACCTACGTGTGAATTTACACATCATCGTAATTTTTACACAACTGTAGCCCTAGTCTCCTAGGAAAAGCACACAAAGGAGCAGAAAAAACGTAAGATAGGGGAAACTTTCAAATTGTTGAAACAACTCCATAATCTCAAATGTACATGTAATATCGTGCTTGCGTTCTTGATGATCATACTTTCTGTTTTGGTTGTACCTTTTGGATTGGTTTATGCATCATCTGTCAAGAAACAAAAGAAAAAAAAAACATGTTTCAAGCATCTATATTGCACAAGAGGTTTTTCATGCTGAATAGTAGCTGGCATACCTTGGTGAGGATCTTCATGTACAAAGAAACTGGCAGCGACTATTAAATAACAAAGAATGAGCATTAATCCTTTGAAGTAATTCGATGTCCCTTCCTGCATTACAACAAACACAGCTTCATGGAGATAAAACAAATCAAGATTTGTTTCCTACACATAGCTTCAACACCATTACAAACCCCCACCTGAATAAAGAAAGCTACGACAATAACAGTTATGAACAGTGTAGCCGTCTCAAAGAGCTGGAAATTTAGATCCATTTGTGCGCCCATCATCCATCCGATCACCACACAGAAAGGAACCTAAAATCCGATTCGGGCAAAAGTGAAAACTATCAGACCAAATCCAACAGACAACGCTAAAGTAGTTGAGCCAAGTTCAAATTTCTTATACGTACCGCAAACATGGAAATCTGGATTGAGGATCCAATAGCCACTCCCAAAGACAGATCCTATAGAGGAGAAACAGTCAAATTTATAACCTAATACATCAGAATGCAAGAGACTTGTCTGCGTACCAGCTTGTCTTTCATGGCGAACATAATAGCACCTGCATGCTCAGCCGCATTCCCCACTATAGGAAGCAAGATGACACTTATAAAGGATATTGGTATCTTCCATGAGACTGAAGCACCCTGTCACAGATTATAAAACAAAAGCCCAAGTCAAACTCATAAACTCCGCATTGCCAATGTTATCGTAACCATCGGTTTCTAGTCACTCTTTAACAAGAGCCTTCTCCAGAAAAGACTGGCGCGGTTGATGGCCTCATGCATATGATTAGTCGCATATGATTAGGACTATTACAAGTATCTAAAACATATTCCAGTTGTTGAGTTTTTAACATAAGCCAAACTAGTATACTCACATCATTGTGCTGTACTGATCATATAGCATAAACAAGTCTAGTTAATGGAGGATCTTCATAAGAAACACACCAGAAAAACACAGATACTTATTTACCTCTATGGCATCCACAAGATAGCCGGAAAGAAGAGAGACCCAAGCCGTCAAGATCGAAAGCCAAATGATAGCTTCCCACTTGGAGATCTCAGGATCTTCATCATCGTCGGAAGTTTCTTCATTCTGGTTCATCTCCTATCATTTACAATGTTTGCCAAACAGAAAATTCAAGTCCATAAACTCTTAAAAGAGACATTCAAAATGATGAAACTGGTTGTAAATTGGAAGAAGCTATTTTGTATTTGTAGTTGTCTTCATCATCGTTTCTAGGCATCTATAAGAAGAAAAAAAAACGAAAGGTTGAAAACAACAAACCTCGGTAAGAGGGGTATAAGAACTAGGCTGGCTCTTTAGCTGGAAGAAAAGGTAAGCAGCATATGCCACGAGCATTATGCAACTACTGAACCTTGACAGAGAAAGCTCTGACGAGCCAGCATGAACCTCACTATGCGTGTAATGAAGAACAGCGGGGAAGAGAAGCCCCATAACAGCCATCAAAAGCAATCCTGAATTCACAACCGCATTCCCCTGTATTGCAGAAGAAATAAGCTCAGAAACATGGTACATATCACACAAGAACAAGAACAAATCAGGAAAAGAAAAAACAGAATGTCAATCAAGCGAATGATATGCCTACTTTGTCAAACACTTGCTCTTTACGGGAAAATACAAGGCCGCCACAGAAAAAGGCGCAGCCAAGTACAAGCAACATGTTAGAAAGAATGGAGCCGAGCAGAGTTAGCTGTACAACTCGTATCATTCCGTTTTTAAGAGCGAAAATCGATATGATGAGCTCTGTCACGTTTCCAAATGTAGCATTAAGGAGGCCTCCAACTGTGAAAATTTGTTTAGCGCGTCAGAGAACAATATCAGGAATCCTGAAAAAGAAGTAGTGTACAGAAGTCATACCAGTTGGACCTGTGTAGCAAGCCAATTGCCTGTTACAAAGATAAACAGGTACTTGTTATAAAATAAAAATGATAATAGGGTAACTTAGAGTTGCAAGGGCTTACTCTGTGGCATATCCGAGACGTTCAGCCAATGGTGTAATTCCTACTAAGCTCAACAGGAAGACCCATCCCTGAGTCACAACAAAGAATCATTTCTCAAGACATAAAAGGGAAGTAACGACACTGTTAACTTGAGTAGCTGAAACAACAACCGGCTCACCTTATTATCAGTCAGGTAGTGGAGTAGAATTGCGAGAGGTCCGAAAGGCAACAAGAGATTGAGTTTATTGGATAAGATGACGATCTTGAAGCTCTGGAGGACGGTGTTGTTAGGTGAGCGGTCTCGGAAATTTGCAGAAAATGATCCTCCTTGCTCCATCATCAAAGAAGTAGCTTTTGCTTGTGGGGAATCTGAATCTCGTCTAAAAAGGCCTTTGTGCTCGTTGTCATTGACCAAACCCATCTGTTGAAATTGTTTCTCCATGATTAAGAGAATAAATATATGAGCCAAAATGAATGAGAAAAGAGGTGATCCAACTTACTTGTACCTGCGCCTGAATAAGAGCTGGCACCTTACAACAACCCATAGAGTCAGTGCTACCAAAACATGAAATGTTCTCTTCGTATGGAACCTGGAGATAAAGCTTCTAAAATGTGAATCGCGTAAACCATAAAATGCGGAAGAAAAAAAAAACACAAGAGACCGATTCTTTAAAGCCTAAGCATCGAACAACAAATTGACTCTGAAAGCTGAAGAGAAGCATCATGAACGTCGAAGAGCATTGCTTTACAAACAAGCTTGTACGATTCGATTCAACTTAAAATCAGCACCAGTTTGGTGATTTCATGCTTGAGAAACAAAATCATGTGCTTGCAATTTTGGTTAAAATCCAAGTGGAAGCTGTGGGGGTAACCCAAATCTCATAACATCAAACAAAAATAGGTGCTTGCTTAAACATCAAATCGATACGGATCAGAAAGTGTTAAGAGGTTACCTAAGCAGTCAACGAGCGGTCAGAGAAGAAGACTTGAACAAGTTTCTCAGAATCAATTAAGTTTGATTTATTCTTCGTTTTCTTTTCTTTTTTATTTTTTTTTTTGCGAATCAGCTGCAGTAAAGTTGGAGAAGCTTTTAAGATTTAAGTTTTGAGCAATCGTTTTTGATAAATATTGAAGGAACACACATAAATAATAATAATAACAATAATAATAATAGCTTAGAGATTTGTGATCTCACCGATCTGTGCCTTGGTTTTGATGACAAAGAAAGAATCTCGAGGGATCGCAGATGGTAGTGTACGAAGTTTCCTTCTCACTCCAATTTTTCATCCGTTGAAGAAGAAGAAGACGACAAGCTTCACTTTTTCAAAAGAATGTTAGTCGGAGAGTCTATTATTATTATGATCGAACTCCTCTTTTATTTTAATCTCTCCAAGAAAAAACTATATAAGATTAATCAGACTCAAATACTTTTTTCCATAGGCAGTTTTATTCAGTTTGAATTTTTTTTTGGTGTGTCTAAAATTTACTTATTTATTTAATGATTTTTTTTTCTTTTGCTGTTGTCTCTCTCAAGTAAAATATGATGCTGATTTTAAACTTAATTTTTAGTTAACATCTAAGTCGGACCCATAAACATGACGTGATACCATAATAAGAGAATAAAATAATCATCAACCGCAGCACGTAATCCATTGACGACAAACAATCCGAAGATTCCGAACTCAGATTTTAACAGTTGTACTCTTTTTTTTTTTTGTTTTTTGAACAAACAGTTGTACTCTCTTTTGTTTCGAAAAAGAGGAGAGGCGTTATGCATCTACAACCAATTTTAAAACGATCCAAACTTTATGGGCCTCAGTCTCGACCCATTAACATCATCACACCTATTTGAACGACGTCATTTTATTGCCTCGTTTTCTTCCCTCCGAGTCTTCTTCTTCTTCCTCATTCTTTTCAAAATGGAAAGACCACCTTCTCTTCTCAAGTCTCACTCGTCTCATTCCATGGCCGGACATCCAGCTTTTCCCAGGGATCCCGTCGAATTTCCAAGGTTAAACCTAATTGTTGGGGTCAAAATCGGTCAATGACGTAATCACACCGAAAGTCCTCGAAGAAAAGCCGCTTAATGATCAAATCCAAGAAACGGGTCGCCGCCGATAAAACTCACGGAAGGCTCGCCCACTCCCATCTGACGCCAACGGCGTAGGGTCCTGGCGCCATCAATGCGATCGCCTCACGATCTCGCAATGACAAGATCCTCGTCCCTTGAAATCCATGTCCGGATTGTCCGAGATCTACAATGAGTCTTCCGTAAAACCTTTCCGATTGTTTAAAAGATTCATCTTTTAACATATCTAAAACTCGAGCCACATTGCTCTCATCCTCGACGACGAAAATCAAGATCTAAGTCCATCTCAAAATCCCGATACTGTAATCTCGTTGAAACAATTATCTCGAGATCTACGACTGAGACCCTCCCAAAACTCGAAGATTTCCGCGAACGATCGACGAGGGAAAGATCGAACAAACCCACGGACGGCAAGACGCTTGGCACCAAAGAAGACGCTGACGCTGGCTGGCGCCGGGCGGCACGCTGACGCTGGCTGGCTCGGCGCCGGGCGCACTTCGCCTACGCCGGGCGGCACGCTGACGAAGCTGGCCTGGCGCCGGCGCACGCTGGACGCAAGCTGGCCTGGCGCCGGCTGCACGCTGGACGCTGGCTGGTTCGGCGCCGGCTGCACGCTGGACGCTGGCTGGCTCGGCGCCGGCGCACCTCGCCTGGCGCCGGCTGCACGCTGGACGCTGGCTGGCCTGGCGCCGCTGCACGCTGGACGCAGCTGGCCTGGCGCCGGGCGGCACGCTGACGCTGGCTGGCTCGGCGCCGGGCGGCATTCGCTCGGCGCCGGCGGCATTCGCCACGCTGGCCGCTCGGCGCCGGGCGGCACTCGCCACGCTGGCCGCCTGGCGCCGGCGCACGCTGGACGCAAGCTGGCTCGGCGCCGGGCGGCACTCGCCACGCTGGCCGGGCCTGGCGCCGGCGCACTCGCCCGGCGCCGGGCGGCACCGCCGCTGGTCGGCTCCGCCGGGTCCACGCCTCGCCCCGCCTTCGCTCCTATCGCGGCTCGGTTCGATCCCATCTTAGCTTGTTCGATCAATCTACGCAGTTTGGTATGATCACGGTTATTCTAACGCCACTTCCTCGACTAAACAAGGAATGAGGTTCCTTCGAAACACCGAGACCTTCAAAGATCGCCCTTTCAAAACCGTAAAATGCCTAACGGCCCAACGCCAAACAGCCCACGCACGATTTTCCGAAAAGGAAGGATAACTATGACGGTTTATCTTTATCCTCACATAAGAGATAAATGTCAAGTTTCCATAAGAGATAAATATCAAGTTTCCGTAAGATAAATGTCAAGATTTCCAAGATAAATATCAAGTTTCGGAAGATAAATGTCAAGATTTCGAAGATAAATATCAAGTTTCCGATAAACACAAAGATGGACGAAAATGGAAAAGCCCGACTCAGCCCGCGAAGATAGACCGCCATAGAGGAGTATATGAGAGCTTTGAGCAAGAAGCAAACCAGAGATCAAAACGCCCGTGAGCACTTAGAGCAACTTAGCATTCTTTTTCGCTTTCACTAGCGAAGCCGCGACTCAACTAGATAGACTTAGGCGATCAGACCAGCTAACTTGCCGACAGCTCTCGTAGCCAAGGCTCTACTGTTGTTCACGCCAAACGCTGATTCGAAATAAAACCTTTTGCTCTATTCTTTTTCTTACGATTTTTATTTCGCTGTGATTTCCTTTGTCGAACCGATTGTGTCGTAGCGCCCAGCAGATATCCGGGACCTTCGTGGAAGGCTTGGTTCACTTGGCTTTCCTCCAAATCAACTAAATTTGACGGTACGTAATTTCAGTTCCCACAGTTTGGCGCTAGAAGGAGGGGGTTACGGATCTATCTATCTCGCGAACTGCACACGCCGATCATGTCAGCCGACGCCACCAAGGATCAGCCAGCCAGACGGAACACCCGCCGATGCCAACGCTGAGAAGACTTCAGTTGAGACGCCCACGTCACTGCTGATGCAAACACCGAGGCGCCAAACAGATGAAGGAACTTTATCGCCCAGCGCTGGCGAACAACACAAGTTGATAACCTCGCCGAAAACAGGTCGATACCTTAATCGGCGAGGAGTTGCCGCTGATCCACCAAGGCACGCCATGGCAGGAGACTCGACCGATCTCCGGCACGAGAAAGAGAAAGATGCCCCGAAGAGCCCACCGAAGGAAACGGTTCGAACGACTCGCAGAACCTTCCACCGCCGCGGGAAACAAGGAAAGCGACGCCGAAGCGATCGAGATGTCAGCGAACGATCGACCTCTTCCGATGAAGACGCTGACATCCACCCAGAGAACCTCGGCCAGTCCGCAGACGGTATCCTTCGATAAGCCAATGACGTAAGAGGAAGAAGAACTCTACCGATGGAGCAGAAGAACTCGCTGAAGATCAAACTCGATCTATCGCGACCAGCGCCGACAGGTTCGAGGAACGCCGGCGGTACTCGCCTATGCCGGGCGGCATTCCGCCACGCTGGCCGGGCTTGGCGTACTTCGGCCTGATGCCGCGGCACTCCGCTTACTGGCTTTGCCGGCGCATTCGCCACGCTGGCCGCCTGATACCGGCAAGATTCGCCCATGCCGCGCACTGCCACGCTGGCCGCTCACGCCGGGCGTATTCGCCTGATACCGGGCGCAATCTGCCGCTGGTCGGCCTGGGCGTCGGGTCCACGCCTCGCCCCGCCTCGCTCCTATCGCTGTCTTGCCGTTCGATCCCATCTTAGCTTGTTCGGATCAATCTACGCAGTTTGGTATGATCACGGTTATTCTGTAACGCCACTCACTAAACAAGGAATGAGGTTCCTTCGAAACACCGACCTTCAAAGACTGTCCTTTCAAAACCGTGAAAATGCCTTAACGCCCAACGCGCCAAAACAGCCCACACGACGATTTTCCGAAAAGGAAGGATAACTATGACGGTTTATCTTTATCCTCACATAAGAGATAAATGTCAAGTTTCCATAAGAGATAAATATCAAGTTTCCGTAAGATAAATGTCAAGATTCTAAGATAAATATCAAGTTTCCGATAAACACAAAGATGGACGAAAATGGAAAAGCCCGACTCAGCCCAGAAGATAGACCGCCATAGAGGAGTATATGAGAGCTTTGAGCAAGAAGCAAACCAGAGATCAAAACGCCCGAGCACTTAGAGCAACTTAGCATTCTTTTCGCTTCACTAGCGAAGCCGCGACTCAACTAGATAGACTTAGGCATCAGACCAGCTAACTTGCCGACAGCTCTCAGAGCTGGGCGCTCTACCTGTTGTTCACGCCAAACGCTGATTCGAAATAAAACCTTTTGCTCTATTCTTTTTCTACGATTTTTATTTCGTTGTGATTTCCTTTGTCGAACTGATTGTGTCGCAGCGCCCAGCAGATATCCGGGACCTTCGTGGAAGGCTTGGTTCACTTGGCTTTCCTCCAAATCAACTAAATTTGACGGTACGTAATTTCAGTTCCCACAGCTTACGCCTGAAGAGGGGGTTACGGATCTATCTATCTCGCAACTGCACACGCCGATCATGTCAGCCGACGCCACCAAGGATCAGCCAGCCAGACGGAACACCCGCCGATGCCAACGCTGAGAAGACTCCAGCTGGAGACGCCGGCCCAGTCACTGCTGATGCAAACACCGAGGCGCCAAACAGATGAAGGAATCGCCATGCGCTGGCGAACAACAGACAAGATAACCTCGCCGCAAAACAGGTCGATACCTTAACTCGAGGAGCAAGTTGCCGCTGATCCACCAAGGCACGCCATGCAGGAGACTCGACTTCGATCTCCGGCACGAGAAAGATGCCCCGAAGAGCCCACTCCGGGAAACGGCTCAAAGGATGCAGCAAACGACTCGCAGAACCTTCCACTCCGCCGCGGAAACAAGGAAAGCGACGCCGAAGATCGACCAGATGTCAGCGATCGATCGACCCTTCCGATGAAGACGCTGACATCCACCCCAGAGAACCGGCCAGTCCGCCGGCATCGGTATCCTTCGATAGCCAATGACGTAAGAGGAAGAAGAACTCTACCGATGGAGCAGAAGAACTCGCGAAGATCAAACTCGATCTATCGCGACCAGCGCCGACAGGTTCGAGGAACGCCGGCGGCAATAGCGAGATCCATGATCTCCGGAATCTCTCAAAAGACCGTGGCTGAAGTGAAAGCGTAAAATCGCAGATCCATCGCCACCAGTTCTGCCCCCGAGATCGATAGACTTTCGAGGAAGCACGAAAACGCCACCACTGGATCACGGAAACACGATCTCAGACCCAGGGAAGATCAAAATCCCGCCTATGACGGTACGACGGATCCTAAGTCACGCCGCAGTCCTTCCAGATCGCGATGGGTCGCAAACTCCGAACGAACGGACGCAGGTCATTGTCTTCTTCGCCGAAAGCACCTCAAAGGTGCTGCACCGAAAGTGGTTCTCCGCTCAAAAGGAACTCCATCGAAGCTTCCGCTAACTGGCCTCGGCGCTTTCAAACAGTACCCATGTTCATGGATAGAGAAACGCCCGACGCGGATCTATGGAGTCTAGCTCAGAAGGAAGACGAAGTCGCCCGCGACTTCATGCGAAGGTTCAAACTACATAGAGTAACGGGCATCAGCGATATGTCGCAATCGACTCGAGAAAACTTCGGTACAAGTCGAAGTTCAAAGTGGATACTACTGGAAAACCGCGACAATCCAGGATACTTCCACAAGGCAACGGACTTCATCATCATGGAAGAAGAGATGAAGCTTCTATCGCAGAAGCACGGACCGCAGAAAACCGCTGGCCCAAGAAGAAACCTCTCGTGAACGACAAATACGCCCATCACGGCGAAGACGCCCAAGGCGCAGCATAACTACGCCATCAACTCGAGCAAGGCAAAACCTCCGAAACACCTGACCAGGAACCAGTACAAGGATAACTCCATCGCGAAGTTCCACGAGACCAGAGGTCACTCCACCGCTAACCGCAAGGTTCTTTGCGCTCGCTCGCCGCAAAACTCCTCACCGGCGAAGCTATCAAAGGTCAAGAGTATAAAGGACTTGCTCCTGACCCATCAAAGACTAACAAAACTGCCTCCAAGACCGCTACGACCGAAAACCAATCAGGAAAAAGCTGAAGAAGACAGGACGACTAAGGAACAACAGCCGCCAGAGGGTAAACATGATCATCGGAGGATCACAGTTCTACCAGGACTCTGTCTCATCGATAAAAGCCTACGGGCTTAAAAGCCGAGACCAGTTCCAACTGGTTCCCGGACAGCGATGTTCCTAACCACAATCGCTGAGGAACACGACCGCCGGAATCGACAAACCTCATCATAATTCTTTGGTAATCGAATTGGTCATCCAGATCTCGGTCGGCCGCGATTCGCCGATATAAGCACGGTCAACGCCATCTTCCGCGACACCCTCTACAGGATGAAGATCCCACTTGGGAAGTCGCCCCGAGCCAAAACCTCGACGGGTTCTCGGGCCACTACCATGACCTCGAAAATTAAACTCCCACCATAAATGAAGTTACAAAGATCGCCGAAGTTTGCAGTAGTCGACAACCCGCCATCTACAACGCCATCATGGGAACCCCTTGATCAACTCCATGAAGGCAGTACCGCCCACATATCACCTCGGTATCGTTCCCGACTCGACCGAACCGAGCCATCCGTAGCCAAACAAGTGACTCATACCTAGCCGAAGTTCAAACCGCTAAAAGATCGAACGCCTGGCGGTCAACCCAAAACGAAAGCAAAGGAATCACACAACATCTCCCGAAGACTCGAGGAAAGATGATCCGAATCATCCGAACAGGCAACGATTCGAGAAAGCCGACAAAGCCTTCAATCCACCGTAGACCGACAGCTCGACCGCGACAAACCACTGATCCGATCAGCACGACCGAACGGAAACGCGGGAGTAAAACGCCCACGCAACTATCAGAACTACGAGATGGCTTGATCCTCGAAGAGGTATGGGCACCGTCGAACCCGACGAAGTTCAGCTATCCCTCACCAAAAGGGGACCGGGCGCGATACTCCTATACTCCCACAAAACGAAAACCGCAGATATGTACTTTAAATTTCTAAATTTTTAATAAAATCTTTCTATCTTTCATGCTTACTTAAACGCGATCAACGCCCGAAAACGAAAATCATATCTTCAAAAGAAACGCAGACGCCGCGAACTTCTTAAAAAGATAACAAAACCAGATATCCGCAAAGACAGTCCACCAGCGACTTAAATAATCACTCTTGGCCGACATTCCCCGACGACGCCATAAGAAACGCTTTCACTAATACAAAATCGTAGTCAGACCTACAAAGGTCCTCTTACATCCGACAAGGATATCATAGCTATACAAGAAACCCAAAATTTTGGTTTAGCATCCGATAAACCGAAGATAGCTCGATTCTTTTAACACAAGTCATATAAGCCGGACTAGTCGCGACTTTAAACGAAAAGAATCAGGAAGAAATCACTAACAGCAAAACGAAGCCGATCAGTCATCGCGACAGCCTCAAAGCTGAGAGTAAACCTAGGTCTTGCCCTAAACCCAGTCTTGCTGGATCTTGACATCTCACAGACATAGTATCGTGATAATGATCCCAAAACATGTCTCTTATCGCTACACCTAAAACGCCGCTAAAAAGTAGCATACGGACCAAGCTTAATTTAAAAGAGTTAGGATAATGGCGACTCACCGTGATCCTTCCTCTACACTTGACCTAAAGTATAAATCAAAACAAAAGACGTAAATCTCGCAAATTTTCATATTCATAAAAGCCGCAAAAGACGGCAGGATTCAAAGCCACCAACGGCCAGTCCAAAACATAAGAATGCAACCTCCAACGGTCGCAGGATAAAATTATTAAAACGCCACACACGCCAGAAAATTCAATTCACGTAAGTCAACGCTGAGAACCGATGCAGAAATCCCAAATGAACTAGCAGGCTGGTCCACTCTCATTCACGCCTGCATTCCCACCATTCTCGCATTCTCATCAGCTCCAACCTCCATCAGATCCTCGAAACCTCGATAGTTCCTATAGTCTCCCGACTCTTTCTTCTACCGGAGGAACCAAGGACTCAGCATGAGCACACTCGCCATGAAATCCTTCATTTCAGCGCATCTCGAATCGAAGAGAAATTGGTTCTGAGACTTGTAAAGATTTACATCAACCCTGCACTCAAGGAAATCACCAACAAACTCCCCGAGCTTTTAAAGCATTGAAACTCAGCAGCAACGATTCACTCGCCTTGCCACCTCCGCTGCACTATCCTTCTTCCTTCCTCCGCCTCGACGAGCCCGAAAGGAAGCTCAGCTTGCTTCGCTGCTCGTGCCTTCACCTTCGACGGAACCGAAAAGTCTCGCCCACTTCTGTGGTCTTGAAGTTAGCAATCCTGATTTGCGGAAACTCGAAGCCAAACGCTAAACACTCTTAGTCCCTGCATAAAACTCAAGATCAGCAAGCATGCTTATATACGGATTCAAACGCAAGGTTAAAGAAGTTCGGCCAAAACTCGCTGACACGCTGGAGCCTCTCGCAAAACCCGTTGTTTCTCCTCATCCTCCACTCATCAGTAGTAACTCCGAGGAAGGCAATCAAAGAAGTAGTGGAAACCGCTGGCTCCATCTTTTCCGCTGGAACAAAACTAGGTTTTTCTCCCAACGGTGAAGGGTTTTCCGCCTTCCCATCATCGCATTTCCTTCCCCTTACGACCTCTCGCTCTCCGGTAGGAACCACGGTAACAGGTTCGGCGTCAGACGACGGAACAGGACCCCGGACCGATAAAGGTTAACCGCATCTCGATCCGCTCGAGGGTGAAGGATTTCCAGAAAACGCCTTTGACGAAGAAGATCTTCGACGAAAACGCACCAGGCAAATGCGCCGTAGGTTGTTCCCTACAAACGAAAATTTTGTCAAAGACACGCGACTTCCAAAAGTGAGATAGACAACAGAGTTTTCGCCATATTACCTCGTTAAAGTTCCGCTCTCGGAAATAGATGCAGGCAGCTTCTCCACAGACTCGCCATCTATTTGAACAAAGAAGAAACGCCCGCCACGATTTGGGGTTCAAGTAGCCCTCAATCACGCCATATCCTTCTTAGGCAGCATGGAATAGTAATCACTCCCGTCGGCCGAGTACCCCAAAGACCCGAAATCGCCGGGACCAAGATCAATCGAGTTAGTAGCTAGCGATTAATGCGAAGCCACTCTCGGCGGGAGCGAGTTGGTACGTCGAAGACCGAAGCGGTGGCGCTGCGAACAATGGCACCGAGGTGGGAACCACATACGGCGATGCGTAAAAGCCGTAACATGTAAAGAAATCTTGCGGAGGATTCCTTGCACTCTCGTTACACTGCGGGAATCGAAATTTGACTCCGCCGAGGAGCGTGGTAAAATCTCGAAGAACAGGATATTTCACGAAACTTCGGCATAAAAAGGAGCACCGGGCTGCCTCGAGGCCTCTTCGGACAGGGATCTCAGGCGGTGTAGAGGAACCTACAAGGGCTCGGTAATACGCATTCCTCTTTTCCTCCTCGACCGACTCCTCTGCTTTACGTTACATGGGCAGGAGAGTCATCCGAAGATGAATGGGAAGAAGAGTTTCTCTTTGAGGATCTTGAAGACATTGTTCTTAAAGAGAGAAAGTTCTTGAGAGAGAGTAAAAGCCTTGTGATGAAGTAGAATGAGATTTCTTACTCCATATAAAGGAGAGTAAAATCACTATTTACGATTTTATTGACGATTACATCTCAACTTACCCTTGCGGCTATACATGCCTCTAGGATCCGGCGGGTTCTCGGTTCCTACTAGCTGGGGCTAACTTGTTGGGGTCAAAATCGGTCAATAGCGAAATCGTCACCGAAAGTCCTCGAAAGAAAAGCTGGCGGCGATCAAATCCAGCGGGTCGTCGCTCGATAAAACTCCGCAAGGCTCGTCCACTCCCATCGGCGTAGCGGCGAGATCCTGGCGCCCATCAATGCGATCGTCTCACGATCTCGGGCAATAAAGCATCGGTCCTTGAAATCCATGTATGGATTGTCGAGATCTACAATGAGTCTTCCGTAAAACCTTCCGATTGTTTAAAAGATTCATCTTTTAACATATCTAAAACTTCGAACCACATTGCTCTCATCACCGACGGCGGAAAATCTGAAGATCTAAGTCCATCTCAAAATCCCGATACTCGCGGAATCTCGTTGGAAACAATTATCTCGAGATCTACGACTAGAGACCCTCCCAAAACTCGAAAGATTTCGCAAACGACCGACGAGGGAAAGATCGAACAAACCCAGACGCAAAGACGGCGGCACAACGCGGGGCGAATAAACGCCAACGGCACCGACTGGCGCCCGGCCGCAGCGGAGACGCGGAGCTGGCCTGGCGCAGCGGCTTCCGACCTGGCGCCGGTATGCTGTGGAGACGCTTGAGCTAGCGGCATGGCTATTACCAGCGCCCGGCCAGCCGGGCATAACTGGCCGCCGGCAGGCGCCAATGACGCCGCAGCGGAACTGGTACAACTGGCCGACTTTGGCGCCGGTACGGGGCGAAGCTATTTCGCGCCAGCGGCACCGACTTTGGCGCCGCTGACACGATGAAGGGCCAGCCAGCAGGGCGAGCCAGCGCCAGCGACTACCGGCTTTGGCGCCCGGCGATACGCAGCGCCAGCTTAGCTTTAGCGGCGTAAACCTAATGGCCGACCGCTGTAGGGCGAATGGCCTAGCCAGCGGCCGCTGAGGAGCAGCCTGGCCAATGGCTGACACCAACCTAGCGGCCGTGCAGCAGCGCCTTGGTGGCTTTAGCGCCGGCGGCTTGCAAACTGGCGGCGGCACCGATCCGCAGCGGGCGGCCTGGCGCCGGCGGCTTTCCGACCTGGCAGCGGCACCGACCTGGCGCCGGCGGCATTCCGTCCGCCGGCACTGCGCCGGCGGCTTCAGCCCTGGCCCGGCGGCACCAGATCCGCAGCGGGCGGCCTGGCGCCAGCGACACCGACCTGGCCGTGACACCGTCCGCGGGCGAGCGCCCGGCGGCCGGCACCGGACCTGGCGCCGGCGGCACCGTCGCTGAGTCAGCCTGGCGTCGGTCCACGGCCCTCGTCCCGGTCGTTATCGTGCCGGTTGATCCCATCTTAGCTTCCGGGATCAATCACGAAGTTTGGTATGATCACGCGGTTATTCTAGAACGTCACTTCCTCGACTAAACAAAATTGAGGTTCCTTGAGCTCACCGAGACCTTCAAACTGTCCTTCGAAAAACCGTAAAAGCGCTAAACGGCCGCGACCCAAAAGCGGCCGTCACGATTTTCGAAAGGAAGGATAACTATGACGGTTTATCTTTATCCTCACATAAGAGATAAATGTCAAGTTTCCATAAGAGATAAATATCAAGTTTCGAAGATAAATGTCAATATTTCGAAGATAAATGTCAAGTTTCGATAAACACAAAGATGGGCGAAAATGGAAAAGCCCGACTCAGCCAGCGAAGATGAACCGTCATAGGAGGTATATAAGGAGAGCTTTGAGCGAAGCAAACAGAGATCAAAAGCGTCAGGCTTGCAGCGACTTAGCATTCTTTTCGTTTTCACTAGCGGCTGCGACTCAACTAGGATAGACTTAGGCGATCAGACCAGCGAACTTGCCGACAGCTCTCGTAGCCAAGGCACCTGTTGTTCACGCTCAGCGGATTCGAAATAAAACCTTTTGCTCTATTCTTTTTCTTACGATTTTTATTTCGTTTTGGTATTTCCTTTGTCGAACTGATTGTGTAGCGTGTCGCGGCCAGCAGATATCCGGGACCTTCAGGGAAGGCTTGGTTCACTTGCTTTCCTCCAAATCAACTTAATTGCGCACGCTGGACGCTGGTTGGCCTGGCGCCGGGCGGGTACTCGCCTGGCGCCGGCGGCACGCTGGACGCTGGCTGGCTGGCGCCGGGCGGGTACTCGCCTGGCGCCGGGCGACGCTGGACGCTGGTTGGCCTGGCGCCGGCGGCACTCGCCTGGCGCCGGGCGGCACGCTGGACGCTGGTTGGCCTGGCGCCGGGCGCACTCGCCTGGCGCCGGGCGCACGCTGACGCTGGTTGGCCTGGCGCCGGCGGCACGCTGGACGCTGGCTGGCTGGCGCCGGGCGGCATCGCTGGACGCTGGTTGGCCTGGCGCCGGGCGGCATTCGCCTGGCGCCGGGCGGCATCGCTGACGCTGGTTGGCCTGGCGCCGGGCGGCACTGCCTGGCGCCGGGCGGCATTCGCCACGCTGGCCGCCTGGCGCCGGGCGGCACTCGCCTGGCGCTGGCGACGCTGGACGCTGGCTGGCTGGCGCCGGGCGGCATTCGCCTGGCGCCGGGCGGCACGCTGGACGCTGGCTGGCTCTGGCGCCGGCGGCACGCTGGACGCTGGCTGGCTCTGGCGCCGGCGGCACTCGCCTGGCGCCGGCGCACGCTGGACGCTGGTTGGCCTGGCGCCGGGCGGCATCGCCTGGCGCCGGCGGCACTCGCCACGCTGGTTGCCTGGCGCCGGCGGCACTCGCCTGGCGCCGGGCGGCATTCGCCTGGCGCCGGGCGGCACGCTGGACGCTGGCTGGCTCTGCCGGGCGGCATTCGCCTGGCGCCGGGCGTACTCGCCACGCTGGCCGCCTGGCGCCGCGGCACTGCCTGGCGCCGCATGGGCACTCGCCACGCTGGCCGGCCTGGCGCCGGGCGGCACTGCCTGGCGCCGCATGCACTCCGCCGCTGGTCAGCCTGGCGTCGGTCCACGGCCTCGCCCCGTCTCGCTCCTATCGTGTCTGCTCGATCCCATCTTAGCTTGTTCGATCAATCCACGAAGTTTGGTATGATCACGTTATTCTAGAACGCCACTTCCTCGACTAAACAAGGAATTGAGGTTCCTTCGAAACACCGACCTTCAAAGACTGTCCTTTCAAAACCGAAAACGCTTTAACGCCCAACGCGCCAAAACGCCCACGCACGATTTTCCGGTGAAGGATAACTATGACGGTTTATCTTTATCCTCACATAAGAGATAAATGTCAAGTTTCCATAAGAGATAAATATCAAGTTTCCGAAGATAAATGTCAATATTCAAGATAAATGTCAAGTTTCCGATAAACACAAAGATGGACGAAAATGGAAAAGCCCGACTCAGCCCGCGAGAAGATAGACCGCCATAGAGGAGTATATAAGGAGAGCTTTGAGCAAGAAGCAAACCAGAGATCAAAACGCCCGAGCACTTAGAGCAACTTAGCATTCTTTTCGCTTTCACTAGCGAAGCCGCGACTCAACTAGGATAGACTTAGGCGATCAGACCAGCGAACTTGCCGACAGCTCGTAGCCAAGGCTCTTACCTGTTGTTCACGCCAAACGCCGGATTCGAAATAAAACCTTTTGCTCTATTCTTTTTCTACGATTTTTATTTCGCTGTGATTTCCTTTGTCGAACTGATTGTGTCGTGTGCCGCCCAGCAGATATCCGGGACCTTCAGGGAAGGCTTGGTTCACTTGGCTTTCCTCCAAATCAACTTAATTTGACGGTGCGAATTTCGGTTCCCACACTAATCGCTCTCATCACAGCTGTTCGTACGTTCCATCCTAAATGTCAATCTTTGGTGTTTCTTGTTGCTTCAGCATGTTTGTTCACATTCTCGGGATACTTCAAGAAGCACGTAGAATATGAAGGCAATTACTTTCGTGATCTTCTTTTTTTTCCTTGTTCTTATTGCACTTTCAAGAGGGGTGGTTCGCCCAAGACAGAGGATCGTGGCTATATTAGAACGATATGGATTTGCTTTCATCAAAGGAGTGGCTACGATCATATTCCTCGCTTTCTTCCAAGAGTTGGGGAAGAAGCTCGTGGCTGAAAAGGATTTGTTCATCGCCTTTGCCTCAGTCTCTTTCTTCATCCATCTCCTTTTTCTCCAGGTCATTCACAAGATCACTGACGATCTTGGTATCGCCCAAGGAGTTCTCTTCGCCGCTTTCACCGTCTTGGTTGCTAAATATTCTAAGCTACCCACATTTTTACCTTGAGTGCTTGCGTCACAGTGTTATTGACCATTATGAACACCCAACAACCACCGCTTGAACCGATTCCGGCACCTATAATTCCGGTGGGAGAGGTGATTCCGGTGGCAGAGGCGATTATGGCGACAGCGGTGATTCAAACGCCTGCAGTTCCAAGACAGCCAGATGGAAATTGGGCCGAACACCCAAACGCAAGATGGAGATTTCCACGTATCAAGAGTACAAGATGGTGATGTAAGTCAAAGATCACATTTTCATTATTGGACGGTGAAAGAAGGTGGTTAAATGGAGACATGGTGAAAACAAGTCAAAAAGGAATGGTTTGGTAATTTTGTCAACAACTACTTCTCACCAACCTCTCAAGCTCTTCTTATAAATACGTGTTGTATCTTGTTATTGCTCTTCATCCCAAAACAAAGCAAGAGAGAACAAGAGAAGAAGAGAGTGAGCAAGAGAGAAAAGAAGAAAAAAAAAAAATTCTTGTGAGATAAGTTTTCTTGATAAGAAAATTAAGTGTAATTTTCTTGAATGTATTTGGGGTCGGGTGTGAGTTGAGAGCTTATAAATTTCTCGGGTTGATAATAAAAGATCTGTAGCACGTTCAAAGACGTAGGCAAAGTTGGCCGAACTACCACTACAAGAAAACACAAGATTAACGTCGACTGAATTCCTCGTGAATTCGTCGTTAATAAGGTATTACGAGGAAATAGCAAGGAAAATGGTTTGGTCGTTAATCGTTCGTCGTAACGCGTATTTCTTCGCCAATTCCACGTGAGTTAGCGAGGAAAATATTTCGTCGTAAAGACCAAGTACATTATTTCGTCGTAAAGACCACGTAAGCTTTCCACGTAAGGAACTCGCTAAGTTTCCTCGTAAAGACCACGAAAAGTTTTCTCGTAAATATCACGTAAACATTTTCACATTAATTACACATAAAAGTCAATGAAAACATTTCCTCGTGAATTCGACGTTAACTTTCCTCGCATTTCCATCGTGAACTTTCCAATGGAAAGACACGAATGTAGTCGAAAAGAAATTCTCATAAAGACCACGTAAAGCTTACAGTTATTTCCTCGAATTAACGAGGAATTTACTCGATTTTATATACAGAATTAAAAAAATATAATTAGAAAATATTTATAATTTTAATTATAATTATAAAATTTGAATTAAAAATACACAACCAATAAAAGAAAAATATATTTATTCATAAATAATTAGAATTTATATTTACAACTAATAAAAAGGAAATAAAAACTAAGGCTCGCTTCATCGCCTGGAAGAACTCATCACTCCTCCTCTCTACTTCCGCTATGGCCTCGCTTGTCCACTCGCCTGAATTGGATTATGTCGCCGCAAGTTCCTCAACAAGGACTCCCATTCGGATTTGTGGGCTATGACGCCCAAGAAGCCCTCGACTACACCCCGTCGAAGCTGTGAACGCAGATGTTGTCGAGGCCAACTCGCTACGCGCTGAGTGACCTCGTCTTCCGTCTCGACCATAAGACGATGTCGTTTCGAACATCGCTGATGGAACCAATCCCCAACGCACGCCCTTTTTCTTAGGGACAACCTTAAAAACCAAAAAAAAATTATTGTTAGTAAAAATTTAAATTTAAATTAAACGTAATAATTTTAAAATTATAATTTTTAAAATTTACCTCCTCAGAAATCCTATCCACTTCAACTGTGGATAAGGTGACGGTAGTCCGTCGGAGACTGCTGTGTCAGTTGGGTCTGACGCTTGAACCCGGTCAGCAACTTCATTGAAGATTTGTTCGACTTAGATCTACTTAATCGACCCAACTTGTTCTTGTGGGTCTTCGTAAAGTTCCATAAGAGTCGGAGCTGTCCCGCCTCTTTGGCCTACAAAACATTTTAGAGAGTTAGTATATATAAATATATTATATAAAAGAAATTAGTTAAATTCAATATTTAATTACATACCATCTCCAAACGGATAGCGTGGGGTTTTGGCCCGTAGAGTGAAGCATCGCCCGCGGACCTGCTCATCTACCGTGTTACGGAGGCAGAGCAAGACTGGCGATTCTTATGGCGCCGAGTTTCCCAATAACGGATGAGGCCATCCCACACCTCGCTGGTGAGCTCAGCGGGTTTACCACGCCATATCCCTTCACGATCCAGTCCCCTTCCAGCTTGAAACCGTGGTCCAACAGCGAAGCTTTCACCTTATCGTTGAACGCTCTCACCTTCTCATTGACCCCAAGGACCAATGATACTTTTTCTCAGAACAGAAAAAAATAAGTTAATAATTAGTATTTTTAAAAATTTGAAATATAAATTAAAAATAATAGTATATATATAAAAATTAATAGTAACTTACAGCTTAAAATCTTGAACCACGCCTTTTCTGATGTAGACAGCGCTCTTCCAGTTCGATGTGGCATGGAGAAGTAACCCTTCATCGTGAAAAAACAAATTTAAAGTATAAATTAGATACTAATGTTATTAAAAAATTTAAAAGAATCTAAAAATGTAACATACCACAAAGTTCCGTCCGGTCGGTCGGGTCTATGACCGTAAACCTTCTCTTCCTGAGCGAGAATGTCCTCGAAAGTGTACTGCGAGTAAGGAGCACTCGGCGGCACCATCAGATCGGGATGAATGGGAGCCGGCATCTCCGCCTGCATCTCCGCAGCCATCGGTGGAGGCACTTGAGGTGGCACATGAGGTGGCACCTCTGGGACATGATGATTATGAGGAGCCGGTGGTGCAACCGATTGTACACCAGAAGGAGAGACTCTCGAGAAGACTGAGTCTCGACGCTTATCCGACCAAGAACTAGGTGCTGTAGAAGAAGAACCGGGTGTAAACGACTACCCGCACAATCAACATCCTGTCAGAAGTGGGGAGTAAGTTTGTTCTTTCGTACCTATTAAAAAAAAAAGAATTCAAAATTAGCACTCAAACTTCAAATTTTTATAGATTAAACTCCTAAAATCCGTAAACCTATCTAAATTTCCTACACTAACCACCTAAACTACCCTAACTAATCAAAGGAAGGAGAGAGGACTTACCATGATTTTAGAGAGGAAGTGGAGAGGAAATGAGAAAGTGAGAGAGTTCGTGGGTATATATATAGGATACATTACCACGTAAAAACCTCGTAAATTAACGAGGAAATCGCGAGGCCCGCCTTTTCTTTACGAGGAAATCGCGAGGCCCGTGGTTTTCACGAGGAACTCATGAGTCCCGTGTTTCTCAGTAACGAGGAAATAACAAGGATATTTCTTAAATTCCTAAAATTCAAAACCCTAAACCCCAAATTATAATTTTAAAATTTATGTAATTGCTGGAATCGTAAGTGGGAAGAGTCCGTGTCTTCACTCGTGATTCTAGATATTTCTTCTATTTTTAAAGAATTCTTCAAACAAAGAGAAGAAAGATACTCGAATCACAAGTGGGAAGAGACCGTGTCTTCGCACTCGTGATTCCAGACCTTTCTCCTCTTTTTTTTAAGAATCTTTCTTCTTTTTAATTTTTTGGAATTATGAATTGTGACAAAATGGTCTTGGTATATATAGATAGATTTTCGCGTTAATTCCTCGTGAATTAACGAGGAAATAACTAGGGAAGTCTCTTCGTTTCCCGAATTCGTCGTTAGTTCCAGTGAACTCACGTGGAAATCACGAGGCCTGTGCTTATTTCCACGAGGAAATAACGAGGCTTTGTTCTAAATCCTTACAACCCAAAACCCAAAACCCCAAACCCCTTCTTCTTATAATTTTATAACTTCAACCTCTACTTCTTATAACCTATACATCCCATCAATGTCTAAGGAAGATAGGGCTTAGGGTTTTGGATTTTGGTTTAGAATTTGGGGTTTGGAATATATGAAGTAAAAGATAAGATAAGGAAGATAGGGTTTAGGGTTTAGGGTTTTGGTTTAGAATTTGGGATTTGGAATATATGAAGTAAAAGATAAGATAAGGAAGATAGGGTTTAGGGCTTAGGGTTTTGGATTTTGGTTTAGAATTTGGGGTTTGGAATATATGAAGTAAAAGATAAGATAAGGAAGATAGGGTTTAGGGTTTAGGGTTTTGGATTTTGGTTTAGAATTTGGGGTTTGGAATCTATGAAGTAAAAGATAAGATAAGGAAGATAGGGTTTAGGGTTTAGGGTTTTGGATTTTTGTTTAGAATTTGGGGTTTGGAATCTATGAAGTAAAAGATAAGATAAGGAAGATAGAGTTTAGGGTTTTGGATTTTAGGTATTTAAATATAAACCACGTTATTTTCACGTAAGCTAAAGAGGTTTTTACGACGATTTGTGCTTACGTGGAATTAACGACTTTCTTTTTTTTTAATAATTAAATTTTTCTCGTTATTTCCACGTAAGCCAACGTGGTCTTTACGACGATTTGTGCTTACGTGGAAATCGCGAGGCCCGTGTTTTTAATTATCACTTTCGTCGTAAAAACCACGTTATATTACGTGGAAATAACGAGGTTTATGTTTAAATCCCTAAAATCAAAAACCTAAACCTCAAACCCCATCTTCCTTATCTTTTACTTCATATATTCCAAACCCCAACCATCTTCCCTTTAACCTCAATCTTTTTATTCCATTCCAAAATTCGAAAACCACAATTCCTTAAGTCTGAAAATCAATCATACATCAATACTAATACATCAATCGGATACATCGACATTCTCGTCATCACTTGAAACATCATCATTTTCATTAAACTCGTCTTCAACACCTTTGTCCGTCACATCGTCGGTAAGATCTTCGTACTCATGATTATGGATCAATGAGAAGTATGTCGTATGTGGCAGCTTCAGGTTCCTCGACTACATTTATCTGTTCTTCTTGCAATGGTGGTTCTTCTCCACTTATGATTCGTCCACGAGGTGTAACTTTGATCACTGATAACTAATTTATTCCTGATTCTCTCATCCGAGGGTATGGAAGGAAGCTAACTTGGTCTGCTTGTGAAGCTAAGATGAAAGGCTCAAATTTGTTGTACCTTCGTCCACCATTGACATCAACTACACCAAATTTGTTAAACCGAACACCTCGGTCAATTTACAGGGTCGAACCATTCACATTTGAAGAGGACGATTTCAGCTTCAATATCCCTGGTAATTCGACTTCAATAATCTCCGTCAAGATCCCGTAGAAATCTGTTTTCCCTTTCACACATATTCCATAGTTATTGGTCGCCCGCTGTCTACCATACTCATATGTGTGAAAAGTATAGCCTCGTGGGAAATACATCTGTGATGTGGTGACCTTTACATGTGGAGATTGAATTACTTCGTAACCACTTAGGATAATCTGCATCGTCGTCATAATCAACCTTAAAAAATAACATTGAAATATTAGTACATATAATGTATGAAAAATAATTTGATCGAGCTAGCTGTAAAAATTAATACCTGATTCTTCAACCACTTAATAAAGTGTTGATCTTTCCTTTTGCCTACGCCACTTATGGATATACCTAGGAATGTTTCTTCACTTGAGAAACAAATAAGCTGTAAAATCACATTTTACATCAATTAATCTTAATTTCACAATTATATAATTTATATTTATTATGTGTGTTTGAAGTGTCCATATATATGTACCTTTCAAAATAACGATCAATGGATCCTCGAATTGAGTAGAATATAGGTGTGTGCACTATGGGCGTCTTCTTCACTCGACCACCAAACCTCTTTTGATTTCCCACCGAAGCCTAATCTGGCTAAAGATGTCTCAACACCAGCAACTGCATATGTTGGCCGACACCACCATCATCATATCTTCTAGGAGCTCTTTTCTGGTAATGCATTTTGACCCAAAGTAGTACGATGTAAAGTGAGAAGTTTCTTCCACAAACTTCCAGCAATTATAGAACCTTCAACTTTTATGCAGGTTTTTGGCTTTTCCCTTCAAATATTTCATGGTTCGCTCATACTGATACATTCATCCGTAATTTACAGTGTCCACGAAGCAATGCCTCATATGGGAGGTGGATAGCTAGATGCTCCATGACATCAAAAATCCCGAGGAAATATTTTCCAAGTTGCACAATAAGATGGGAATGTTCTCCTCAAGCTGTTCCACAACTTCTTCTTTAAGAGTGCGTGTGCTCAGATCCATGAAAAATGCTCCGATGCCTAATTCCAAAACAAAATAAACACATTAGTCATATATTATTGCAAACTAAACCATTATAAAATTAGTGGGTTATAATTTATTACCTGCAAGTGCTTCATGTACGTTTGTTGGAAGTCGCTCTGCAAATGCAAAGGGAAGTAGTCGTTGCATAAATACATGACAATCATGACTCTTCATCCCAGAGAACTTTTGACCCTTTTCAACACATCTAGAGATTTGAAACATACCCATCGGGAACTTCACTTCGATGCCACCCGCTTGAACAACACCGATTTTTTGTGAAGACAATCTGAATATCGAACGGAACTTGTCCATTGCTTTTTATATGTAACTCACTTCTTGAGCAAATATCCGGCAAGTCCACCCTCAATTTTATGTTGTCTTTTGTCTTCCCTGGGACATTCAATATTGTATTCATGATGTTCTCAAAGAAATTCTTCTCTATATGCATCACATCGAGGTTGTGGCGCAAAAGAAGATCCTTCCAATCTGGTAACTCCCAAAATATACTCTTCTTGTGCCAATTGTGCTGAACACCGTAAAAATCAGGCATATTACGGGGACATGCCAATTACCACCACGGGAACTGTTTCCAGAGCTCCACAAGAATCGAAGGCGCTTCAATTTGTTGTCCAGTTAAATATGGAGGATGAGTGTCTCTCACACTTCTTTTGTGCCTAAACAATTTCTTGTTTCTTCGGTACGGATGACCAATGGGAAGAAATCGACGGTGACAATCGAACCAACTTGCCTTCCTACCATTCTTTAGTTGAAACGCATCTGTCGTTCCATTACAATATGGACAAGCTAATCTCCCATGTGTAGTCCATCCAGACAACATCCCATAGGCAGGAAAGTCACTTATGGTCCACAAAGCATCGCTGCATCGTAAAATTCGCCTTCGTTGAGCACATATCGCCCTATTCCCTCGTTGACCACAAATCCTTCAACTCTTTTATCGGTTGTAGGAAAACATCCGAGACCTTTTGGATGGTTCGGACCAGGTATTAATATGGTCAAGAATAGCAACTCCGCTGCATGCACATCTCCGTGAAAGGTTGTATGGCGAAGAAAGACTGGCCACAATGAATATTGTCTCCCCGACATTCGAATGGACTAAATCCATCGTGCATAATCCGAGATACACATTCCGCTATTGCTAGCTAATTCTGGATGTACTTTGTTGAAATGTTTCCAGGCTCTTGCATTTGATGGATGAGTCATCTCACCATCCGCTCTGAGTGTTCGGCATGCCATCTCATCTTCCCAAAGAGCTCTCGATTGGTACAATCTTTTCAATCTGTCAGAATTGGTAGGTACCACATCCTTTGGTACGGTACCTATTACGCCCCTCGCCCCTTGCTTGAATCGTGGCTTCTTGCAGAATCGACATTCTTCTAACTTCTCATCATCTCCCTAGTAGATCATGCAATTGTCAATGCAAACATCTATTATCTCCGAAGGCAAGCCAAGACTATAAACCAGTTTCTGAATCTCATAATAAGAATCAGCAGACACATTGTCTTCCGGCAAATAATCTTTAAACAAGTCTGTCCATTTATTCATGCAACTTTTAGGTAGATTGTGATCAGTTTTAATATTCATCATTCTAGCTGCCAACGACAATTTAGAGAGACCTTCTCTATAACCACTGTAAAGTGGCTGATTCGCAGCATCTAACATTTCATAAAACTTTTTTGCATATATATTAGGTTCTTTATCTTCATCATGAGCTACGAATGCATCAGCTACCATATCATGAACCCTATCAAAATCTACCATCAGCTGTTCTTGATGGTAACTATGTTCATTATGCAAATGATGATGATCAACCGGTTGTTCTTCCTGAAAATTGCTATTACTACTACTAGCTTCATGATTCTCATCATAATTATAACCTTCTCCATGTTGAAACTAGATATAGTAATTTGGCGTGAAACCTCTATTTATTAAATGCTTCCAAACATTTTCACGATTTGCCAATTTCGAATTGTTGCATTTCCGACAAGGACATAACATCTTACCGCTTTCTTGGGCCAGCGGTGTGGAATCTGCCTGATGCATAAATGTCTCCAGCCCGCAAGGTATTCTTTCGTCACTCTCCCGTTAGCATCTCTATGCATATACATCCACCTCCGCAACTCGAAAATATTCTCGGAGCCCGAATTTTTTTTTTCTTTCACGTTTTTATTTTTTTTCTTCTTGGTGTGTTTAAAATGATCTTCAAAGGTTCATATTTATAGGAAATTTTCGAATCTGGTAGTTGAGATTTTACTACGAAATAACCACGAAATTTTGTTAGGTAGCCGAAAAAAACGTGTTTCACCTACAAAGTTGGTAGACTCGAAATTTCGTCGTTCTTTACACGCAAAAGTTTTCCTCGTAAAGGACACGCTAGTTTTACGTGGAATTTACGTGGAAGACTATTTTCCTCGTAAGAACCACGTTACCTTACGTCTTTTTTACGTGGAAATGCTTTCCTCGTTAGTTTACGACGAAATGACGTTGCTTTTTATTTTCCTCGTAAGTAACTCGTAAAGACGACGTTAATTTACGAGGTTTAATTTTCCTCGTTAATCTTTGTCGCTAATGTTGTGTTTTCTTGTAGTGTACACTAACAATTTTGTGTGTGTTTTTCCGCTCCCATAAATTTTGGTTTCCCACAAATTAGATCCGTTTATTTCCTAACATCTAGTATTAGAGCTTGAGTTACAGTGATCGGTCAAATTTTTTTGCGGAGTTACTATTCACGTGAACAGTAATTCGTGAATAGTGAATTTTGTCGATAACATCGGGATGTCGTTGAAAGTGTTTTAATAAACGGTGGTTCCAGAACCGATGGTAGGCGAAGACGGTTAAGCACACAGTATCGGGAAATTCGACGATACTGATTATGTATTTTGGAGAATGCAAATTGAAGATTATTTGTACGGAAAGAAGCTTCATCAACCGCTGAGCAAGAAGCCTGAGAAGATGGAACAGGATGAGTGGGAGCTCCTTGACAAACAAGTTCTGGGTATTATAAGGTTAACACTATCTAAAAACTTTGCTCACAATGTTGCGAAGGAGAAGACCACGGAAGGGCTCATGAAAGTTCTCTCAGATAAGTATGAGAAACCCTCGGCAAACAATAAGGTGTTTCTCATGAAGAAACTCTTTCATTTAAAGATGGAAGAAGGTGGCATGGTTGCTACACATGTGAACTAATTCAATACGATTGTCAACCAACTGTCATCAGTTGAAATTGAGTTTGATGATGAAGTGCGAACACTGATTTTATTGGCATCTCTGCCAAATAGTTGGGAGCTAATGAGGACAGCGGTTAGTAATTCTGTGGGTACTCAGAAGCTTAAGTTCAATGTGAGAGATCGTATCCTTGCTGAGGAAGTTCGTAGGATAGACTCTGGCGAGACATCATCGAGCTCTGCTTTCAATGTGGAAAACAGAGGTAGAGATCAGGACAGAAGTAACCGGAGCAATGGCAGATTTAAGTCAAGGAATGGACGGGGTCGGTCCAAATTCAGACAGCCTACACAGTGCTGGAATTGTGGAAAGACAGGCCACATTAAGAAGAATTGTCGAGCACCACCGAAGAGAGAAGACAACAAGGGAGGCGGAGCCAATGCAGTGACACGTGAAATTGCTGATGCATTGGTAGTGTCAGTTGATTCCCCGAGGATAAGGGAAGCTCGTGATGCAGCTACAAGTACCAACAAAGCGTCAATATCCTATGTTGATAGTCCAGTCGATTCATGGGTTCTTGACTCAGGAGCGTCATTCCACACCACGCCGCACCACAACATTATGGAAAATTCTGTTGCGGAAAATTACGGAACGGTATATCTTGCAGATGTATTACCTTTGGACATAGTTGGTATTGGAGATATCAACTTAAAGATGTCAGATGGACGGGTATGGAAGATTACGAAGGTTAGACATGTGCCAAAGTTGATGGAAAATCTGATCTTAGTAGGTCAACTTGATGATACGGGGCATGATGTCAACTTTGGTGGTGGAGCCTGGAGAGTCAGAAAAGGTTCCATGGTGGTTGCTAGAGGTCATAAAAGAGGAACTCTTTATATGACGACGAGCTACCAAGACACTGTTGCTGTTGTCAGAATGCCAAATAGACCAAGTTGTGGCATTGTAGGTTGGGGCACATGAGTGAGAAAGGGATGAAACTCATGGTGAAAAATGGCGCTCTTCCGGATCTAAAGACGGTGGATCATCAGATGTGTGAAAGTTGCATCCTTGGAAAGCAGAAACGGATTAGTTTCTCTAAAGGAGGAATAGAGCCAAAGTCTGAGAAGTTAGAGCTGGTGCACACTGACGTGTGGGGACCCGCACCGGTTGCATCGCTGGGAGGTTCGTACTACTATGTGACCTTTATTGATGACTCCATAAGGAAAGTGTGGGTTTACTTCATGAAGAATAAGTATGAAGTGTTCTCGATTTTCAAAAGATGGAAATCCATGGTTGAGATTGAGACGAATCTCAAGTTGAAGTGTTTAAGGTCTGACAATGGTGGTGAGCATATCAGCGACGAGTTCAAGAGATACTGTGCTGATAATGGTATCAAGATGGAGAAGACTATTCCAGGAACGCCTCAACAGAATGGAATAGCGGAAAGGATGAACCAAACCTTGAATGAGCGTGCAAGGAGCATGAGATTGCATTATGGATTGCCTAAGATGTTTTGGACAGATGCAATCAGTACCGCAAGCTACTTAATAAACAGAGGACCGTCAATACCATTGGGATTTAAGATCCCTGAAGAAGTTTGGAGCAGCAAGAAAGTAAACCTTTCTTATCTAAAGGTATTTGGAAGCTTAGCTTATGTTCACGTTGATGATGCTGCAAGAAGTAAACTTGACTCAAAGTCTAAGAAGTGTTACTTCATCGGTTATGATAACACGGAGTTTGGTTACCGGTTTTGGGATGATGAAAATCGAAAGATCATCCGCAGCAAGAATGTTGTGTTCAACGAAGAAGCGTTGTACAAGGATAAGCTAAGAGAAGGTTCAGAGCGGAAAGAGCCTGAAGCTGTTGATTTAGGAGATATTCTAACACCGGAGTTGCAACAGGATGCCACAACAACAGAAGAAGAAATCTCTCAAGAAGAGAGTGGTGAGGCTGAAGAGAATGATGATTCTGAAGTGGTTCCATATACACCAGTCACGGAGTTACGACGGTCAAGTAGAATCATCAGAAAGCCTATAAGATTTTCTCCAACGCTCAACTACATTCTGCTCACAGATAGAGGCAAGCCTGAATGTTATGAAGAGGCTATGCAAGTTGATGAGTCGATCAAGTGGGAGCTTGCAAGAATGACGAGATGGACTCGTTGTTATCAAATCACACATGGGAGTTAGCAGATTTGCCTAAGAATAAAAAGGCATTGCATAACAAATGGGTCTACCGAATAAAAGAAGAACCTGATGGAAGCAAAAGCTATAAGGCGAGGCTTGTTGTGAAGGGATTCCAGCAAAAAGAAGGCATTGACTACACTGAAATCTTCTCCCCTGTAGTCAACATGGTGACCATAAGAACGGTTCTTGGGCTGGTAGCACAAGAAGATTTGCATCTTCAGCAGATGGATGTGGAGACGGCATGGCATTTCTTCACGGTGATTTGGATGAAAAAATTTATATTAAGAAACCCGAAGGCTTTGAGATCAAAGGGAAAGAAATCCTTGTTTGCAAGCTTAAAAGGAGTTGTATGGCTTAAAACAAGCTCCAAGACAGTGGTATAAAAGATTTGACAGCTTTATAAAAGGTGTCGGTTTCTTGAGGTGTGAAGCTGACCACTGTTGTTACTTCAAGAGGTTTGAGGAGTCCTACTTGATATTACTCCTATATGTGGATGACATGCTGATAGTAGGAGCATACTTGCATGAGATCAATAGCTTGAAGACGAAACTCTCAGAAGAGTTTGCGATGAAAGACCTTGGAGAAGCAGGACAGATTCTTGGGATGAGAATCAGTAGAAGAAAGGAGGTTTTTAAGCTATCGCAAGAGGAGTATGGGAAGAAAGTCGTCAAGAGATTTAATATGGATGACGCAAAGCCAGTTAGTACTCTTCTGGCAAGTCATTTTTGGTTATCCAGAGAACAGTCTTCAAAGACGGAAGACGAGATGGCACATATGGATAAGGTTCCATATGCTTCTGCTATAGGCAACCTAATGTACGCGTAGATAATTACAATTGCACATGCAGTGGGAGTCGTCAGCAGATTTATGAGCAATCCAGGAAAAGAACATTGGGAAGCCATTAAATGGATTTTCTGAAAAGAAATCCAACTTTGTCACTATGTTTCACGAAGTCTGAGATGGGATTGCAGGGATATGTTGATGCTGACAATACGACAATGTAACATTGACTTATATGTTTCATAAAATAAATTTTACTTTTAGATATCATTGCTGTTATGTTACTAATTTAATAGTCTCAAATTTGAATAAATTTTGAATGGTTAACTCACAAACGTGGAAAAAGAAATATAAGCAATTTGGTTTTAGTTAGCTACCAATTTGCTATATCATTTATGTCACAATTTGAAACTACAAAAAAATATTTATTTTGTGCTAACTAGTGACTAAAATTAAGTCACGATATCATTACAAACAGAGATGTATAGTTACATCGCAATTTCGTATCTAATTGGTTACACTAAATGTCATCACAAACCGTCACGAACGTTACGTTTCCTATTATGGTAACAATTGCGTCTTAAGTTGTGAAAAATTTTAGCTACTATCTACAACGTTGCAATATTGTACCAAAAATAATAGTCACAACACCGTATTAAAAACGTCACAAAATTGTAACGAAGACGTTAGTCACAAGATGTGGTCACAATATCTCTTTTTTCTTGTAGTGCAATGGAGGTGACGTTGACAGCACAAAGAGCACAACCGGGCATGTCTACACTTTTGGCGGGACTGCAATTTCTTGGGTTTCAAAGTTGCAGAAAATTGTATCTCTATCAAGCTGTGAAGCTGAGTATGTTGTGGCAACGGAGGCAACAAAAGAGATGATGTAGCTACAGTCTTTTCTAGAAGAACTAGTCCATGACCAAAGGAAAAGTGTATTGTACTGTGATAGTAAGAGTGCCATCGATTTGGCATAGAATCCAGTTTACCATGCTCGGACGAAGCACATACATCGTCGATATCATTTCATCAGATCAGCGTTAGAAGATGAACTGTTGGTGCTTGAGAAGATCCAAGGAAGTAAGAATCCGGACATGCTGACAAAAGTTGTGCCATATGATAAGCTGAGGTTATGTGCAACCTCAGTTGGCTTGTTGGAGTAACAAGCTGAAAAGACCTGCTACATTGATCAAGGTGTGAAGATAGATTGAAATCAGTCTTCAAGTGGGAGATTGTAAGTCAAAGATCACGTTTCATTATTAGACGGTGAAAGAAGGTGGTTAAATGGAGACCTGGTGAAAACAAAATCAAAAAGGAATGGCTTGGTAATTTTGTCAACAACTACTTCTCACCAACCTCTCAAGCTCTTCCTATAAATACGTGCTGCATCTTGTTATTGCTCTTCATCCCAAAACAAAGCAAGAGAGAACAAGAGAAGAAGAGAGTGAGCAAAAGAGAAAAGAAGAAAAAAAATAAAATCTTTCTTGTGAGATAAACTTTCTTGATAAGAAAATTAAGTGTAATTTTCTTGAGTATATTTGGGGTCGGGTGTGAGTTGAAAGCTTGTAAAATTTCCCGGGTTGATAATAAAAGATCTATAGCAGATCCGGAGACGTAGGCAAAGTTGGCCGAACTCCAATTACAATTTTTGTGTGTGTTTTCCCGCTCCCATAAATTTCGGTTTCCCGCAAATTTGATCCGTTTATTTCCTGACAGGTGAGTGATGTAGCCCATCAAGTCTAATTATGTTTACATGTGCTACTAATTAATACATATTCTTTTTTAGAGTTGCTGATCTGATACACATACAATCTATTATTATAAAATTGAGTTTTCTTCTCTCCTATGGGGTCCACATCATCAATTTGGGCGCTGGCGGATCGACACGTGTCCGCTTTTCAATACGTCGCATTTTATTTAATTTATGTTTGTGTTCCGTTTAGGCTTCCGTTTTTTTTGTTGTCATTATTTTGGTCTATAAAATCCAGTCTGCTAAGGATTAAGTCCAAGTGTTTGAAACGCGTCATTTCTTCACTCACTAAATAGATTCTTCTAAGCTTGACATGTGACAGTCAGACTAAAAACATATGTTCGAGCCTTATACATATTGGGCTACTTTGTTAAATTAGGCTAAATACTTATCTTAACAAAATAATAAAATGATGTCAAAAAAAACAAAATAATAAAATAGAAAATTTAACACGATATTAAATCATTAAATTATTACAGACAAAAAATAAACATAAGCTATAATAAATCTAAATATACTTATGTCGGTAGAAGTGCCTAGGTAGAAGAAGCTATGACAATAATGGCAGTGGTGGAAGAAATGCCAACGGTGGTGACCGGAAGAAGTGACGGTGCTCAAGTGCAAATATGGTGAATGCAAACAGGGTCGGTAAATGGTTCTCCATGTTCTTCTCCAAGAAGTCAGATCTGAAACAAGTAGATGAAAAGGAAAAAAAAAAGTCAAGGATAGAAAAAGGCGAAGACAAGAAAAGGAGTGCGTTGGGAAGAAAAGAAGGCAAAGATCCGAGAAATTAATGCAACTAGGGCCGGGCATTTTATCCGTTAAATTTGATTCGATTCGTTATTCGGTTCGATTCGATCCGAAAATTCCGAATATCCGTAAACTTTCGAAGCAAAGCAAATACTAAAAATCAATATTAAAATCGAAGCAAATCACAAATATTAAAATTTTGGAAAGCGAATATCCGATCCGATCCGGTAATATATAAATATATGTCTATCTTGATTATATTTTAAAGTTTTAAATGTACAAAAGTATATAATTATTATTCTAACATATGATTTGATAAAATTATATTCACATTATTACTTATATAAAAGTTTTACATAAAAGGAAGAGGAAAAATTTACGATAATTATAATTTTTTCTTAAGTTTTGTGTTATTATAATTGTTAATTAAGTTTAAATTTTTTTAAAAATATGTAGATTCACTACTTCTTTTAATTTTTATTTTATATATCATGCAAACAAATATTTTATAAAACAAACTTGTAACCAATTTTAAATATTATTTGTATTAATCAAAACAGATTAGATATCCGTAAATATTCGTAAATATTCGCAAATATTTATTTATTTTCCGAATATCCATTTTTCCGAATATCCGTATTTTTCCAAAGCAAATCAAAAAATTAGATATCCGTGACATTTGAAGCAAATCATAAATACCTTCAAAAATCCGGATATCCGATCCGTGCACAGGCCTAAATGCAACTATTGGATTTAAAAGAAAAGAATGTATGATCAATGAAGGAAAACAAAATACATATAAGACTCTAACTGGTAACCATTAAAATAGAAATATGAATTAGTGGGAAAGGAATGAATAGAAACAAAATAAAAGGAATATTTGTTACTTTTGTTCCATATCAATTTTGACAAAGAATGTTTTTCTTCTATAGTTCCTTAAAATCTAAGAAATGACAGGGAATAACACATATCAAATATTCCTCACAAATGGTGTAATTTTCAAAGAATTAGTAGGAATTGACTATTCTCTTTGATTCTCTATGTCACCAGTTAGACCCTAAGTAAACGTCGAAGCATAAAGAAAGATCTGAAGAAGTTAGGAAAAGATCTGAAGAAATTGAAGAAAGAAAATTGCAGGAAAAGAGTCAAAATGAAAGCGAAGAAGAAAATAAAACAAAGGGTATGAATGGTGACCAGGGAATGACGGGGAATAATGCATTCCTCAACATTCCTAAAAAAATTCACCATTCACAAGGAATAAATTTTCCTTCTCATTCCCTCTCATTCCTTTTTTGTAGAGAAATAAAGAACAAAAATATTCCTTGTTAAATTTGAGGAGGAACAACCATTCCTTTTTCATTCCTGCCATTTTATTCCTCTACATTCCTTTCCTATTCATTCCTTTTGTTACCAGAATGGTCACCAGTCGGACCCAAAGTAAAGAAGAAGATCGATTTGATGAATAAATATATATTTTCTTATTCTTTTTTGGTAACTGGAATAAATCAATCATATATAAAACTTTAACTCTGCTTTGTTTCAGTTTTCCCTTTCAAAACTACTACAACATGTACAAGATTTGGTCGTCTTAATTATAAACAGCTTCACCAAAGTGCATATTTGAAAGGATGGTTAAAGTTTTATGTTTATATAATTAAGAAGGGAAAATTCCTTAAAAATACATAGACTGATTTGAACAGATTTAGAAAGAGAGGACTTGGGGCAGTAATAGCGATATCAACAACATGGATGCGTTATGGTATCATAGAACATATTAAAATGATTCGGCAAGTGATTGCTGAAGCCAATCGTCGTTTGATAATCAACTGAAGATACAGAAGCTGAAGACACATTCTCAAGTTACTGCGGGGAATTCGACCAAGGGGGTTGCATTGCGATGAGGTTTATGGAAGAGGGAATGAGCTAGACCACTGGAACTTTAGGATCGGAATCTTTCAATTACGCTATCTTTCCTGAAAATGTGATTGCAGAGTCAGTGGTGGTGAAATCTGCTAATGTAAGCCATGGAAACATGTCTTCCACGTCGTCAGTAATCTTGGGGCGATGCAGGTTATGTTGAAGCTGAAGGATTAAAATGGATCTCATGTAGAAGTGTAAGCTTTGGAAGACTATATGTTTTTGAACTCTTCGTGTGTGCTTATGTGAAGCCACTGGAGTCTCCTAATCTTTAGAATTTCTTTCTTGAGTCTTAATACTTTTCAAGGAGAATAGCTTCAGAAGCCTACCGAGCAATGATTTTTTTAGAGGGATATAACGATATAAGGTTCTTGATTTAGAGAGTTAAAACGATCTCAAATGTCCACTGAGAAAATTGTATTGATCGTTTGTGTTTTTTCGCAGCAAACGAGCTTAGATGTTAACAGGGCTTAGAGTGTTGGTCTAGGAGGTTCAACTGATTCCATTGGTGTGATCAGGTGGATGGATGGTTTGGAAGGGAATGCACGCTCGCCAGTTCCTGCAACAAAGAACAGGAATTGACGATCAAACAGAGAGAGGTGAAACATTGACTCCACTTCTGAACATGTACAAAGCCCAAATGCAATTCTGTGAGGATTCAAAGCTTATGAATGTTTTCTTAGAAGTTGTGCGATCGCTCTATGAAATTTTAGTTGCATTGATAGATGAGAAAAAGTGGATACTTATTGTTGTGTGTTGGTCTTTGCCTAAAAGAACTTTGAGATGTTTTGCTATGTTTTTTCATCAGATTAAAAGGTCAATTATACCGTTAGACAATAATATATTTACAGACAGTGACTACACACGGGGAGTTCGTTCTGTTCGTCAGCTCTTAAACCGTTATCTATAGGATTGTTTTATTGATACGAACGTAGGAATGAGTTTCTTCTGTTCTCAGGGATAACCTTGCGAGATCTTATGATCTGTTGGAGAGAATGTTATCCTGATTTTCCTTTGTGAAACGGCCGAGGAACTCCAAAAAGCAAGTTAGAAGCTGCCAGCCTGCCACTATAACGATGGTTTTGTACAATTAAATAACCAATTTATGTCATGTATATTATTTCCTATAAAGTCTCACACTTTTCTATATCTTTTATGCTTGATCAGGTATGTTCCTTGGCTTATTTTCCAACGCACATTACCAAATCATCAACGGCCTTGAAAGCGTCGTGGAAGGTTCAACAGAAGCCAAACACACTCCTGTGGTTGCGGTGACGTTTACGGTTGGAGTCCGGTTTTCTAATAATGTATATGGAGGTATGCAGTTTGTGGATTGGGCTTAATTATTTGGCGTCCAGTAGTCAAACTGACTCGGTTTTATTACAAACCGGTTCGCAAACCAGCATTAGGAGTTTCCGTCTGAGATCTTTATATCTGACGGTACAACACTTTCCAATTTCCTTATAGTAGAATAATAATAACGTTTTTCATATCATTTAATAGGAAAATCAAATGTTTTTATTTTCAAATTTAGTTTTGAAAAGAAAATATTTGTTTATCTCATCTAAATAATCTTTTCATACTGGCTTAAATAATTTTTTTGAAAGTGATCAAGAGGTTTAGGTTTTCACTAGGCGACAATGACAAAGGTTTTACGGCTTTACTCTTATTTGCTCTAGGAATATGATACCACCAAGTTTTGTAGAATTACTGTTCTGATTTTGAAGAGATACTGGCCTTTTTCTTCCAAGTTTTATCTTACTGAAAGGTAAACTGACATTTACCTACTGGCCTAATCTCTTATTCGAGTCACATTCATAGCCAACATTCAATAAAGTTGAGAAATCATAAATTGTTACTTTGTTGTCAGGTATTGAGGGAAATGAATTCATGTAACACCTTCGAAAGTTTCAAGTGCCTTATGTGATGGTTTTGTTGGATGTTTCTTCTTTTTTTTTGGCCGAGACGTATTCGTCTATCAATGCAAACTAGAAAACATAACGATGTGAAGTATGCATATGGATTGAAGACTGAGACTACAACAAGATTATTGAAATAGTTGGTGTTATTGAATTGTTTTGCTCTATTATTCTTTGGAAAATAATATATTATCTGCCTAAATAAATCATGTGAATGCGTAATAACTGATTGTATAAAAGTCGAAATTCTCTTCTTTCGTTACTCATTTTTCTTCATGATCAAATTGGATTTCTCTATATAGTTTAGACGGGTGTTTTCAAAATTTGAATGAGTAATTATTGCTTACTTTAGATCTATTAACCTCATAAAGCAGAAGCTATCAAACGTCTTTCAGAACATGTATTCTTTTACCGTGATTAGAGTTACTACTATACGTGGATTTCTTTTCATTGCCTATAGAGAAAAAAGACAACTATGAAAGAAGGTTTTTTTCCAAAAACTATGAAAAAGTTGTCACCACCACGAAAAAAACTATTCACATGAAAATGATGAAGAATTGCTGAATATGACATAAATTTGTTGGAAAATAATTTTTGTGAATATATGGACTTATATTTTTATAATATGTCCACAATATATATGTCCCAGACCCAGGCGTAGCCCGGAAGAATCTCTAGTTTATCATAATTTTTATTATATAAAAATACACCACTCTCTCTTCTGAGAGTGCCACATCAGAAAATAGTGAAACTAAGAGATGACACGTGTCTCATTAAAAAGGCTTCTATTTCTGAATTTTCATATGGACTTAGATTGTATTATTCGTGGGCTTTGTATAATTGGTTTTAGCCTGAGAAAGAAACTAAAGCTTGGTCCGTTGTTTACCTTCGCCTACCTCCTTCCCGAGAAGCGTTCTAGGGTTCATCGTCCCCTCTAAAATCTGATTACGTCACAAACAATGGAGGTTCGGATATGGGGACGAGCTTTCGTGAGTAATCTATGTGTCGATCTAATCGTGTCGTTTCGTGATCGATTCTTCCCTCCCCGAGCCATTACAAGTTGCATTTATTCACCGCCATTAACGATCACTGATTCAACCTAAACAGGCTATATAAGTACCTACATCGATATCAATCTCAGAAATGCGATGTGAATTTTCCTGTGATTTCGTAAAATTGTGTTCGTAGATGCTATGTTTATACTAACGACGTCATCATGTTTCAATTTGTAGATGGGTTATAGAAGCATGGTCTCTTCTGGACAGAAATCATTGAAGCCTTGAAAGCCAGCACCCTTCGTCTTCCGATATTGAAAAGCTTTGGTGAGTGTTTGTTTTAGCTTACTTTGTATCATTAGATTCCGTTATCTTAATGCTTTTTATGATTTTTGTGTTATAATTCTAGATCTCAAGCATACTGTTCATTCAGCTGTTGATGTCGTGCTCGGTATGGCATCTTCCCAAAGGTAAAATTCTTTTCTCGGGAATTATAACGAACTTATGAGGCTTATCCTCTTATCGCTTCTCTGTGAAATGGATAGACAGAACTCGATCATTATCGTAGGTGGTGGTAATATGAGAGGGTGGCCTGAGAAGTGAGCGGTGATGAGATTGAGATCGTGAGGAATGCTGGTGTTTTGCTTCTTCAAAGAGAAATCCCAGACTCCATCAACATTCAAGTTGCTAAGGTTCGTATCAAGTTCTTAAATTTATTCGATTACAATCTTGATGCCATTCAAAGGATGCATCTTTAGGTTTAGATAAAGCAACGGTGTCGTGGAAAAGATGAAGCATTTGGAAATGGAATGTAGATTGATCGTTTACTATTTGAATCATCATGATGAGATTGCCAATGGAATATTTTGTTGAGTAGAATTTTCTAAGTAACTTAGGTTGGTGGTGGATGTGTTGCAGGCTGTGAAGAGAGCAGTTGTTGCGGCCATCCTTGACGTGGGGGGAATGGATACGCCACCCTAATGAGCTATTGGATTCAGTCGAAGAATAAATTTGTTAAGACAGTAATAAAGAATTAATACCTTAATAATGAAGTAAACTAGTGAATTAATAAATTAATAAATTAGTGAAGTTAGTATATATTGATATAAAGTTTTATAAATATAAATTTAAAGTAAAAATATCAAATTAATTTTTATTTGATAAACTTCTTTTTTAGTTTTATTTGTATCTGCATAGATGTTATCAAAAGAATAATTAAATTAAAAAAGATGTTCCTCCTGAACCTGTCAATGCGAGCAAAGGTAGTATCATGAGATATAGCACATGAGTATAACCTGCTATTTCTCTCCAGCTAGAGAAGATAGACTGTTCCTTGATTGAGTGACCAGTTTCCTTAGTAACAGACAAGAGCGCCCTCCTGCTGGAGAGAGAGGAGCCAAGCGATCCATTTGCTTTCAAATTTGTTTAGTTAACGTTTATAAAGTCGACAAAAAAAATTAACAGTATTTTTATTCATATTATGAATGATATCTTTTAAATTCCATCATAGCATATTTGAAAAAAATGCTGATTCATAACATTTGTTTGAAACAATTTTCAAAATTGATCAAACCAACTGAAAAGCACTCAAAGGAAAAATAAGGTTTTTCCATCGTCGATTTAGCGTATGTCAAAAATTTAACTAAAGAATCATCAGCACCATTATAAGACTTCATATATCCGCGCAAAAGTATCTTAATCTAAGGATTTTAGGTCAAAGGTGAACTACATTTAAGACTTTATATAGTCGCGTAAAAGTATGATAAAAATAATGTTTTCCAAATCGTCGATTTAACGTATGCGAGACCTTCAATTAGAAAACCATTAGCAACATTATAAAACTTTATATAGCCGCGTAAAAGTATCAATCTAATGATTTTAGATCATGGACAAACTAAATATAAAAAATATTTATCGCTCTTAATAGTTTAAATATTTTGTATAATGAAAGGAAATAACTATACAGTAAAAAGTTTTTTCTTTCATAACCAATTACTTACTTTCATAGCCAAGTAAAACGAATATTAAGAAAAAATCAAACATAGCCATTAGGCGTTTTCATAGAAGTTTTTAAAATGATGAGATAATATTTTCTAATAATAATAACAAAACAAATAATTAAATTTAATGTTATTTTAACTAGTGAAGAAATTACATTTCCAATAATTTCATTAAAATTTAAGATAATTTATATTATTTATTTAAATATTGATAATAATATAATGTTTTGATTCTGTTTTTTAAACAAATAATTCTTATTATAGTGAATTATATATTCATGTTAAATTATTTAAATTATAAATTTTAAATAAATTATGTAAAAGAAATAAAAAATACAAGTACATTCAGTATATACAAAATATAAAATAATCAATGTTTTGAGTATTAAACCTAACCACTACAATAAAAACTCAAATCTACTTACTATATATATAAAAAATTTGAGCAAACATTTAAGAAAATGTATACCATTTCAATCATGAAAATCGTGTCATGTTAATACAAACTTATAATCTCTAACAAAACTAATAAATAAATAAAGAATAAATAATTTTAGTTAGCCATGTGCGAAGATTGTTTAATAATGTGTTCTTATTATAAAAATATAGCAAAAAGAAAGATAATAAATAAAATAGTATAATATCATAAAATATATTTGACAATAAATAAAAAACACAAGTTAGAAAAATAAACGAACATCAAACGTTAAGTAAAATGAATATAATATCCATCATCACTTAAAAATTTTTAGAAAACAAAAACCATTATAATACATTGCAAATGCAAACCTAAAATACAAACCACAGAAGAAAACAAAATATAAAAAGATCACAAGTAAAATATATCCCGCCCGTAGGACGGGTCTACCCTAGTTACTATATAAACCTATAAAAATCATTGTGTGAAATATGTACAATTTATCATGTTAATACTTAATTGTAAATAGTTTCTCTTAGAGCATCAAGTGTTTAGTATTTTTCCTTTGAAACTATATTACTAATTAAATTAGAAAATATGAAAACTTAAATATTCAGATTATGAGAGTATATATTGAATTATTTATCTGAATGATTATGTTTAATATAAATAATAAAATTAGAAATTTCTAAAACAATGAGAATTAAAATAATTTATATATACTAAAAAGCTATAGAAATGAGCGGAAAATCAATCTATATAAAATTTTAAAAACAATAAAAAACAAGTCATAAAAAATCTTAACTTATAATATCTCTATAACTTTATGGAAAGTAAACTAATATGTAGGCATGGGCGTTTTTACCCCAACCCGAAGACCTACCACAACTCGAACCCAAAAAAAATTGAAACAGGATCCGAAAATATCCAAAATTAGTTAAATATGTTAATATTTTATATATGTTAAGGAGACTTAGATATTATGAGTATTCAAAATATTTTTATAGTTTGTTTTATTTGTTATTTTGAATACTTTTAGTTAATTTATATAGTTATCTAATTTTTAATTAGATATGTGAAAAACTTCTATATTTTGAAAAAATATTTGTCAATTTTCAAAATATATTTTGAACGATTTCAGATATTGGTTACAATTTGATCCGAACAAAACCGAAAGGAACCGCCAGCGTTGCAACATATTTGGAGGATATAAGGATTTTGAGGAAAGTTTTCACCATTCGAGATTATCCATATATCTAGGGCGATAATAAAAGGCGGATAGCCTTGCACGCAAAGGTCGTGAAACAACCAATCTTTGTCGCCTAAATGGATGCAGAGCTACCGAAGTTGTTTACAGAGTCTGTATGAGTCTGTTTTTATGTTGATGACAAAAAAATTATAAAATTATAAATTTCTAAAACAATTAGAAATAAAATAAGTTATATATATTATAAAACTATAGAAATAAGCTAAAAATCAGTTATATAAAATTTTAAAAACAATAAAACAAGTCATAAAAATCTTAATTTATAATATCCCCTATAACTTTATGGAAAGTAAACTAATATATAGGCATGGGCTGCCTCTACCCCAACCAAGACCTACCACAACTCGAACCCAAAAAATTGAAACAGATCCGAAAATATCCAAAATTAGTTAAATATGTTAATATTTTATATATGTTAAGGAGACTTAGATATTATGAGTATTCAAAATATTTTTATAGTTTGTTTTATTTGTTATTTTGAATACTTTTAGTTAATTTATATAGTTATCTAATTTTTAATTAGATATGTGAAAACTTCTATATTTTGAAAAATATTTGTCAATTTTCAAAATATATTTTGAACGATTTCAGATATTGGTTACAATTTGATCCGAACAAAACCGAAAGGAACCGCCAGCGTTTGCAACATATTTGGAGGATATAAGGATTTTGAGGAAAGTTTTCACCATTCGGAGATTATCCATATATCTAGGACGATAATAAAAGGGCGGATAGCCTTGCACGCAAAGGTCGAAACAACCAATCTTTGTCGCCTAAATGGATGCAGAGCTACCGAGTTGTTTACAGAGTCTGTATGAGTCTGTTTTTATGTTGATGACAAAAAAATTATAAAATTATAAATTTCTAAAACAATTAGAAATAAAATAAGTTATATATATTATAAAACTATAGAAATAAGCGAAAAATCAGTTATATAAAATTTTAAAAACAATAAAACAAGTCATAAAAATCTTAATTTATAATATCCCCTATAACTTTATGGAAAGTAAACTAATATATAGGCATGGGCTGCCTCTACCCCAACCAAGACCTACCACAACTCGAACCCAAAAAATTGAAACAGATCCGAAAATATCCAAAATTAGTTAAATATGTTAATATTTTATATATGTTAAGGAGACTTAGATATTATGAGTATTCAAAATATTTTTATAGTTTGTTTTATTTGTTATTTTGAATACTTTTAGTTAATTTATATAGTTATCTAATTTTTAATTAGATATGTGAAAAACTTCTATATTTTGAAAAAATATTTGTCAATTTTCAAAATATATTTTGAACGATTTCAGATATTGGTTACAATTTGATCCGAACAAAACCCGAAAGGAACCGGCCAGCGTTTGCAACATATTTGGAGGATATAAGGATTTTGAGGGAAAGTTTTCACCATTCGGAGATTATCCATATATCTAGGACGCATAATAAAAGGGCGGATAGCCTTGCACGCAGTGTCAGGAAACAACCAATCTTTGTCGTCTAAATGGATGCAGAGCTACCCGAGTTGTTTACAGAGTCTGTATGAGTCTGTTTTTATGTTGATGACAAAAAAAAATTATAAAATTATAAATTTCTAAAACAATTAGAAATAAAATAAGTTATATATATTATAAAACTATAGAAATAAGCGAAAAATCAGTTATATAAAATTTTAAAAACAATAAAAACAAGTCATAAAAAAATCTTAATTTATAATATCCCCTATAACTTTATGGAAAGTAAACTAATATATAGGCATGGGCGTCTCTACCCCAACCCGAAGACCTACCTCAACTCAAACCGAAAAAATCAAAACTGGATCCGAAAATATCCGAAATTAGTTAAATATGTTAATATTTTTATATATGTTAAGGTAATTTAGATATTATAGAGTATTCAAAATATTTTTGTTTTTATTTTATTCGTTATAATTTAACTAATTTTTAATTATATCTGTGAATAATTTCTATATTTTGAAAAAATATTTGTTAATTTTTGAGGTTTGAAAAATATATCTTTGAACGATTTCAAACATTGGTTACAATCTGATCCAAATTGAACCTGGAAGGAACCAAACCGAATCTTACCCGATAATTAATAAAATCCGAATGGGACTTGTGAATATAACACCGAAAATCCAAAACTTGAACCAATCGAATCGAAACGGACGCCCCTCTAAATCCCAGGCTTACTAATATGCCTACAAAATCACAAATAGCAAAGTGATATATTAAGCCAATTAATATTTTAAAAATAGAGACCTAAATGATACGATGTATCACATGCAGTAACTGAAGATCATTACATTTACGGAATACAAAAGTATTTTCATAAAAACGATGACATAACACATCTCTGCATATATAACAGTCGAAGGTTTGTATGACAAAGCTATTTACCCATGTAGTAGTGTTATTCATGTGAAAGTCCAAGGTTTGTCAGCCAATTTTGGATAAATTTGGATGGAAACTAAACAAATAAAGCTGACAATTTCTAGAAGCGCATCAAGAAATCACTCCGTAGAGTTAGAGTAACTAGACTTGAATGTTACATGGCCAATTATAGGAAAATAAGCAATAATCACATGTCACCACTACAACTTAAAAAATCGGTGTGTCACTTCCTTCTACTACAAGAAAATGATAAATTTTATTTTCATACAAGATAACAGTGCCGTCTTAAATTATTTGTTGGTCTTCTTCAAAAAATATAAACAGTATATTTGACGATGTAACATAATAATTTTAAAGGTTTGTAGCTCTATTTATATATATTTGATGTCTCTTTTAAAATTATAAGTTCGAAAGTTAGTAGTATATCTAAAAATTTAAAGTTTTAAACCATAATTTATATATATAATCTTAAAACAATTTTCATTTTTTATCTTTTTGATTCGGACCCTATACGACCGCCACATTTCTTCATGCTATTAGACGGCTCTGCAAAATACGTTAGCTAATTGTCTTGGAGTACTATTTCAAAAATCATTACCAATACAAAACTATTTCAACTCCCTCAATAATTACATAAAATATTTAACATGTTTAGAACATAAAAATTACAGACAAATAGTAATCAAATCTGTACGAACGTAAGAATGTAAAAAAACTCTCATCCAATCTTACATAAAAATAAACAATGACATATGCCCACATTCTCCACAACGTAGATTCGAAACTATAACATTTCCAAAAGAATCATGTAACATACATGTCCAAACCAAAGAACAACATGATCCAATACACTTACAAACAAACTTCAATTTTTTAACAAAATACTAAATCCCATGCGTAGAATATATTATAAAAATCTATATTTGTTTTTATAAACATTAATTAACCGAACAATTTTCGTAACACAAATATAGACACCCCGCGCGTAGCGCAGGCCGAACCTAGTATCAATAAATTTTTAGGATTCTATCCAAAGTTTGCACACAGATTACAGAATGTTTTAGAGAAATTAGTGTGTTACATTTTCTTTTGGAAAAATATGATATAAATGTAAGAAAAAATCATTTCTGTTCGCAACAAATAATTTGATCTCTTTTTCAAAAAAATAATAATAATTTGATCTCTTTTACTCATTATTTTGTTATTAAAAATAAATATATATAAAATATAAAAAATGGAGATGCTGGGCAAAAAAAAAAAAAAACTGGAGATTTTAAATACCCTTATGATATTAGTGCCAACAGAAACCCTATTAATCCTCATCAAAATCACAACAACGAGAACAGAAAAAAATCTAGCTAGGATGTTGAGAGACAGTGTGATGATGAGTCTTGAAAATATGTGGAGAGTAATAGCCATGGTGTCTTTATTTGGCATCTACACATCACTCCTCAGGACCTCAGCTTCTGTCTTTCATCGTCTTCGTCTTGGTATGCGCCAATAGGTGCCACAACTTCGTACGTGGTGTTGATGCTCATGTCGTGCACCAATATTCGCATCTACAAGGAAGAAGAGCTTCCTCTACCCGCTAGACGTGCTGGCTACTCTGTGGTTCTTATGGTATCCATGTTTTATTTCACTTACTATTACTCGACCATCGATGCCTTGATCTACGTATGCTCCTTGTTCGTCTTTTGCACCTTTTGCTTTGGTTTAATCTCAGCTCTCAATGGCTATGGGCTGGGAGATTGGCTAGATCGAGAACGTAGCTTTGGGTGGGTTGTTGCGTTTGCTTTCCTCTTCACAAAGCTTATGTTCCCCATTAACGGCATCTATGTCTAGTATTTCTATCCATCAACTCCTGATCGTTTGAGCTAGCTATTTCCCTTTTTTTAATAAAAGCAAAAATGTTGAAAGAGTACAAGTGTCTATGTTAGCGTATGTGACAATTACAAAATTTTCAAGTAAAAGTTCTATATAATGTTTCTTATGCAAATTTTCATACAAAATTCAAACATATCATTAGTCAAAAAAAAAAATTTCAAACATATCAAAACCCATATAACATGCACACTTCAAAGAAAATGGGGATTCCATCAAAACCGTTCAGCTAGTGTAGCAGAGACTGCTCGGAGCTTGGAGTAAACCTTGCCAGCTGGAGATCCCATGATGAGACTACACAAAGAATCCCTCGCGATTTTAATGTTAGAGAAAGCTCCCAAGATGTGGATCCTCGTGTCAGCGATCACAATCCTTGTCTTCGTAGAGTTCTCGATCGCGAACTTGGTCTTCCCTCCTTTCCCCGATAATCTCCCTATAGCTCGGGACAGATGCTCGCCTTTAAGAGTCTTGACATCCTTGATCTCAAAAGACTCGACATACAGCTCGTCCATTCTCAAGAGGGAGATCGCGTCAGTGACATCGAAACCGAGCATGAATGCGTGTACGAAATCAGCAGACTTCTGAAGGTTACTGACATCAGGGGTGTCAGCTCTGGTTTTGAGCTCGACTTTGCGGGATTTCATGCGGATGTCAACTTTCATCTGGTGGTAGACAGGAGTGTAGATATCTAACCAAGCTTTCTCGAGAGGAGTGTAGCGGTTTGGTGGGACGGATACCTTCCTGAACTGAACCTTGCCATCAGACATCTCATGAGCCTTGAGTGGCTTAAAGATTGGCTTAGCAGGCAGTGACTCCGGTTCAGTTGCTGATTGAATGTCCATCTCAGTAGATTCTTCTGCCATTTTTTTTCCAAACCTATAAAAGAGCATATATATATATATATATATATATATATATATATAAGCAAACACCCACAAAAATACGCATATACCAACTTACCAAGCAAGGTAAGAAACTAATAAGGATTCTCTCATCAAACTGATTACGCTGAGAATACTATATAATAGAGAAGAGATGAGGAGACATAGTTTATGCGTCCACTAGCTAAATTGATACAGCTTCAAAAGTCGAACGTAATATCAGAAAGAATCCCTCGCGATTTTAATGTTAGAGAAAGCTCCCAAGATGTGGATCCTCGTGTCAGCGATCACAATCCTTGTCTTCGTAGAGTTCTCGATCGCGAACTTGGTCTTCCCTCCTTTCCCCGATAATCTCCCTATAGCTCGGGACAGATGCTCGCCTTTAAGAGTCTTGACATCCTTGATCTCAAAAGACTCGACATACAGCTCGTCCATTCTCAAGAGGGAGATCGCGTCAGTGACATCGAAACCGAGCATGAATGCGTGTACGAAATCAGCAGACTTCTGAAGGTTACTGACATCAGGGGTGTCAGCTCTGGTTTTGAGCTCGACTTTGCGGGATTTCATGCGGATGTCAACTTTCATCTGGTGGTAGACAGGAGTGTAGATATCTAACCAAGCTTTCTCGAGAGGAGTGTAGCGGTTTGGTGGGACGGATACCTTCCTGAACTGAACCTTGCCATCAGACATCTCATGAGCCTTGAGTGGCTTAAAGATTGGCTTAGCAGGCAGTGACTCCGGTTCAGTTGCTGATTGAATGTCCATCTCAGTAGATTCTTCTGCCATTTTTTTTTCCAAACCTATAAAAGAGCATATATATATATATATATATATATATATATATATAAGCAAACACCCACAAAAAATACGCATATACCAACTTACCAAGCAAGGTAAGAAACTAATAAGGATTCTCTCATCAAACTGATTACGCTGAGAATACTATATAATAGAGAAGAGATGAGGAGACATAGTTTATGCGTCCACTAGCTAAATTGATACAGCTTCAAAAGTCGAACGTAATATCAGAAAGAATCCCTCGCGATTTTACTGAACCAGAATCAAGTGTCGTGATGCCATGGAGGCATGGACAATATTAATATTAATATGCAAATTTGATACGTTGATTTCGAATATGGGAAATTCAAGTTGAGAAATCCGATTAAGTTGTAAGTTTTGAATCTCCTATCTATCGTAAGTTTAATTACTGTATAATAAGAAGAGAAGAGCACCTGGATTGCTAGAGGATGTCGCCGGGTGAGGAAGAAACCAGGAGAAAAGACTTGTGATTTGTGACTTGTGAGATTGTGTTAAGAAACTAGGGCTTGTTGATTCTTACAGGGTGAAAGACGCCGTATTATATTGTCGTGGGCAGTGTTTCGAAACCCTAAGGTTGGACCAGGTACTAGTCAGATCGGGTCTAATAACTGGTTCAACTATAAATCGGCCACATTAGCTGGATTGAATCTCAGAATTATTGAATGGAATAAAAACTATTAAAACTATCAAAAATTTATAAAAATCAATTATACAAACAAAAATATATATATTTATAATGTTTCATATTTGATATTTATTAGGGAATATTGTCAAATATGACTCACAACTTGATTTCAAATGCAAAAGTAAAACTCAAACGTGAATCAAATGCAAAAATAACCTAAAAGTCTATTGAAATTACAACCAGCCTCTTGTGAACAAACAAAAAAAAAACAGAATTTTTTTTACGTTTCTAACCCCGCAAGTCTTATGTCCATACGATTTACTTGAAAGTTGTCTGTTATAGTTTTTCTTAAAAATAATTTAAATTTTTTGTAAAATATATTTTGATAAGTGAAAAATTGAAATCATGTAATTAACATATGTTTTAAGTGATATAAATTAAGATATAACAAAAGTGAATTGTTTTCAACATAGATGAGTGAAAATAGTGAGTCATGATATTCTTTGGTTTAGGTTTCACCAACATATGTTGTATTATTGTATGTGTTCTTAGGGTTAGATTTTGGAAATCATAAAAAAAATTTTGAAAATTTTAAAATTTACCTAAGTGTGTTTATTTTTGTGTATAGTAAACACTATTTAAGTTTAATTTAATTTTATAACGTGTTTAGTTAGTTAATTTAGTCAATTTAGTTTAGGGGTTAAATTTAGGGTCTGTGACGACTTACTAGTAAGTCGTCTGGTGAATATATTTATGGTAGACGTAAATCGTCTGATGTATAGTATTCAAAAGAAGATTTACTAGTAAGTCATCCAAACCGGACCGAACCTTTAATTTTACCAATGTACTTTTAAACCTAACCGGATTATTTACCGGATATATATAAGATGGTTTTTTTTATTCACTTTTTCGCGAAATTCAGAAAACCCTAACGCCGTTTCTCTCAAAGGCGATTTCGAAGGCGATTTCCATCGATTCTCTCTAATCCTTCGTTCTCACCGCCGGTTATCTCTCCGCCATTATCACCATTGTTCTCACCAGCGTTCTCACCGTCGCTTCCTCTATTTCAGATCTGAGAGGAAACCCTAGCGCCGTTTCTCTCAAAGGCGATTTGGCGATTTCCATCGATTCTCTAATCCTTCGCTTCACCAACGGTTCTCTGTATATCCTAGCGCCGTTTCTCTCAGAGGCGTCTCGCTGAACTCCACCGCCGGTAAGTTATATCTCTATCAATTTATGACTTAAGGTGTATCTATAGTCGTTCTCACCGTGCTTCTTCTTTTCACGTCTATTTTTGTAGATCTATAACCGTTGTGTCGAAGGTGACTATATCTTCTCCGAATTTTCAGGTTGGCTTTAAAATGTTGTACTGGAAGTCTTGGAAGACTTATAATTAAGTCGTCTGGAAAGTCTTCCAGCTAGAAGACTTTCCAGACGACTTAAATATAAGTCTTTCTGCTGGAAAGTCTTTCAGCTGGAAGACTTGCCGGACGACTTAATTATAAGTCGTCTGGAAAGTCTTCCAGACTTATAATTAAAATATTATACTTGATGGTTGTGTGTTTGATGGTTGTCTTTGATTGTTTTGCAGACAAAAAAATGGATATTCCAGAACTCCTCCGGAGGATACATACATTAGGGGAAGAGCCCCCCGCACTGAAGAGCATTTCGTATCATACGGATTGTTCGAAGTTGCATACTAATTTAAAGAATGCTCTTCATGATGACGAATATGAAGAGCTGAAGGAGTCAAAGTTGGGAGTTTTCATCAAGTTCAAAGAGCTGGGATTTGGTTGGGCTTCAAGGCTGGTTCACTACATGCTCGGTCTCTATCTCAACATAAAGAAGAAGTATGAGCTGTGGTGTCTCGTTGCTCCACAACCTGTGAGGTTTTCACTGTTAGAGTTTGAAAACCTCCTCCTCCCCATCATGATCTTCATCTTCAAAACATTCATCAGCTTCAGCTTCATCATCTTCTTCCCATTCCTCCGAAACCGTTTTCACCTTGCTCAGCTTGATACACAAAGCCGCACTCCATGCGTTTTGGTTATCTCGAGCGAGTTTTGAACTTGTCTATCACTTGTAACATGAATAGGAAGGGTGTCTCGAGCCATCTGTTGCATCATTTCTGCTGGTAATGAGTAGGTTATCTCCACAGACTATGTGCTCATGTCCAGGTTATAATCTTCTTGAGCCATTGCAACAAGTTCAGCATATGTCGAACCTTCACTCAAAAAAAACATTCTCCCACCTTTGAAATTATCAACCACAAAATCCCAACATCCATCTTTCAACAACCATTCTCCATACACTGCATGTAACTGACGCATCATCTGCAAAAATTCAAAATAAAACACATTAGTAAACATAGAGAAAATGAAAGTTTACTAAACATTGACGCAGACGACATACCAGTAAGTCGTCTGGAAGACTTAGACGACTTACCAATTAGTCGTCGAAACAGGTAATTTTTGCAATTGACTTTTAAATGGACGACTTATTTGTAAGTCGTCCAGCTTTGTTTGCTAAAAAAAAAATCTAGACGACTTAAGTCGTCTAGGATAAACGGGTTAGCTTTGCATTTGACCGAATTGTGTCAGATATTTGACTTTTCCTGGACGACTTATCAGTAAGTTGTCTCTGGGAAAACAAAAAACTCAATATTTTATGAAAGCAAGATGAGTTCCTTGTAAGTCGTCTCAAGTTAGTTTGCAATTCGAAAATAAAACTTAAATATTTAACTTTTCCCAGACGACTTACTTGAAAGTCGTCCAGTTAGACGACTTACGAGAAAGTCGTCCGAGATAAGCAAGGTTTGACCAGCATCTCGGAAAAAATCTGGACGACTTTGCTTATCCTGGACGACTTTCAAGTAAGTCGTCTGGGAAAAGTTAAATAAGTTTTATTTTCCAATTGCAAAACTAACCTGAGACGACTTACAAGTAAGTCGTCTAGCTTTAATAAAATATCGAAATTTTTGTTTTCCCATTGACGATTTACTAATAAGTCGTCCGGGAAAAGTAAAATATCTGACACAATTTGGTCAAGTGCAAAACTAACATGTTTATCTTAGACGACTTACCAGTAAGTCGTCTAGGGTATTCTCTAGATTTTTTTTTTAACAAACAAAGATGGACGACTTACAAGTAAGTCGTTCTTTTGACCAGAAGACTTACCCGTTAGTCTTCTGCTGCCATACGACTTACGGGTAAGTCTTCTACGCGAACAGATCTGGAAATTTTTTCAATTTCATACCTTAAACTAGTGAGATGACTTTCTTAGCGCACAGAAGTCTTCTCCAACCACCCAGAACCTCAAACGAAAGTAACCCACCAAGAACCATATGCTTGAATGGCTCTATCAACCATAAAAAAAATTGAATCAAAAGCTTGAGTTTTTTGGATGAATATGGAGACAAAGTGATAGAGATGTTGTTTTTAGTTCATAGCAATTAAGAAAGAGAGAGTGTAAATCTATTTTATCTGCATTAAGAGCTTCAAATTGGTTGTTCATGGTAGTTGGGTATTGATGGCAATGACAATCTTGTAAATACATGAAGATGATGAGGTTGAGAGAGTAAAAACCCCATTTTCGAAAAGAAAAAAATTTAATGGCATTTTCGTAAATAATGTGAACATGTGGGGTGAATAGGGCAAAAAAGGTTAGTTTTGTGTTTGACTTTGAGTTTTGAGTCAAATTTGCAAAAAACCCTTATTTATATTTTAATTACTTATTGTATTTACTAGTATTACTTTTTAATTTTTATATTAAAAATATATTGAACCAGGTTTGATCCGATCAAACCATAATAAATTATGATCCAAATATTTATTCGGTTCAGCTTCCAATCCGTTTTTAAAAACAATGATCGTGAATCTTTAAAGCCCTATAAATAATAATTATTAGTGTGATGGGAGCAATTGGAATTTGTGTGCTTCCAAAGTAAAGTAAGCAATTCTACTTTACAATCACCTATACATTATTTGAGAAATAATTTTACATGTGTCATCACTATATTTACTCTCAACAAAAAATGATGACATGGCTTAAAGAAATATGAAATGATATACATTTAATTGTGACGTGTAAATTTTCTTATATTAAGATTTAAGTTTTTGGTAAAATTTCTTAAATATGGTAATGGCTATTTTCTATATAGGAATTTATATTTTTGGCAAATTTTTATTATATAGTAATAACTAATAAATTTTATATCAAAAAGTTTTTTTATAAATATTCGTTTGGTAAGATTTTAGAAATATGATAATACCTAATAACTTTTCTATATTTATTAAAATAATATATTTTATATATAAATAATAATTATGAATATAAAACTTTTACATCAATTTATGAATCATAATTTTTACTATTAAAACAAGTGTAGTTATAATTATATATTTTATCAACTTATATATGTTATTTATATTTAATGTATATATTTATTAGAACTAATGTATATATTTACAAATACACAAATTTAAAATAAAAGTAACTAAATAAATTATAATATGAATTAAATAACTTTATAAAATTGTAATTATTTTGATTAAAATTTAAATAAAATTAAATTAAAAAGTTAAAGTAAACTTGAATAAATCAAACTAAAAACTATTACATTATGGTTTTACTTTTTAACAAATAAAATTAAAATTGAAAAATTTATTTATATAAATAATAGGATTTTTTAAAAAATTATATTTGTGGGAAAACTCCTAGTTATCTATAAATATTAAATTTCTCACTTAGATTTCTCCTCCAAAACTTACAAGTTACAACTTAATCGGATTCTTCAACTTGAATTCCCAGATTCGAAATCAACGTATCAAATTTGCATATTAATATTAGTGTTGTCCATGGCATCACGACACTTGATTCTGGTTCAGTAAAATTCAAATCCTTAGCTAACCAATCTAAACATCCATTAATTGATCTTGTGTAAATGTTTTTGAAAATGTGTAAGAATGTTTATGATTGCATATACTTGAATACCAGAACATGATTAGTGTAATCAAGGTTTTTTTGGGGCGAATTATCAAATTGGATGATAAAATATAGTTCATATATTGATATTTATAAAAAGAGAAGCAAGATTCTATCGTTGTTCAGAGGAAAGGCAACCAATGGTAGAGTCTAGTGGAATCTTGAATCCCTTTACAGGAGTGCAACTTTTCTCTTATGATCTCATCTGTGATGCAAATTGTTTGAATTGCTTTTCTGAGTGATGAATAAGGGAATTACATAAAATAAAGCATAGAATAAGTGTACATATATAATTGATCCAAGAGGAGAACAAATGTATTTGTGTGTTTGTCATTTTGTAGGACACTGAATCTAGAATCTATCCATCATCCAATCTTACAAGCAAAGCAACTGGCCTTTTTGAAATAATGTCCAGATCAGTCGTATCATTTCCCAAAACTATTAGACTCGAATCCTGATTATATATCTCCAAACTTGACACTTGATTATTCTATCCCATCTTGTTTCCCAAAATATTAATTACATTCGTTACGTTATGAATATGTTAGGTCAACAATGAAGTTAGAGTTTGGTGAACAGTTTGACTAGAAAAAAAAAAAGCATGATGGGCAGGGTCGAGTAGATCACCGTTGATTTCATCTTTTTTGGACCGCAGTCATCCTGATCATAGTGTCTATGAGATTTTATATTGAAGGCAGTGACCAATGTTCAATCTAAAATTAGTAAACCAGACTGAACCACTTTCATCTTAATATATTAAACCAAATAAAATAAATAATATTCAAGTTTTAGAGGTTGATATTCTCTCATGTTAACATCTTGTTTATCACCAAAGCGTTTTTGCACAACTTGAGAAACACCTCATTTCTCTTTGAAAGCTCCGCATCATTTCCTCCGCGTGACTCCGACTCGTTACCACATGACTCAATGGCGCTGATAGCCGTGTGCAGCCAGACGTCCACGTCTGCATGTGCGTTGGCAAGCATGGCGGAGATCGAGTCATCGAGCTGTTCCACAGCATCTTGGTAGTTCTTCTGGCAGTCTTCAAACGTGGCCTCTGTCGCCGGCTCAAGATCCTCGTGGCTCAGCTTTTCCTTGATGTAAGCGGAAGTAGCAGAAGCGTCAGCCGAGGCGACGGAGATAGCTATAATCTCTATTTGGTTGGTTGTGGCTGCGAACTCACCGGACTCAGGACGCGCTTTTATGGTAGAGAGACAGAGTTTTGGATCGTCACAGTGTTTGCACAGATCGAAAATCAGACTGGAATCAGCATTTCCAGGGATGAAGGAGAAAGAAACGATGCAAAGAATGACAAATCCGGTGAATTGCTTCATTATCTTTGATTAGGTTTGGAATGATTAGGGTTATGGATGATGGATAGAGATTTATATATGAAAACATGAAACAGTAATCAAAGTTCAAAGCTGAGTTTTGTTTATTGTTTTTTTTTTCATTGTTGTTGAAGAGATCTGTTTTTAGTAATTTTGTCTGCCTTCAAAAATCCCGCGGGAAATATGCAACGGTCTAACAGAAAACAAATAACAACTGATTGGCCCCATATGATAATGGGCTTTGTGGATCTATTCTTGCTAACTGGTCTATGGGCTGATTGAGATGGCTACTTCCGATCCGAACCAGATTGGAACCAATGTTTAAGATTATTAATATTGTATGTTTGAAGTTTTTTATGGTCTCTCTCAATATATGTATTTACTATCAGCTCATGCAATATACTCCTCCTTCAATCAATTCACTTTCTTCATTCATTTACATAGTTTCCTTGAAATTTCTTAGACTGATAATATATTAAGAGTTTAGTATTTAAAAGTAATAATTACGTACATAACAACTTCTGTGGAAATGAAAACTAATTTTCTTTGGAATGTGAACGACTCTATCCACGACCCAGTCCTTGAGACATTCACCAAAGCAAAGTCCTTAAAAATGATAACAGTGGACTTGACTTCATCACATTATAAAGGGTATATACTAAGCACAACTTGATTCACGACTAAACACACATTTTTTATAAATGTAAATCCTTTCATCAGATTATAAAGGGTATATACTCAAAACAATGTAATTTAAACGCAGAAGTTTAACTTTGTAACAGAAAAATATGACATAGATGGCGAGTTTTAATAACGTACAATCTTTTTGTTTTAATAGTTTGTTTGAGTATAGTTCGATCATGAAACATTACATTTTACTTTCTTTTTTTTCGGTTTAATGGATCTTTGCTAGTCCCAACTGACTTGTCACAATATTTACAGCACCACAAATTTTAAAATGTCTTGACTTGTAAGAAAGAAATTAAAGAAACTTAAACAAATATAACTCAGAGTTGAAAGCTTCCCATCACATGATTCTGCAACCATCAGATTCTTCACGGACGTAGACCACCTGAGCTGGATATGGCTGGTAAGGGGGTAGTCTACAAAACCCGCAGAAACCCGAATTCGGTATCTCACATATGCATCTTCTTGCCGGAGCCATCTCGTTGTGATGTTCCATTAGATGAAACTGCGGTGGCTGCTGCTGCTGCTGGGGCGGCGGAGGCGGTGCGGCCTGAACGGTGACGATGGACGTGGTGGGAGAAACTTTCTTACGGAGCAGACGTGTTAGCTCGGCCGTGTCAATTCCCGCTCCCACAACAACCAGCTGATCGTTCTGTCCCTGAATCGTGACAGATCTCACACCTGCGCATGCACGTAAACAAAAATATATATTGGCTGAAACGTTTCACGCCACCTAACCTAACTTGGCTTGCAATTTATATGCAAAAGAAGTCATAGGGATGTCGTATATATGTTGTTTACCTGTTGCTCCTGACGCGATTTTCATAGCTTTCTTTACTGCTTTCTCATTCTCGCTCATATCAATCTTCAGAACTATCCTTTGCTGAAGAAAAAAAACGATATATGATATAACAGAAAATAATTACAAATGTTGTTTCATCGAAGAGAACTAACTATTAATAGGAAATTAAACAAAAGGGCATTTACCCTCATCATACCGCCGGAGAAACTAATCCGATATGTGTGTTTGAGTAAGGAAAGAAACCAATAATTTATGTGTAGTAAGGTGAGACTACTTGAATCAATGTAGGGTTTTGAGTGTTTATATAAAGATAAGAATGGGGTCATAAACAACAAATGAGCAAATATCTTGGTTCCTAATATTTACACACCAAAATATAATATTATATACCCGGAATATATATTATATAATCAAGGATGTTCTGTTTCAAATCATAAAACAATCGTATAGTATTGACATATACCTATAATAACGATAGATTAACTGCCAAGACCGTACATATAATATTATTATCAGGTTTAAAAGTGTTGACATATATACTTATTGGAAAAGTGTTGTTTTTTTTTTGTGGAGATGACATTTCTGGGTAATTTATGTCAACATTATCTTATAGTATTGACATATACTTATTGGAAAAGTGTTGTACTTTTTGTCAACAGTTGGATGTGTTTCGTAGTAATTCTATAAGCAAATTCCATTGAAATTTACCAGTTTCCGATGGTATTATTTTGTTTATTTTTTTCTCACGACCAAACTTCGTTGCGGTTTGGTTGAAACTTTCATGTTTCCATTACTTAATTACATGTTTAATGATATTGAAGAATTTCTGCAGCTCGGATAGTGATTGTCGCCGCCATGTCCACACGAAACAATCTATATATAATAGCAAACTCGATTTTATTGCCAGATGACGTAATCACTTTTTTATAGGAAAATAAAATCTAAATCCAATGGCTGAGTTTATCCTGAAAATATAATCCAATGGATATAATTCTATTTAAGATGAAGGATATGACGTCATTAAATCACATTAGCAAACGACGTCTTCTTCGTAACTCTTCCAAAGTGTCCCCTAAATAAATTGAGTCACTTCTTTAGCAAACGTCGTCTTCTTCATAGCTCTTCAAATGTGTCCCCTAAATAAATTGCTGGAGCCGTCAAGAAAAAATTGTTCCCATAAGGAACTGTCATCATCTTCCTTTAAAAGTTGTATGTTTTTAGATGTTTAAATATTGAAGAGATTGTATAGGTTTTCAATCTTGTTTCCAAATTTCTATGATTCTGGCTTCTGCTTCTTATCTCTCTCCATCTCCTCCACATCCAAACCAGTTAGTTTATTTTTTCCCTGCAGATCTTTTTTCCCTATAGCCTTCTCTCTTTTAATGATAATTTTTTGACTAAGATTATGGTATTGCTATTCTCTGCAGTTTGTTTATTATTAAATTGATTGTCCCTTTGGAGTTTCTGCTATTACAATAAGCATGTTTTTACTTAGATGTCCTCCGGTATGGTTACGCTTCTTACTCATTGTTTGATTAGGATCTGTAGACATAATTTCTGACTCGGATTAAGGTACTGATATCTCTCTGCAAGGGGCTGCTTTTGGAGAATTTTTGGATTGTTCGAGGTACCACTAATATGTGTTATTTGTAATTTCCAAACCTCTTTGTAATTATTGATGAAACACATCCCCTATATATTAATCCTGGAACATTTACAACATGTTTTTGTAGCCATGTGTCATCACCAGAATCATTCTTAGAAACCTTAGAAAAAATAAGTTGGTCCATGAAAATATATATTATGTTTTTTATTAAACTAAGTATCACATTGATTAGTAGTCTTAAATTCTTTCTTTAAATAAAATCTACAGAATTACCTAATATGATTAACGTATATAGGATAATTAATGATTATAAATCATACATATTTGATTACAATTTTTGTATCCTCTCTCTTATTTGATTAATTTTATATTATTAAAAGAAATTAAACAATCACATTAAGCATATAATAAAAAAATTAGATTTTTTTCTTATATGTTATATTTTGAATTTTTTAAAACGCCTGTAAATTACTAAAAAGGATAAAATCTCATATTGAAAATTTTGTGATCAATGGTTTATTTTTTTCAAACAAGATACAATTAATCATAAATCATATGAATATGAAATCTCATTAATTGATATTCATTATATATATAATTTAAATTAAATTATCTAATATATAAAAAATATATATGTTAATTTAAAAATTTGCATTGAAAATTATTGAGATCTTAATATTATATTTATATATATTAATATTAATATAAGTTAAATTAAACTATGTACAACATAAAAATACATAGATATGTTAACCCTCTTTTCTTTCCTAACCTTAACCCTCTTTTTCTTCGTCAAAACACCGACATAGAATAATGTCGATTGATAATTTGAAATGATAATGTTTTCTTTAATTTAGCCCATTGTTTTTCTTAAATGGGTCTAGAACCATTTTTAATGATTAACTAAATGGGTCACGTACATAGAAGAATGTGTTTTGGTTTAAAAATTATTGCATTACCAAAACCAATATGAACCATCATCACTTTCGTTTAAAATTTTGTTAACAATAAAAAATATAGGCTTGGGCAAAAATCCAAATAAAAAAAAAACAAACCAAATCTAATCCGAAGAAATATTGCAGAAATTTAACCAAAATTGGTTAGATATCCGAACGGGTTCAAAATTTTGGTATCTAGAGAACCAGAACGGAACCTGATCCAAAACGAAATATTTCGGGTATTCAAATATATATATATTTTAATATTTTAAATTTAATCTTTAAAAGAATATACAAAATATATAAAATGTTTTTAAGTTGTCCAAAATACTTGGAAATATATACAAATAGTTAAAAATACATGTTTAATATAGTTAAACGATACTCAAAATACCAATACTTAAAATATCTATTGATTTTTATCCAAATATTTAAGCTATGTTAAATTTAAGTATTTTACCTTATATTATACATATTTCTATGTCATATATAATTTTATTTTTAGATTTTAAGAAATTTAATATATATATGAATTTTATTTTATTTTTACAAAATTAAATGTGTTATCCGAATCCAAACGAACCCGTAGATCCAAACCGGATCGAACCCACAAAAATCGGAACATAACCAAACTAAACCAAACCGAACCGAACAAATGGTACCCGAATATCCACCCCTAATCAAATGTAAAAAAAAAGTTCTTGATAACAAAATATGTACTGTTTATTATATTTAAATACAACATATTTTTAAAATTTCACTCTGCGCAGAGTACGGGTATCATCTAGTTTCATTGTAAACAAAGATTCTACTTTACATTGTCTGTTATGATCTTATCTCGCACCTCGGAGGTTTTGGAAAAAAAAAACAGGTTGTTATTTAAGGTTTTGATATCTCCAACATCGTATGAACAAAAAATGTGTGGTTGTATTTTCTATAGATAGAAGAATATTTTGCTGGGAGCATTATGTTTTTCAAATACGCAAACAACAAAATACTGTGGTGACAGTTGTGAAGTTTGAAACTTAATAAGGTAAATATTGTAGAACTTTTATATTATAATATAATTAAAATCTAACTAAATATGGTGATGTTAATGATAAAATAACACTCTAAAATAACTATAAAATATAAAAGATTAGTTCTTGCATAATTTTTTTTTTAAAAAAAAACAAATCTCTAAATTGCAAATTTTCATTTAAAATTGACCTATTTTAAATTTTACTTCCATCCATAGCAAAACATAAATTAGGTTCTATTCCGAGTTAAAACATAGGGGAACTCACTTTTAAGTTTTCTTTTATTTCATCACTCTCTATAGTAGATTTTTTAATCATATGTGATTGATATATTTTAAAACCAAACATCTCCTACATTTGCTCGAGGTATTACAGAGCACCTGAGCTTATTTTTGGAGCAACCGAGTATACAACAGCCATTGATGTCTGGTCTGCAGGATGTGTTCTTGCTGAGCTCTTGCTTGGACAGGTAATGCCAGACAAAGCTGATTCAAACATTTTTGTTAATTTAAGGTTCATCGAAGTAATTACATCTCTTAGAATAGTCAGTTCATTCCCTTAATTTTTTTCAACAGCTGTGTTCTAATATTTCCATTTATCTAGACAATTATATCTTGATAAACCTAAGAAGTTGTATAAAAATCTACAATTTGTAAGACATTTAGCTAATCTTTGGTCAGTTAACAAAAGAGTTTTGATGCATAAAAAACTCACAAAGTGCAACTTAATAGAATGGTGATTGTCTTCTCTCAATTTCTCATACAATAATTCTAATCAAGGACTATATCATGGAGGAGGCAGCAATACAAACTAGAAGGTTTGGTCTCTTTGCTGTATGATGATATTCATGTATTTGTTGAAAATTGGTCTTTCTAATCTTTATTTATTACGATTAAATCAATGTATTGGATTCTAAACAATATATATATATATACCTAGATTGGAATAAAACCAATATAATACAACCAAGAGAACAAGTATTTATAATGCAACAAAAATTTAAAGATCGTAAAAGAATAAGTGGAGTTAATACTCTATTTATAAAAACCTCTCAAAAGAATCATATTCTCAAGCTATTTTATTCATCAGATTACCTATGTGATTTGTTATGTTTTCTTAATTTTTTATGCATTTGTATAATTTACTTATGATCTCATTAATAAATTTAAGTTGTCAAAAAATCTTCGATTAATCCTATATATTTTTATAGAGGTAAAGATATATGTTGTTTTGGTTGATCATTAAAACACCTTTGCAAAGTTGCTTGTTCTTCTTTTGAGTATCTAACATTGTATTTTCAAATAAAATATAAGGTAAACTTAAACTAATTCAAATTAAATTTGTATATGTGTATGGTCTGTTTCGAAAACTCGAGTATGATAAGAATATATAGTTGATAAATGTGGGAGATAAATGAAACACAAATAAATAATTTTATAAAGTAAAAATAAATATAGTTATCTATAAATATACATGTTTTATGAAATTAAATAACTGAGTAACTAAAATTTTTTAAATAATTTAATAGCCTGCGCGAATGCGCGATTTGCTTCCTAGTATTTAAAATAAATAAAAAATTATAGGTAAAAAAGAATCGTACCGAAACCTTCGATACCACCTAGTGTCATAGCGTGGAAAAAGACAAAACGTTCTAAGAAATTTTCTCGCAACCATTCTTCTACCACACAATCTCCACGCACACAAAACTAAACGAGATAACACAAAAAAAAATACCAAAAAAATGTCATCTCCACATGGATCATCATCATCTCAGTTTTGAGCTAGTGGAGCCTAAAGAAACATAAGAGGACAATACAATGCTGTTCTTAAGATTTTTGTTAGTGAGTCATGTGGTTGCTCTGACTACTCATGCTTCTTTCTCATGATTTCTCTCCCACTGCTTGAATGAGAATATATGTTCCGTATTAACATTTTTCGACCTTTTCACCTTAATTACAAATTCCATGAAAACCTTTGGGGATTTCTTGATTAGCATGGACTGCAAAGTCTTGCCAAAGCAGGCGGTGTCTTTCTGGTGATTCTTTAGTGTACCGGTAAGGAAATCTGGTCCGCTCCCGTGGTGATACCCTTCTTAGTTCCCCTACATGAATCTCAGACGAAACTCTACAGACGACGCGATTAGTGCATTCGAGGAATTGTTCTCGCTTTGATTCTCCTCCCTTCACTTGTCTCCATTCATATTCTCTGTATGAAGCTCCTTAGCCACGTGAAACCTGAAAGTACTGCAATCTCCCAAGATGAAAGTCCTGTCACATCTGGACCCATCTCCTCTCTTGTTCTCATAACGAGGATAATCCTTTTTCTCGAAAGCCACACATTGTTTCAACACAAGGGAGCATTTGTTAGCGAGCTCCTCAGGATTCCAGTGACAAAAAGGTGCTTTATTCTTGTGAGCGACATGAATTTCTCCGTTAGCTCTTAGCGTATGGCTTGCACCTCGAAAAAATCCAAACACCAGTCCCCTATGCTTCCTACAACAAATCAGAGAGAGATAATCTTAAAAACAAAAGATTACACTAAAGTTTGAAAGCAGTATAGTGTGAAAACATGCACTTACCGTAGTAAGATAGGAATCAGACTCTTTGCAGTCGAAACCGGCATGGGGGAAGTTGAAGATGATACGGTCAAATCTTCTGCAATGAAAATGAGGGTGTTGCTTCAGTTTTGTTGCATCAACTCCATGTAAAAGGGAAGTTCCAAGTCTCTTCAAAGTTTTAAGATTTGACCTTGCCCTGCTGTACTTGGTAACCACGTCATCTGCTTCAGATTATTACCATAGGAGAGAGAGATCAAATAACAGAGAGGGAATCCAACTTAAAGCTACAAACCTTTTAACAGGTCTTTAAGAAGGAAGATGGTCAGAAGGACTATGCAAAACTTCAACAATCAAAATCATTCACCAGAAGTGAGATTAAAAGTTCAAAACCCCTCTAAGCTGAAAACTCTCACATTGTGTAAGCAAGCAAGCAAGCAAACAAAGGAAGGGTTAGCGTAAGAGTCGAGAGAGGAAGCGCAGATATTGGAAGCAGAGCGGAAGAGGGTGACTAAACTGCAGGAGAAGGAGAAATCTCTTTCGCCAACGAGAAGTATCTGATAGTTTGATGAATAGTGTTTGACCCATACTTCTCTATCTCTGTTAAGCTCCTCCGAGTGCGAAGATGATGATGATATTTTCCTCATTTTCTAAAAATATAGTACCAAAACTATTGCCGCTCTGTTGATGAGCTTAAAAAGAAGTGCGGTTCGCTTTTACCTCAAAACAAAAGAAGGTGATCACTGTCTTGATTTGGTATAAGTCCATAAAGTACATGTTTTGTTGCCTAAAAGGAAAGAGTGATTTTTTTTTTGGAAAAAAGGCGTTTTGTTTCTTTCGTTAGCTAGCGACAAGTAAACGCAAACGCCACTGTACTCAACGGGTCAACCTGAATGAGCAATTAAAGAAGAGTCTGAACTCAAAAATGATAACAAAAAAAGAGGATCTTTACCTTGAAATGCGTCTCTTTGTCTTTGATCCAGTTCCCGGAGAATTCGAATCAGAATTGAAGAATCTAGGCACGGAGGTAAGGAGTTTCGGAGGATTTAAGGTTCGAGTCCGGTGAAAACACGATGCGATTGACCCAATTGAATACGAAAACATTAGCCCTTGTGTGAGCGAGCGAGACCCCGTTTCCACCAAACTACAGAGTAAGCGCAGCCGTTTATTGGCTTTACTTCTGTTGCGTTTTGGACCAATTTGCATATGTAATATAACACTTGCCCAATATTCTGAGAAAAATACAAAAGAGGATCCAAACTCTGTAAGTAATCAAATACCCCAAGCTAGAAAGTGACATCAGCATATAAAGTTACTGAGAGTGATGGGATACCATGTTCAAAAAATTGGTAGATGATAATTATGTGCGAATTATAAATTTGACAAATTGAAGCTCTAAGGATTTGACAAATTGAATATTTTAGTTTTAAAATTTAATTATAATTTTTTCATGAATTATTCAAATTAGATAGATATAAAAAGCAAAAAAATTAGATAAATTTCTGGATTTATACTAACATTATTACTTAATTTAATAAATATAACTAATTTAGATTGATTTAAACCAAATTGAGTAGTATAAATTACATTTAAAAAGAAATTGTTTTGACGAGCGATTTAACGTCTAGACAGCGTTTAGACCAATTTTTAAAACCATAGGAAATACTAAACGGTATAATTACATATTGGGAAATGTAATAAACTAATAGAAATGACAATACCGTCATTTCTAACATTGTTTGTGTTAAGAAAAACTCAATTTCAATTTGAAATTTTTTAAAATATGACCTATATCATGGTAAAAACTCATAAAACCATGATATATCACAAACTATTCATGAACTAATAATAATTATTTTACAAAATTTTAACAACCAATTATCCATAGGCAACAATATATCTTGTAATATCTAACTTAACATGTAACAGCTAATGGTAGCGCATGGCACCAATTTGTAGCAACTAACCAAATATGTACCAGCATATGGTATCTATTTGTAGCATTGAACTAGACATTTATCTGTTAACACTTAACAGTAATTTATTTTCGTAAAGACTAAATAACCATGTATCTTAACATCACATATTTTGTAGCTTCTAATACAAAAATAAATGTAACGACTAATTATGTCTGAGAGACTGTTAACTCATATGTTATTTTTAAGGAACTTCAAACGTTGATTTACCTCATTGTTTGGAATCGAGGTGAATGAGCTTAGAATCAATGTTTATATAGTACTTGGGGATGAACAAGTTGAAGAGCCATATCCATATAAACAGATGGAGACAGAGGATTTAACCTTTGATGAACAGTTCATTGGATGGAGATGTGGTAGAATAGATTCATCAAAAACTACGGTGGAGGACATTTGTCACTTAAACTCCCGGCCATACGGTGGATATAAGGTATCAGTGACGTTGCTGAAGCTTGAGGATGGAGAAGAAAAAAAGAGAAGATATATACCATTAATCATAGTTCCAAAACACTAGACATAACTTATGTTCTTGATTTAAGTTCATGAAAATCTGGGTTTGTAAAGTTTAGGGATTTCAGTTTGGTTTAAAGTGATTTTTAGTTTTTTTTTCGTCACCGTATAATATTTTAATATATGATTTTATAGCATCGGTTGATATAAGAGTATTTTTGAATTATAAAAAGTTGAATAGTGTAAGAGGTATTTGCTTAGTTATGGCCAACAGCGACAGCTAGTGTACATGATCTAATATCTTTAAGTCGTAAAAAAACGATCTTAAAATTTTTAGGACAATTATCTCAAATAACTGTTTTTAAGTTTTTGTCACTAAAATAGTCCTAAAAATTGACCAAAATAACCCATTTCATTTTGAAACTTTTAATTTTTATTTTCTTTAAATTGTTTTTTTGGGTAAACATGTTAAACTTGTATTACCATTTTCAGTTTTGTGACGGTAATTACAATGACAAACTAGTAGCAGAACACAACAACAAAAAGAAACTACAGATCACAACAACAAAATACAGTAAGGAAAACACAATTTCAGATTGAAACCGAGAGCTAAAGAAAGGACCACTTGGGAAGCATTTGAAGGGTTTCGCTGGAGAGCGCAACACAAGATCAAGAGCTTTAGAGAAAGGCACCAGTAAACATATGAGAACGAGCCTGTATTTATGGCTTGCCCAGGCACTCGCCTCCAAAAATTTGCCTTACCACAAAGCTCTACCACCTGCAAATGCAACGACACCATCAGAACACGGAGGTCACAGTAGAGGATAATAGGACCGCACCGAGGCGGCGAACCGAGGAACCAGAGCCTGTCGAAGCTCCAGCCATCAAACACCGCAAACAGCCACCTCTACCCCTCCCACCTGAAGTTCAGAGGCATCTTACAACTCCAATAACCCTAAGACCCCCACTGGATCCACCTACACCCCAGCTTCAGCCTGAAAACACTCTTATTTGGAAAGACGAATGGATGAAAACCCGCCACATCCACCAAACTCTACCCAGGAAAGGGACGCTAACACCACAAGGCAAGGAACTGCGGAACATACCCTATCTACAGAGGCGTTAGCAACACTCGCTGCCACCGGGATTAAAGTCCAAGGACGACTACAACAACCTAGGCCAACAATAACCCGCACGAGCGACAGACCCCGAGAACCGGAGCCTGACCCATCACCGCATAAAGAAACTCAAACAACCCGCATCATCAGCACGCCAACTCTGATTTAACATAGAAGAAGAGCTCAGCTCTACCTCAAAAACAGACAGCAACACCTTCTAGCCACAAGGAGCTGCCAGCAGAGAATCATCACCACCGCCAGAGCACCCGCTTGAGATCCAAAATCGCCTCCTTAACCAGCCACCTTTCACTGGTGATGAAAGACAAATGGATCTGAAGAGAGATCCCAAGGACGAGCACCCCCAACTGAGAACGAGAATTCTTGTCATCAACCACCACAAACTAACGCCGGAGAAAGTGCCGGTGACCCAGAGCACCACCACTTGAGCACCATCACCCACCCTTGCTAGCAGATCTGGCCAGATCTAAGCAATGTTTTGAAGAGACCGTCGGAAGAGACCCCAAACCTCGCTCTCACAGCTACGCCTCCCATCGCTCCAGAACCTTAACCACCGGGCAGTGACGCCGGAGAGGAAAGAGAGGCCACAACAGTAAGTATATTGGCAGGGCTACAGAGAGGAAGAAGGCGGCAAGATAGGGGAGGAGAAGGATAGAGAGAACGAGGAGACACCACCGGAGGCAGCGAGACCACCGGAGGCCACCACCAGCTGAAAACGGCGCTGCAAATTAGGGTTTAGAGCCTTTTCTAGAGAGAAGGGAGAGACCATCACCTGTCGAGGGAGTTGAATTCAAAAAGGTGGTTTCACCTCTTTGTCGGGAACCCAAGCATTGTAAATAGTCCCTCCCAATGCGAATTGAACCCGTGTGGCGGTAGTTACAGCTGCAACCCCTTTATCACTAGGCCAACTCAACATTGGTTAAACTCGTGTGGGTAAATTTTTTATAGTGATTGACCCCATCCCGAAAGGCCCCACATCCAGGAAAATCCTATTAACGCCGTAGAAACCCGTTGGCCTTATGCGACATGATTTTTTTGGAGAGGTTTTGTAAACTTAGAGAGAAGGGAAAGAGCTGATCTTATTGACACAATACGGAAGTGCATATATACATATATAAGACTTGGAGACTACGTTCTCCTATTGCCTTTTCTTACAGCATATCTTTGCCATATATTCATATGTCCTTATCCTAACATATACATACAGAGTATACAAGATTCTCACCGCTTCTAGACTCTCTAGAACCTCCTTAACACTCCCCCTTAAGTTGGAGCATGTGGATTGCATACACCCAACTTGGACAGCAGATATTGAAATGCTGAAGTTCCTAACGCTTTAGTCATAACATCAGCCACTTGCTCAGTCGTGCGTAATAGGACATGGGACGTCGTTACATTACCCAAAGGAAAGAAAGCAATAGGCTGCTAATGGCTCCTTAAGCTGAAGTTCAATGCAGACGGGACAGAAGAGAGGCCTTAAGATCGTCTTGTGTGCTTGGGTAATCATCAAATAGAAGGAGAAGACTATGATGAGACATTTGCACCAGGAGCCAAGATGTCTTTGTTCGTATACTTCTCGAAGTAGCTGTTGCAAAAGGATGGGAAGTGGATCAAATGGATGAAGTATACATGAAGCTTCCTCTGGGCTTCCGCACTGACAATCCAAACAAGGTATGCCGTCTAAGAAAGTCTTTATATGGGTTGAAGCAAGCGCCCCAGTGTTGGTTTGCAAAGCTAACCACAGCGTTTAAGAGCTTTGGATTTGTAAATTCAAAGCCTATTTTAGTAATAAACTTTTAAGTTTATTACTAAAGGAGGGAAAGAAGTGATCATTAAATCAGTGGTAACGGTTCTACCGAATCATGTGATGTCTTGCTATTGGAAAAGAACTCACCGGCATGAAGGTAGCCAGAATTTGTCCATAGATATCTCATCTGCTCTTTGCAGATGACAGCATTTTCTTTTGTAAGGCACAAAAAGAAGAGTGTCAAATCATTCTCAAGATTTTAAAGGAGTATGAAGCTATCTTAGGTCAACAAATAAATTTTCAAAAATCTTCGATTCAGTTTGAACATAAGATTGAGGAATCCAGCCGGCAGGAATTACGGGATATCTTGGGAATTCAGAACTTAGGAGGAATGGGATCTTATTTGAGATTGCCAGAGAATATTGGAGGGTCTAAGATACAAGTTTTTGGATTTATTCAAGATCGTTTCAATAGCAGGGTTAATGGCTGGACTTTTAAGAGCTTTGGATTTGTACAATCTTATCATGATTACTCTTTGCTCACATACGTCAAAAACAGGAAGAGTCTGCGAGTTCTGATTTATGTCGATGATCTAGTGGTGGCTGGAAACGACAAGGATATGCTTACCAAATTCAAAGCCTATTTGAGTAAGTGTTTCAAAATGAAAGAGCTGATCTTATTGACACAATACGGAAGTGCATATATACATACATAAGACTTGGAGACTATGTTCTCCTATTGCCTTTTCTTACAGCATATCTTTGACATATATTCATTTGTCCTTATCCTAACATATAAACACTATACGAGATTCCCATCGTTTCTAGAATTCTCTAGAACCTCTTTAACAGGTTTCAGTACCACACTGTTGACAGAGAGTCGAACTCGCGATCTCTAACAGTTGTGTGTGAGAATCTTGTTGAAACCACTAGGCCATCAATGACTTTTCTATTAGTTAACCCTAGACGTATAAGTGTATATTTATTATTTAATGAAATCTATTTTGGTCATCTTCTTCTTTGAAAACTATTTTTATGAAAATAAATTAAAAAAAAATCATTCTAGGGAATTTCTCAATTGCAAAAGCATCTCATAATAATTTTGTTAACAATAAACAAGTTGTTTTGTTTTCTAATGTGCTTTAGAAAACATGTTTGATGTTGTGTGTGAACGTTTTCCATTATCGATTTTCGGCTGTATTTATATAAGACTAGTTGCATAGCCCCCGCGCAGGCGCGGGACCGGTGACATTGTTGATGTATCGGGTAATTTTGTGTATGTGATTTTATCAAATTGATTATGCCCTTGAATATTTATCGAATGTTGTTTGATGATTATACCAAGAATAGTAAGGAATGAGACAATAAATTTTAAGTTTGAAACATGAAATTATTATTTATTATTACCTTGGTTTGGTTCATAAATTACTTTTCCGACACATTGGGCAACTTATATTTGTACGTAGCCAATGATTAATGCAAAAAAATGAAATTTATGGCCGCAGGTGAGTGTCGAAATATTGGTTACATTGGTGTAATTCTCAAAGCAGATGGTGCATATATGGTTTTCCTCTTCAGTTGTCGGGTTACTTCTAGGTCCATGATGATTAGATCAACGTCAAGTCTTGCGGTTGCATTTAGATTGTAGTCTCTAATGGCGAGAGTAACTTGAAGATGTTGGGATATAATATTATGGTTTTCTCTCATTAAATTCATCACATATTGGTTAGTCTCCTCAATAAGGAATGTAGAGCCGGGATGATGAATGTCATGATATGATAACATGAAATCTAATGATTCAGCGACTGATTCATTGTAATAACCAAGATTGTCAAAAATTGATGGTACCTGGAAATCGATGACCGATTGTTGTGTGTTTGGTCTTTGTATATAGACCTGGAGTAATTGTCTAGGATTTGCTCGTGTTGATGTTTTTTGGTGTGAGAGTCGATGGGTAAGAAGTGAATTGTTATTTATGTTTGTGTTTGGTTGTGAAAGCTTATCACATTGTAGATATGTTTATAGATTGTTAGGAATTGATGTTACTTTTGCCTATTTATTTTTACGTTTGTTTATATAGTGTATTTATTATGATGTTGAATATTGAAATTAATGTTTTAGTATTTAATTACGGTGATTTATTGAATCCTTCTTGTTATGAAGACTAATTTTCTCTTTGTTTGTTATGATGTTTAAAATGGTCAAATAAGAAGAATTGTAAATTCTTCTCATAACACCAATCTTCCATAAAAATATTAATATTTTTTATTTGCATAAAATGTTGACCTTCACAATTGCTTAATGTATAGCTTTACTTTCAAATTTATCGAAGAAATATCTTGAATACAAAATGAGGATTCTATTCATATTGTTATATAAATATTTATTTTAGTGGTTTATTTGAGCTGTGGAGTTTTTTTTTGTTGTTTTTCTAATTATTTGAACTGTTGATCATAAAATTGAAACTTTTTCCCTCATGTTTTATTGTAAAGTTTTGTAATCGTGGGTTTAAAACGTTGGGCTCAAACTACAATGAGCCTTTTCTGAACTATTGTATTGGAAAAAATAAAAGTATGATCTTTATTGTTTATTCCGTCTTCGGGAGAGCTTCACATCTGCGATTATTTTCCTAATATGCATAAGTGTGTGAGTTTGGAGGGCGCAAGCGCGGGGTTATGAACAGAGTTTCATCTCAATATTTGCTAGAGTTATTGTAGTGTGAGTTTTGCGTTTTCGGTCGATCATTGTTTTTCAAGTTTTTTTATTGTTATAGGGTTAGAGTTATGATGATGAACTGTATATGCATTGTTCTCCCTTTATGAAGGACTAAACTGTGTTAGTAATGTGATAGATATAGTTTGTAGTGTTGCTTACTGTGTCACTGAGAATTATTGTTTGTTTGTCTTTTTTATTTATTTCTTATACAGTTGAGAGTACATAAATTAAATTAAAGTTGTTGAGAGTACCTTTGTTTCTGGATTTTTTTCTCCAGATTAATTGTGTACATTGTATGTATTAAGTAATAATTTTTATTATCTTTATTATGTTTGTTATATTTTTTATTTTATTTATAAACTTGTTGCTTTTACAGAACCTTTAAAACAAATACATGAAGACTTGTAGAAATAACTATAAAATGAGTGATAATTCTGAGTGTTTGGACCTTAATGGATTTTCAATAAATTTATGTTTTTCTCATAAGAAGACAATAGCATTGGTATTTTGACATTGAACATGTAAGCTATTTTCACAAGACAAGAGGAGTGAGCAGGTGGAGATGTTGTTGTCGCATTTGTGTCTGTCTGGATTTTCTCTTGTATCTCTTGGTGTGCATGTGTTTGTTTCTCTTTAATTTGATGGGTAATATGTAAACAAAAATCGTTGTTTGTTATATTTATCAGAGTTCATAAATTACTCAGCTTTTTCGTTTAGGTGATTTCACCGATCTTGGTTGTCTTCTTTGTCTTCTTCATAAGCATCTCTTGAAAGTATGTTTATAATTTGTTAAATAACGGTTGTGTAGTTTTGCTCAAAAACCGGTTGTGTAGTTTGTATTTGTTTACCTGACTCGATTGTATGTCGTTGAGTTTTAGTTAATGTGCTTGGTTTGGTATATTTGGTTTAAAGTTATTTGTAAAATTAGACAAATAAGGTGATCATTAATGATTTGTCATTTTTTTGGACTCTAGTTTTGGATTCTTGTTTTGTTGTTTTGATTATTTGGGTTGTTGTGGTTTCTTTTAAGCTGTAAAATAAAGGTTTGTGTGAAATTAGTTTGATAAGTAAGGAGATAAATAGGCGACCACATATCTTGGGTAGGAAATATTTCGATCATTGGCGTTAGTACAATATAGGCAGTAATTGTGTGTTGATTTTTACATTTGGGCATAGAGGATACAGATAATGACTCTAGTTGTTTCTTTTGTGAGGTCCAAGCTCTGGACAGAAGGGATTTTTCCAACCACATGTGAGTTTAAATATCATTTATAATATCGAAACATAATATAAACCCGTATGTAATATGATAATATACATGGAAGTTTGAGGTTTGTGTTTGCAATCATTTGGAGATTGTCGAACAGCCTAATCATGACCGAGATTGATCTCGAGTACTCGTGATGACTTCATCAATAATGGTTGATGCAATGAGGAATTGATGATCGTTATTTTGTACATATTTGAGCACCTAGCAATCTCAAACGATCGATTTTCACAAACCGCTTTCAAAGATGGCATGTAATGATTAGCACATCCGGCGGGAATAAATCCATGAATCACAAAATATGCAAATAATATTATTCAACAAAGAATCAAGAAATCAATTAAAAACAATTTATGTTAAATAAATATGTGATAGATCAAATATTAACTTACCATAAACTCACTGTCTTTCTTAAATTTCAAGGAATCCCAAAAGCGGAGGAGGCCAACGACAATGCTCGACTACTACGACCAATAAGGAGAAACTCGAAGGTTGATCACGTGACGGTGACGCTGGTTTGAGAAACCGGAGAGGCGGAGAGAGACATTTTCTAAGATGGTTAAAGTTAAGAAGAATAAATGATTTATGTGGAGATGCAAATTGGGTTCATCAAAGATGAGAATCATATATATATATATATATATATATAGGGTTTATAGAGGGGCTACAAAACAGAAATATTTATTATCAAGCGATTTAAGATGGGGAGATGAATAGTTCACCGGTAAAAAAAAATTACGAACAGACAAACGGCGCCACTCTATAACTCAGTATGATACAATGATGAAAAGAATTCTAACTCATGTTAAACAACGACGATTTACAATATGAGAAAACTATAATTGTTGCAAACTTAAGCTATTTCTTAATATAACGTGATGAAGCTCTTTTAAAATTAATCCCATAATACATTTGCAGCCTTAGAGAATGCCCAAGAAATAATGACTTCCAACCTTCATAAATATATATTAGTTTCACCATCAATGTACAAATTATTGATTAGTTCGATGGTATAAATGGTGGATGTTGTATCTTAGTAACTCGGTTCAAACCATGGATTGATACTTTTAACACTTTTAAAAGTGGGCCCCACAAAACGCCGACGTTGTCGTGAGTGACTAACCGCCCCATTATATTATAGATTACGTCGATAAAACTTTTTTATTTTTCTTTAAATCGACTTTATTGAATGATGAGTCTTGTGAAGATAACGAAGCCATCTCTAACAATTTTCACATAAAACATGCAACAAAATCATGTCTTCTTGATTCTCTCTATCTAGAGAAAGATTGTACCAACACTTGTTTGTACTTAGGGCCCGACTGATTTAAACACAGCGGTTGCGGTTGCAGGTGCGGAAGTTTGTGGATGCGGGTGGCCGCGGTTTCAAACGTTATTAAGCGTTTTATATGACATAACGTTTGAAAATTGTTACGTTTGCGGGTGGTAGCGGAAAACCAGTTGACCCTTGATGGAAAAAAAAAATACTCTCTTTCATGAAGTCTGTTATTGCAGTTTTATCAGTCTTCTTTAATAGAACCATGTCTGGATCGGTGCACTCGACCATTGATACTTTACCCTTGACTATATCTTCACCAACCATGTGCTAATAAAACATTAGCTTTAGCATTTTATATTCTTCTTCTATTCTTTCTTTAGCGGCCGCCTCAGAGATGTCATTAACAAGTTGGGTTTTAAGAAGTCTAATCTTAGATCATTGACACCTACCTGTCATCATTTGCCTGAAGAAGAAACATACTTGCTGACGATTCCAATGAGGTCAGCGACGACCTCGATATCCACGTTCCTTTTTGACTATTATCTCCAAAATTACACCTACAGCCTCTCCGCTAACCTCTACATAAGGCTCTCTTACTCCAACCCACGAGACTGCGAAAGAGACGTTTCTCTTATCTTTTCCCACTTGGCGCAGCCTCTGAAAATAAAGACAAAAAATGGCAAAAGAAGATGACCGGTTTAGATCGGGTCACGAAGGCGACCGTGAACCGCTTTTTGCGACCAGGAGGAGAACCGGAGGACTGATTGCGTTTCGGATTTTCGCGGCCTCGGTTTTCGGGTGCATCTGTTGTGTTTGGCTCTACAGAGTGGTCCAACCGTTAGAGAAAGATGAGAACCGGACCGGTATCTTTCGGTTTATTTGGTTGGTTATGCTAATTTTGGAGATCTGGTTCGGTTTGTATTGGCTTGTCGTGCAGTCTCTCCGTTGGAATCCGGTTTGGCGATCCACCTTCACCGATCGACTCTCCCGGAGGTACGGTAACGATCTCCCAAGGCTCGACGTTTTCGTTTGCACGGCGGATCCGGTGATTGAGCCGCCGTTGATGGTGGTCAACACAGTCTTATCCGTGATGGCTCTCGATTACCCCCCGGAGAAACTCGCCGTGTATCTCTCGGACGACGGTGGCTCTCAGCTCACGTTATATGCTCTCTCGGAGGCAGCTGAGTTTGCTAAAACATGGGTATCGTTCTGCAAGAGATTCGACGTGGAGCCGAGATCCCCTGGGGCTTACTTTTCTTCCAAGTCAAATGTTCTTGACTCAGCTGCGGCGGCTGAGGTGGCTGAGCTGTATAGAGAAATGGCGACTAGGATTGAAACGGCGACGAAACTTCGGCGAGTACCCGAGGAGTCGCTGTTGAAGTACGATGAGGGGTTTTCGCAGTGGGATTCTGACGCTACTCAAAGAAACCACGCAACCATTCTTCAAGTAAAGTGTAAACAGCTTCTTTTTTATAGTTATTGCAGCTTAGAAACAGTGTCTTAGTTTATTTGTTTCATCAGATTTTGCTAGACGGAAGAAAAAAGAACACAGTAGCAATACCAACTCTGGTGTACCTATCGAGAGAGAAGAGACCTGAGCATCACCATCACTACAAGGCTGGTTCCATGAATGCATTGGTAAATGGTTTCGTGTTCCACAAGGCATTTATGACTCTCCAATACGACGCTGCTTTGATATGGTTGTTTACTTTGACAGCTGAGGGTGTCTTCGAAGATCACACGTGGGAGAATCATACTTAACTTGGACTGTGATATGTACGCAAACAACTCAAAGTCAGCACTCGAAGCGCTCTGCATCCTACTTGATGAGAAAGAGGGAAAAGAGATTGCTTTCGTGCAGTTTCCACAGTTTTATGATAATCTTACAAGGAATGATTTGTATGGAAGCATGATGCGAGTAATAGCAGATGTAAGTTCTCAAGAGAGAGACTGCAGATTCTGGATCCTTGATATAATTTTATCTGCTGTTAGCTAACCATTGTGTTTTGGTATGCGAACAAAGGTGGAGTTTAATGGATTGGACGGAAATGGTGGACCGTTATACATTGGGACTGGTTGCTTCCACAGAAGGGATGTGATATGTGGAAGAAAGTATGGAGATGAAGAAGAAGAAAAAGAATCAGATGAAATTCAAGAAATTGTAGAGCCTGAGATGATCAAGCCTCTGGCGAGCTGCACATATGAAAAAGACTCTCAATGGGGAAAGGAGGTAAGGCAGTGATTTAAAAAGTCTTCACTTACCCAGTTTGTTTCTTGTACCGGAAGTAAACGTTGTTACCGTGGCAGATGGGTGTGAAATACGGTTGCCCGGTAGAGGATGTAATTACCGGTTTAGCCATTCAATGCCGCGGATGGAAATCAGCGTACCTGACCCCTAAAAAGGAAGCTTTTCTTGGGGTAGCGCCGACCAATTTGCATCAGATGCTGGTGCAGCAGAAGAGATGGTCAGAGGGAGACTTTCAGATTCTGCTTTCAGAGTATAGTCCGGTTTGGTATGCCCAAGGAAAGATCGGTTTTGGGTTGATCCTTGGTTACTGTTGCTATTGCCTCTGGGCTCCAAGCTCAGTACCTGTGCTTATTTACTCTGTTGTGACTTCTCTCTGTCTCTTCAAAGGCATTCCTCTGTTTCCAAAGGTAATTGCTTTCCTCTGTTTTTTTTTTCTTTTTTTCTTTGGTATGAACTCTGACTCTCGGGTAAGACTGATCTGGTTTTATTGAATCCAGGTCTGGAGCTCGTGGTTTATCCCGTTTGGTTACGTGTCTGTCGCAGTTAATGCTTACAGCCTAGCAGAGTTCTTGTGGTGCGGAGGAACTTTACGTGGTTGGTGGAACGAGCAAAGGATGTGGCTTTACAGAAGAACAAGCTCCTTTCTTTTCGGATTCACGGACACGATTCTGAAGAAACTTGGGGTTTCGGAGTCTGCGTTTGTGATCACTGCGAAAGTAGCTGAAGAAGAAGCAGCAGAGAGGTACGAGAAAGAAGTAATGGAGTTTGGAGTGGAGTCTTCGATGTTTCTCCTCCTCGGAACACTCGGCATGCTCCATCTCTTCTGCACTGCCGCAGCGGTTATGAGACTAGTGATGACTTATAAAGAGGCTGAAGGATATTTACAGACAATGGGTTTGCAGTTTGTAATAACAGGAGTGCTTGTGGTAATAAATTGGCCTTTATACGAAGGCATGTTGCTGAGGAAAGATAAAGGGAAGATGCCAATGAGTGTGACAGTTAAAGCCGTTGTCCTAGCTCTATCTGCTTGTACTTGTGTTGCGTTTCTATAAGGAAAAGTAGTTCAAAATTGTTGGAGTTAAAGATAAACATGGAGATGATTTGGTGACCAAGTCTTGCTAATCCTACTCAAGTTAAGTTTAGAATAAAAGGGTTTTACTTGGTTTAAGAGTTTTATATATCTCTATATAAGAAGATGCTGAGGTGTGGCATGAACTTATAAATTTGAGTTTAGAGATTATTGTGAGAATTTAAGCTTTGAGAGATTTTCTTATGCTAATAAGAAGTGGTTTCTTATATAATCTTTGAGTTCATACTTTTAGGTTAGAACAATAATTGGTATTAGAACCAGGTTCTGAGATCAAAATTCGTGAGAGATGGGTGATATATCACAACTACTACCGCAAAACCAAAAGAAGGATTTCTTCAATCTCATGTCCGATGTTGAATACAAGCAATTGCACATTCTGGGCTATTCGTATGAAGAATCTTCTCAAGGTTCATAAGGTCTAGGAAATCGTTGAGGTTGAGAGCATTGAGAGTGATAAAAACGACATGGCCATAGCTATTCTCTTCCAATCCATACCGGAGGCGCTCGTACTACAGGTTGGAGAGCTGGACACTGCAAAGAAAGTCTGGGATGCGATCAAAGGATGACATCTACGAGCAGAAAGAGTTCGAGAAGCTAGACTACAAACCCTAACAGCAGAGTTTGATAGATTAAAGATGAAGGAAACTGAATCAATCGATGACTTCGTTGGAAATTTATCCGAGATAATATCAAAGTCTGCAGCGTTGGGTGAAATCATAGAGGAGCCGAAGATAGTAAAGAAATTTCTCAAGAGTCTTCCGAGAAAGAAATACATACACATTGTCGCATCCATTGAGCAATTACTCGATTTGAAAAACACACCCTTCGAAAACATCATTGGGCGATTAAAGGCTTATGAGGAGTGGATCAAAGAGGAAGAAGAAGACGGTCATAGTGAACAAAATAAACTGATGTATGCGAACTCGTAACCTCAACAATCTCAATCATATCGTGATGGAGATTACAGAAACAGGGGACGAGGTCTTTTGGGAAAGAGCCCAAAGTAAATCCATGCGGGCTTGCTTCTTAGGCCCAAAATGGATAATATCATAGTTATCGGACAATAAAGAGTTGGACATGAGCTTTCACAAACCCAACAATTGGTATCAGAGTTGAGAAGTTAACAAAGCGCTAGGAGAACTAAAGTTTGATAAATGCATGAAAGATCCCTATATCGAAAGAAGAAGGATGTGGACATCTAATTCTGGTGGCCGTATATGTCGACAACTTGCTGATAACAGGTTCAAATATGAAGCTAATAAACAAGTTTAAGGAGAATATGTCCAAGAGATTTGAGATGAGTGATCTAGGTTTATTGACCTACTATCTCTGCATTGAGGTTCTGCAATACAATGGTGGCATCACTATAAAACAGGAATGCTAAGAAGATCTTGGAGCAAACTGGCAAGGTCGAGTGTAATTCAACTCAGTCTTCGATGGATGCAGGTTTGAAGCTCTCAAAGGCATAACAGGAGTCAAAGGCCGACGAGAAGGAATATCATCAAACGATAGAATGTCTGTGGTATCTTGTACACACCCGAACAGACTTGTCTTACTCAGTTGGAGTATTAAGCAGGTATATGCACGAGCCAAAAGAGTCACACACCGCAGCCTTGAAGCAGATTCTTCGGTATGTGAAGGGAACATGTGGGTACGGACTCAACTTCAAGCGATCAAGCAATGCAACACTGGTAGGATACAACGACAGTAGCCATAATGTAGATGCAGATGATGGAAGAAGCACCACGGTCATATGTTCTATCTAAACGACTGTCCTATAACCTGGTGCTCCCACAAAAAGAAACAGTTGCCTTATCCTCATGTGAAGCCGAGTTCATGGCAGCTACTGAAGCTGCAAAACAAGCTATCTGATTACAGGAGTTGCTCGTGGAAGTAATGGAGAAACCGAGTGAGAGAGTGGTTGTTCGAATACAGGTCTGGCATAGCTCTTACAAAGAACCTGGTGTATGGATGCTCGGTAGATGGGTGTGATATATGGATGCTCGGTAGAGAATGTACTTACTGGTTTAGCGATTCAGTGTCGTGGAAGGAAGTCGGTGTACCTGACTCCTAAAAAGAAAGCTTTTGTCGGGGTATCTCCAACCAACTTGCATCAGATGCTTGTGCAGCAGAGGAGATGGTCAGAGGGAGACTTTCAGATTCTGCTTTCAGAGTATAGTCCGGTCTGGTATGCCCAAGGAAAGATCGGTTTAGGATTGATCCTTGGTTATTGTTGCTATTGCCTTTGGGCTCCAAGTTCAGTACCTGTGCTTCTTTACTCTGTTTTGACTTCTCTCTGTCTTCTCTCAAAGGCATTCCTCTGTTTCCAAAGGTAATTGCTTTCCTCTGTTTTTTTCTTTGGTAGGAACTCTGAATCTCGGGTTAGACTGATCTGGTTTTATTGAATCCAGGTCTGGAGCTCGTGGTTTATCCCCTTTGGTTACGTGACTTTAGCCGTTAATGCTTACAGCCTAGCAGAGTGTGGGAACCAAAATTCGCACTGTCGATTTTCCGTAAAATATGGGAAGTCAAGTTGACTCAACTTTCCCAGAGATCTCGGATTATCTGCGAAGACACACCAAAGCGAAAGAGACACGCAATAACAGAAAAATTGAAAGTAAGTTGCACAAAGGCGTATTATAGATTGATAAGAATATAGTTACAGGATTTCCGAGAGACAAGACGGACAGAGATTCATTAGCCAAGTCGGATTTCAGAACAAAGATGAATCGAGACTAAGTGAAATCAAAACACCTAAAATTCTAAGTTCCTCTAAGCTAGCCGGGTTCTTCTAGGTCTAGGTCTCTCTCCCCTGCGCCGTTAGCTTTAGCTTCCCTTATATATGCCCTCTAGGTCGGTTTGAGCATTTCTTGGAAACTTCCCTTTTTCTTCTTGATCATCATTATCTTGGAAACTTGACATTATCTTCCGATTTCGCGAGATTGCATCTTATCTTGCAAGTAAGATTAGCCGTCATACATTGTTGGGCTTAATTCCGAATAGAATCGTAAGTGGTTCTGGGCCTTGTTTTAGGCCTCTTCGGACCTTTTTCTGACTTTAAGATTTTTACAATTTTCGAAAGCGCGCCTCTTAGTACGACATCGATTCAACGAGGAAGTTCATATTTCTCGTAAACGGCTGTGGTGTTTAGTGAACCGTCGTCGTTTCTTCGTTCGGGAATATGAACTTTGGCGGTTTTCTTCGTAATATTTCCACGGTAACTCCGATCGAGATGAAACGAGGGACTGACCCATCGAGGTTCGAAAGGACGGCACAAGGTTGGATCCAACTCGCCGAACGGACGAATTAGAAGTCTTCAAGAGAGACAACTCGCCAACCTGGAAAGCAGGACTGGCCCTGCTAGCCCAACGGGCGAGTTGCTCGACTCCGGGAGGTGCAACTTCGCCAACGGCGAAGCGAGGACTGACCCATCGAGGTTGAAAGGGCGGCACAAGGTTGGATCCAACTTCGCCCGAGCGGACGAATTAGAAGTCTTCAAGAGACAACTTCGCCAACCTGGCGAAGCAGACTGGCCCTGCCGCCTAACGGGCGAAGTTGCTCGACTCGGGAGGTGCAACTTCGCCAACCTGGCGAAGCAGACTGGCCCTGCCGCCTAACGGGCGAAGTTGCTCGACTCCGGGAGGTGCAACTTCGCCAACCTGGCGAGTTGCTCGACTCGGGAGGTGCAACTTCGCCAACCTGGCGAAGTTGCTCGACTCGGGAGGTGCAACTTCGCCAACCTGGCGAAGTTGCCGACTCCATGAGGTGAAACTCGCCAACCCGCTAAGCAGACTGGCCCTGCCGCCTAACGGGCGAAGTTGCTCGACTCGAGGTAACTGCCAACCCGGGCGAAAGCAGACTGGCCTCGCCGCCTAACGGGCGAAGTTGCTCGACTCCGGGAGGTGCAACTTCGCCAACCTGGCGAAGCAGACTGGCCCTGCTAGCCCAACGGGCGAAGTTGCTCGAAGTTCGAGGTGCAACTTCGCCAACCTGGCGAAGCAGACTGGCCCTGCCGCCTAACGGGCGAAGTTGCTCGACTCGAGGTGCAACTTCGCCAACCTGGCGAAGCAGACTGGCCCTGCCGCCTAACGGGCGAAGTTGCTCAACTCCGGGAGGTCTGACTTGCCATTTCGATTAGCTGGACGCTCCTTTCGAGTTTTTCGGGAACTTTTGTCGAGAATGGACGAAGATGCACTTTTTTTAGAAGTCAATTTCGAGGTAACCGTTTTTGACCCCAACAGTTAGCCCCCCACCTCGCAAGTTTCGAAGACGATTCTTGCAGGCGAGTGATAGCGATTAGTCGGTATTGGCCGGCGATTAGAAAATTGGGTTTCCTCGAAATTTTTGCAATATTTATTTAATGCGAAAAAGTGTTTCAAATTTTTCTATAAATAAGCAACTCCTCTTCATTCTATTAAAACCATCTCAACTCTCAAATCCTCCTTGCTTTGCTTCTTAGAAATCTTTTGTTGTCAAGATGTCTTCTTCCAGCAATGTTAAAAATAGTTGTGACGTTGAGGCGAGCAAGGCCGCCGGCGCAGGTCCGTCGGACCCAGCTGCTGCGGGTGCCGTTCCCGCTCATATCATGGAGTTCCTCTCTTTTCAAAGCGAGCTGGAATGCAGTGAGGCTGGAGAGGCGGCAAACCATGCGCCCAATGCGTCTCCTGGACCCACACCCACGTCCGTTGTCCCAACACCCGCTGTTGCTGCTAAGGGGGTTGTCTTCGACTCCGGTTCATTTCGCTGACGTCGAACCGGTTCTCGAGTCGATGCCTTCTCCTCTCCCTGCCAAGAGAGAGACGGTCTTGGGACTACCAGCCCCAAGCGCGATCCCGGCCGTTGCGCCGAAGATTCGCAAAAGACCAGCTGCCAATCCCGATGCCGCCAAGAAGAGGAGATGCACTAGGGATACCGAGGCTGGTCCTTCCTGCGGTTCAGGGTTGATGTCGCGGAAGCGCTCCAAGGTTTGAAGTTTCTTTATATATATATTTTTTTTTTGTTTTTTTCTGTGCGCGTGTGCCCGTCTTTTCTCGATCACCTTCTTGATTCTTCTATATCTCGCAGTTTGTTTCGTTGATCGATGAAATGATCAACGAGTGCGGATCAGAGGTTGAGCGTCTTGCTAAGGAGCTGAAGGAGTCGCGAGAAAGATCGTCGCAGCTCGAAGGAAAGTTGAAAGTTATCGAGGACGCTCACTCCCTCGAGATTGCTCAGTTTGAATCTCGGGTTGGCGAACTCGAACGAGACCTTGGCAAGACTGCGAGTTCTCTGCTTAAGGAAAAATAAGCGAAGGTGGCAAAGTCCTCGGAGTTGCGTCGGTTAAAACGTAAATTCAAGGGCGGGGAGGAATCGACGGCTTCCGTGATCGAGGGGGGCCAGGGAGTCCGTGCGCGCTGCATTTCGGAGCCGTTTGGCGAGGATCGCAGATGCTCTCGATTCCCTGTCGGTTATCTACGCGAGGAATCTTGCCTTGGCGAGCGTCAATGGGGGGGATTAGTGAGGCTCAGCTGTTTCTCGGGGAAACGCCCCCATCTCCACGAGCTGAAGAGGCCAGACTTTCGATCCATAAACGGCGTTAGCGGAGGAGAAGGGCGACTTCGATCTTACCCTCGCGGGCCTGAAGTCTGAGTGCACCCTACTTCCTTGCTCCGGAATATCCGAGGATCAGGATCCCATAGCTGAGGATGGTGGGAGAGCGGCTCCGAACCTAGAGAGGATGATCGGCGAAGATGAAGCTCCGGGTGCAGAGGAGTTCTGAGTTGGTAGTCTCGTATGAGACTTTTGTTTTTCATGTTTTGTTGGTGGCCGTGCGTGGCCACGTTTTTATCTTGGGACTGGCCGCTTGTGATTTTGAATCCCTGTCGCTTCTGCAACTTTTTATGATGAAGTTCGTTTTGCGTTTAAAGAGCATGTTTTAATTCGCGTGAATGTAGAGGGAAGAGCACGAGTTGTCATCTCGTGGTCTAACTCTGGGTGAACGGCTATATCCACGATCTGTTTCGAGAGTTTTCCGCAGTGTACACGCTTACGGGATTTCTGGAGATGCGCGGATAATAGCCACGAGGCAAATTTTGGGATCTCATATCAGGGTGTTTGATACTATGCCTTGAGATATTGAGACCAGTGTGCTAGGTTTAGGGTAAGACCTAGGTCTACTCACGGTTTTAGGGGGTGCGAGGACTACTTCGACTTACGTTTCCCGTATCGTTTTCGACCTGATTCCGTCCCGCTTTAAAGTCTGAGATATGTTCTCAGCTTTTATACGACTTGTATGGTAGGAATCGAGCATCTCTTCGAGGGCAATTTTTAAGTCTCCCGAAAGTGCTGACAAAAAATTTGGGTTTCTTTTATAGCGCTATTACCCTTGTGTCAGGTGTATGAGAGCTATCTCTATGAGGTAGCTTAGTCTGTTTAGGACGTTTAGAGTTTGTTGTGATCAGCAACAAACTTATCGGTAAATATTACAATTTTTGATTCTTCGCGAAAGACATGTGTTAAGAAGGAGTGTGTGTTTATAGTCGCGGACGGACTATTTTGTGAACGTTCCCTTTCGGAAAGTTTTTTGACGAGAAAGGAGTTCTTCTAGTGTTAACGACGTCTCGCTTTGCCGAAGGTTAAACCTTTGCGTCGTTTTGAAAAAAAAATTGGGAAGTATCAGGTATACGTATACGCACCCACTCCTCCCTTTTTTGATGAGGGGGGACAGCTGAGCTCGTCGTGCGACGAATTACCTACGTACCTTTTTCAGGGATCAAGCCGTCTCGTAGTTCAGTGAAGGTGTGGTTTAGTGATAGTATTTCTTGAGGTGCATCGAGTTCCACGTTCTTGGAAATTTGACGTCCTGCATGTTTGCGATTTCGTAAGAGCCTGGTCGGACCACTTTTATGACTTTGTAAGGTCCTTCCCAGTTTGCTCCGAGTTTTCCTGCGTTCCGTTTGGCGGTGTTCTGGAAAACTTTTCGTAAGACCAAGTCGCCTTCCTTGAACCTGCGACCGCGTACGTTAGTGTTGTAGTACTTTGCGGCCGCCTGCTGGTAGTTCTGGATTCGTGTAAGGGCTTGATCCCGCCGTTCGTTGATTAGATCGAGCTCGTCCAGTAACATTAGATTGTTCGTATCTTCATATTCTGGGAGCGATCTTCTGCGAACCTCGGGGAATTCGACCTCTGCTGGGATCATGCATTCTACTCCGTAGACGAGGGAGAATGGGGTTTCTCCCGTTGCGCGTCTAGGAGTAGTGCGATGTGACCACAGCACCCCTTCGAGTTCTTCGGCCCATCGACCCTTCTTGGCATCCAACCGTTTTTTGAGTCCATCAAGGATCGTCTCGTTGGTTGTTTCGGCTTGGCCGTTGCATTGTGGGTATCTGGGAGTTGATTTCGTCAATCGTATCTTCCATTTTTCGCAGAAGGACTCGAATCTAGTCGAAATGAACTGAGACCCGTTGTCCGTTACGATTTCGTATGGAACTCCATGCCTGCAGACGATGTTCCTCCATACGAAGCTTTCGACGTGAGAGTCTTTAATGCTTGCGTAGGATTCTGCTTCCACCCATTTCGAGAAGAAATAAGTCAAGACCAGCAAGAATCGTTTTTGTTTCGACCTGTGCATGGGACCGACTATGTCCATCGACCATCACATGAACGGATATGGTGCCGAAATTGAGGACAGGACCTCGGCTGGTTGATGGATAGTCGGGGCGTGCCTCTGGCATTTGTCGCACTTTCGTGCGTATCTCTCGTAATCTTTGATCATCGTTGGCCAGAAATGCCCGTGGCATTTGATTTTAATTGCGAGGGACCTTCCGCCTTCCCCATGATCCGGAATGGACTTCTTCCATTATCTTGTGTGCTTCTTCTCCTTCTACGCAAGTCATAAGTGGACCAGAGAACCTCCACTTGTAGAGTTCTCTGTCGACCAAGACGTAGCGTGCGGCTTGAGTTTTAACTTTTCGGGGCGCCCATTTTTCTCCGGGGAGTTTTCCGTCGGCTATGTATGCGAGGATCGTCCCTTTCCATGGTTTGTTGAATCCGTATCGGATTGTCCAGAGTTTAGCGCTGCCCCCGGTTTCCGCCATCGCCCGGGCGAAGTCGGTCAGATTTATTATGACAGGGGTCCGATCCTAGGATGTTCTATAAACTCCACGGGAACTACTCTGCTGAGGCCTGGGTCTGAGCTGGAAGCCAAGGCGGCCAAAGCGTCAGCCTGGGTGTTTTCGCCGTGAGGGATCCTGGTAAGAGAGAACGGATCGAAATTCTGAGCTAGACTTTGGACAAGCTTCAAGTACGCATCCATTCTTTCGTCTCTTGCTTCGTATTCTCCGATGTACTGGCTTGCCACGAGTTGGGAATCGCAGTATGCGTGAATGTTGTGTATCTTGAGACCGTGAGCCAATCGCATGCCTACGACTAAAGCTTTGTATTCGGCTTCGTTGTTAGAGGCGTGGAAAACTAGTTGGAATGACTGTTCCAGTATTTCCCCTGTTGGTTTCGTGAGTTTAATCCCGATCCCGGATCCTTGTTTAGACGACGACCCGTCGACGTGAAGGGTCCATAACGAATCGGGTTCTTCGTTGGTGGTGCACCCTATCGGGAGCTCTACTAGGAAGTCGGCGAGCACTTGCGACTTAGCGCAAGTTTTCGGTCGATACTCAATATCGTACTCGCTTAGCTCGATTTCCCATTTCGCTAGTCTTCCAGATTGACTGGGGCTGTGCAAGATCGTCCGCAACGGGAATGATGTGAGCACTATCACCGTGTGAGATTGGAAATATGGTCTTAGTTTTCGTGCCGACATTACGACCGCGAGTGCCAGTTTTTCCATCATAGGATAGTGTATCTCTACGTCGAGTAAAGTCTTGCTTACGTAAAAGATTGGATTTTGCTTCCCCACGTTCCTCACGGATGAGGACGCCGCTCGCAGCCGTGACTGACACTGCGATGTATAGAAACAGCGGTTCCCCTTCCACAGGTTTCGCGAGCACCGGTGGGGTGGCTAAGTAATGCTTTAGCTGTTGGAAAGCCTTTTCGCATTCTTCTGACCACTCGAATTTCTTGTTCCCTTTCAGCGTGTCATAGAAAGGCAGGCACTTATTCGTCGATCGCGAGATAAAGCGGTTGAGCGCTGCAACTCTTCCGGTTAATCTTTGCACTTCTCGTTTCGTTTTTGGGGATGCCATCTCGATCAATGCAGTGTTCTATTTTGGGTTGGCTTTGATACCGCGGAAGGTGACAAGATACCCCAGGAATTCTCCGGATGCTACTGCGAACCTACACTTCGCAGGATTAAGTTTCATGTTGTGTAGGTTGAGCTTTTCGAAGCATTGTCGGAGGTGAGCGATGTGATCTCGCTCCTCGAGGGATTTTACGAGCATGTCGTCTATGTACACCTCCATCGTCTTTCCAAGTTGTTCGGAGAACATACGGTTGACGAGTTGCTGATAAGTCGTGCCAGGGTTCTTAAGACCGGACGACATTACTTTGTAGCAGTAAGTGCCGCGATCGGTTATAAACACGGTTTTTTCTTGATCGTCGGGATTCATCATGATTTGGATGTAACCAGAAAAAGCATCCATGAAAGACAAGAGTTTGTTCCATGTCGTTGCCTCGACTAAGCGATCGATGTGCGACAGCGGGAAGTTATCTTTTGGAAAAAGCCTTATTGAGATCAGTGAAGTCGACGCAAACTCGCCACTTGCCATTTTTCTTTTTTACGACGACTGGGTTAGCGAGCCAGTCAGGATACCTAACCTCTGTTATGGAGGCGACCTTGAGGAGTTTTTCGACCTCGTTGTTGACTGCCTCAGCATGTTCTGGTCCCAACTTTCGCCTTTTCTGCTTGATAGGATTGAAAGTTGGGTCGACGTTTAGTGCGTGACATGTGATTTTGATGTCGATCCCAGGCATATCCTCTGCGGACCATGCGAACGTGTGCAAGTTTTCCTTTAGGCAAGCTACGAGCTCGGCCTTCAGGGATTCGCTTAGGTTCGCACCGATTTCAACGCATCGTTCTGGGAATGCCTCGTCCAGACATATTGAGACAACAGGCTCGCAGGTTAGCTCACGTTTTGCTTCCAAAGCTTCGGCCGCTCGTGACTGCCAAAAAACTTCAGAGCCGTCTTGTTCTAGGGCATCGTCAACGGCGTACGCTTTCTTCTTCCTATTAGGAGGAATCTCTGTCGAGAATTTTTTTCGTTTCAACTCCGCGGCGAAGAAGACTTGCGAGATCCTACGATATCCCCAGATGGTCTCGATTCCGTGAGGAGTCGGGAATTTGAGACACATGTGGTATGTCGATGGCACCGCTTGCATCGAATTTAGCCACGGAGTTCCTACGATCGCGTTATATGATGAGGGACGATCGATGACCAAGAACTCCATGGTTTTTGTCATGCTGCCGGCCCTAACCGAGAGGTCGATTGTGCCGAGAGTCATGGTAGCTTCCCCCGACAGTCCTACTACCGAAGTTGGATCTTCTGAGATTTCAGATGGATGAATATCCATTCTGTCAGGGAATTTTGGAAGATGATATTGGTCGAGCTTCCGGTGTCGACCAATATCCTTGCGACGTCAATATTCTGGATTGTCGGTTCGATGACAAGGAGATCGTTGTGAGGTTTGACCAGATCGGCCGTTGCTCTCTCCTTGAAAGATATGACCTCGCTGCCTGTTAGGTTAGGCATATCGCGTCTCAGACGTTTGGTGGTCTTTTGAGTTAGAGAATCCGATTCCCCCTCCTTCTAGTGCCAAACTGTGGGAACCGAAATTTGCACTGTCGATTTTCCGTAGAATATGGGAAGTCAAGTTGACTCAACTTTCCCAGAGATCTCGGATTATCTGCGAAGACACACCAAAGTGAAAGAGACACGCAATAACAGAAAAATTGAAAGTAAGTTGCACAGAGGCGTATTATAGATTGATAAGAATAGAGTTACAGGATTTCCGAGAGACAAGACGGACAGAGATTCGTTAGCCAAGTCGGATTTCAGAACAAAGACGAATCGAGACTAAGTGAAATCAAAACGCCTAAAATTCTAAGTTCCTCTAAGTTAGTCGGGTTCTTCTAGGTCTAGGTCTCTCCCCCAAGCGCCGTTAGCTTTAGCTTCCCTTATATATGCCCTCTAGGTCGGTTTGAGCATTTCTAGGAAACTTCTCTTTTTCTTCTCGATCATCATTATCTTGTAAACTTGACATTTATCTTCCGATTTCGCGAGATTGCATCTTATCTTGCAAGTAAGATTAGTCGTCATACATTGTTGGGCTTAATTCCGAATAGAATCGTAAGTGGTTCTGGGCCGTGTTTTAGGCCTCTTCGGACCTTTTTACGACTTTAAACGTTTTTACGATTTTTTCGAAAGCGCGCTTCTTAGTACGACATCGATTCAACGAGGAAGTTCATATTTCTCGTAAACGGCTGTGGTGTTTAGTGAACCGTCCCCGTTTCTTCGTTCGGGAATATGAACTTTGGCGGTTTTCTTAGTAATATTTCCACGGTAACTCCGATCGAGACGAAACGAGGGACTGACCCATCGAGGTTCGAAAGGACGGCACAAGGTTGGATCCAACTCGCCGAACGGGCGAATTGGATGTCTTAAAGAGAGACAACTCGCCAACCTGGCGAGCAGGACTGGCCCTCGCCACCCAACGGGCGAAGTTGCTCGACTCGAGGTGCAACTCGCCAACCCGGCGAAAGCAGACTGGCTCGCCGCCTAACGGGCGAAGTTGCTCAACTCCGAGGTGCAACTCGCCAACCTGGCGAAAGCGTGACTGGCCTCGCTGCCCAACGGGCGAAGTTGCTCGACTCCGGAGGTGCAACTCACCAACCTGGCGAGCAGGACTGGCCTCGCCGCCTAACGGGCGAAGTTGCTCGACTCGAGGTGAAACTTGCCAACCTGGCGAGCAGGACTGGCCTCGCCGCCTAACGGGCGAAGTTGCTCGACCGAGGTCAAACTTCGCCAACCCGGCGAAAGCAGGACTGGCCCTCGCTTTACTCGACTCGGAGGTGCAACTGCCAACCCGGGCGAAAGCAGACTGGCTCGCCGCCTAATGGGCGAAGTTGCTCGACTCGGAGGTGCAACTCGCCAACCCGGGCGAAAGCAGACTGGCCTCGCCGCCTAACGGGCGAAGTTGTTCGACCGGAGGTCTGGCTTGCCATTTCGATTAGCTGGATGTTCCTTTCGAAGTTTTTCGGGAACTTTTGTCGAGAATGGACGAAGATGCACTTTTTTTAGAAGTCAATTTCGAGGTAACTGTTTTTGACCCCAACACAGAGTTCTTGTGGTGCGGAGGAACGTTACGTGGATGGTGGAACGACCAAAGAATGTGGCTTTATAGAAGAACAAGCTCCTTTCTTTTCGGATTCACAGACACGATTCTGAAGAAGCTTGGGGTTTCGGAGTCTGCGTTTGTGATCACAGCGAAAGTAGCTGAAGAAGAAGCAGCAGATAGGTACGAAAAAGAGGTAATGGAGTTCGGAGTGGAGTCTCCGATGTTTCTCCTCCTCGGAACATTGAGGATATGCTCCATCTCTTCTGCTTTGTCGCAGCGGTTACGAGACTGGTGACTTATCTAGACGGTGGAGATTTACAGACAATGGGTTTGCAGTTTGTAATAACAGGAGTGCTTGTGGTATTAAACTGGCCTTTATACGAAGGCATGCTGTTGAGGAAAGATATAGGAAAGATGTCAATGAGTGTGACAGTTAAAGATGTTGTCCTAGCTTTATCTGCATGTTGTATTGCGTTTCTATAAGGAAAAAGGGAGTTTCAATGCTTTCATAATTGCCAGCTTTTATGTAATACTAGGATTCAACCTGCCTTACAAATTAAATATACTAGGTTCTCGTCCGCGCTACGCGCGAATTACATGTTATAATTTCTTTTGCAAAATTTTTATTTGTCTTATTGGTATTTATTTATTGGATTTACATTTTGTTCTGAAATAGTTTCTTAAGCCGGTTTCAAAAATATGTATGTAATCTTCTCATTTAATAGTTTTTTGCCATTATTCTTTTTCAGATGCTGTGACTGGTAAATTTTTAATGAATTTTTAACTGTTGTAACACACTTTAAAAAATTAAGATTGGTTGTTTCTATAAATATGAATTTCATCATTTTAAACTGATTAGTTCTACGAATGATGTTCATGTAATTCATTTTCTCTTAAAAATCAAATTCATTATAGTTTATACATGTTTTATTTAAATATTAGATGCACCTAGTAATTTTGGAAAATTAATTTATAGATATTTTGTCAGTCTATAGTTAATATTATTCAATATTAATTATTTATCCTTTGTTAGTAATTTTATATTAAACAAACATTTTATATTTATATTTAAAATATATATATTTTTAATGTAATACTGGATTTTTAATAGTTTATTAGATTTTACATAATGTTTTATAAATTTTACAAACAAAATTAAAGTAGTATTTATATATATTTAAAATTGACATATTCTATAAATAATTTCCATTTTTAATTATATTTATTATAATTATTTTATATTTTATTACCACAACACATTCTAAAATTTTAACTGGTTTGCTGATTAAAAATAAAACTAAATATATTATTATTCTAAAAAAGTTTCAATACTTCACACCTAATATATTTTAGTTTTTAATCCAATTTTCATGTTTTTATATTTACAATTAGTTTCTTTTTTAGTTCATATCTTTCTTTTATTCAATTTTTTATTAAATAGAAGTAATAGTCAAATAAATTAACATATATTAAATGATTTAGTTATTATTTATTTTAGTTTCGATGATGGACAAAAGAAAAGTAATGATAAAATAGATCCACGCATTTTCTAAAAGTAAATGAGAAAACAAATTATAAAAAGTATCAATATTATAAATTCGATAACGATTAGCTTAATACATTCGAAAAAACCAACATCAACAATACAATAATACCATCAGCCAACCTGATCACAGTTTACATGTTCGTATAGAGACAATAGATGATCTACTCCATTAATGTATAACGCAAATTTCCTCGCCGTGGAACATTTCTAGTTCTGTCAAAATTCTCTGCAACAGACTTGAATCACTTCGAATGGTGATATAACAATGTCACCTACTCCATTAGCACCGAAAGGAGGATCTGAAGAATAATTTTCCTTAGATTAGTTCAGAACTATTTTATTCTATGCTCTGCTTCATTTTTTTCTTCGTATTCACTACTTTGCTTATTTTATTGTGGTGCAATCTGAATCATTGTTATTTTCCCTTAAGTCTGTATATTTTTCAAAGTGATTCAGAAGAATCTCCTTCACTTTTCTCTCTAGATCTAAACATCTGATATGCGGTAATGTTCCCTAAATGATCCATACAACTCACTATCATCAGCATGAGCTCGCTTGTCTCCCAAATGCTTTTGAAACAACTCGTTAAGTGGCACCTCTCTTGAAGCTGGTTGTCCACAACCTAAGACAAACATACTTTTTAGGAGTAACACAAACCTAAACATTTTGTCATCAGCTGTAAAGGAACCCGAGCTTGTCTGCTAACGTCACTATTCTTAGTCTTGTTGGCGGCACCACCAACTGCCCAAATAGTCGACGTTGTTGTCTTGAAACCAAGTTTTGAACTTCCAGGTCCTGAAAATATTGTATGCAAGGAACCAAGTAAGTTCTATATGATTTTGGTAAAAATAAAGTTCATGAGAAGATAACCATCTTATCGTTAATGAGATTCCCACCAAAAAGTTTCTTCTACAATTATTAACTTACACAACAACTCAGTTACAACTGCAAAAACAATCACCAAAGACTTGATCAGATAATTAGAGTTAGTCCACCAGAAATTATAATATTAAATTCTGTGGAACACTTTGTCCACTCATTCATACACATGGACATGCATACTGTTAAGCACTACGTAAAAATAGCTCAAACTTCAGTGTTTTCTTATGTGATCAACTCATTTAACGACTAAAATTCAACAACTCTTGATGAAAATACATATGTAGTCTTTGAACTCTCGAGCAACATAAGGATCGAAAGAAGAGAAGATAACACTATGAAGCCGAAAGAACCAAGACACATCAATTAGCCAGTCACTCATTTCATGTCGCTTACTGATTCTAAAAGGACAAATAATCACACATCCAATGACCAAATTATGTGTTTGAAAAAAAGAGGTTACATTCCAGTTTGTTTGATGACTCCTCATCGATCTTACAGACGAACCAAAAATAGTACTTCTCACGCAGTCATGCGAAACTTTATAGTTTTTTTGTATTAGCTTCTTCCTCACTGATAAATGAAAGGCACTCACCGTGCGTATGATGCTAATTAAAAGAAAAGGGGATCACTTGCTGTCTATTCGATATCCATGACTTGACATCTTTCTGGCTACTCTCTAGTGATACAAACTTTCCAAATCCAACACAGATGCACAAAATAAGTTTTATAGATATAGTGGAGATATAAGTTGTGGAAAAAACTAAGGAGGAATCTGGATCAGAGGTTTGCCGATTCTGAAATTTCCTGGATCAATCCGGATAAGCTGTTGCGGCAATCGTTACCTACTCGTCGATGAGAACATGAAACCCATGACTTCATGGACATCGCTTGATGTGGTTGTATGGAGTTTGTAGAAGGGTTTACAAAAGGATAGAGACAATGGGAGACAGAGCGTGAACATCTATCAGGATAAAAGGAGTAACGAATGTTATAAAATGTATTAGAGACTTAACTACACGGTTCGTAACCGCGATTTGCAGACGATGAAGGTGAAGTGGAACAGCCGGTGATATCTTGCGTAAGACTTGAGCCAAGAGATGATCCTAGTAGTAACAGCCCACATGAGTGATCCGTCTGCGGACTGAGCAAATTAATGACGTGGCTAAACATGTACCTCTGATTGGATGATTTTTTGAGCCACGTGGACCCCCTCTCCTTTGCTCTTATTTTGCTTTTAGTTATTGTTAGATTTTAAATTTTGATGGAAATAGTGATCAATTTTTAGTTTACTCTCAATAATAACTTCAGTGTTTCTACTGCATGTTCTACTATTTGTTTTATTGTTTGTTAGAAATCACATGCTTATTTCTACATTTAAATGATTTATGTAACAATTTTACTTGGTTCACAATATTTGTACTATTTTGATTTTAATAGTAAATAACTAAATATAATGATTTTTTTGAAACTATAGTAGATGTTTAATAGAAAAATATAGAACATTTTCTCTCTTTATATGTTTGTTTCTTAAATTTAAATAGATATTTTTATTTCATACATTTCTTTTTAAATTTGTTAACTTAAACAATTTGAAAAAAACAAAAAAGAATTTATTAATAAATTTTAATTAAAATTAAATAGGTAGCACGAAACGGAAAACCTAATACTTATTATTATTATTTAATATTTATGAATTACATTTTTTCTTCATTCTTATTTATTTTCTTATATTTGAAGATCAAATACACTAAAAGATATGATACTAATTAATTTTAAATATGTATATTACATTAGTTTTATTATATTTAGTTGATTTATTTTATAGTAAATTACTCTTCATATTCTTTTCAGTTATTCACATGTATATATATATTACAATGATATAATATACATATAGATGTTGTTGTTAATTACCGAGTTTATTTCTATCAATATAAAATTAATTTAATTTTAAAAATATAAAAATATAAATATATTAGTATCATTTTTTTCTTATTTGTTAAAAATTTAATTGGAAATTTCTTTAAAATTCTAAAATTAGAATAGGTTTGAGTTCAAAATGAAATTTATTTATATGTCTAAAAATTATATCAATAGTCATAAAAATTATCCATGGACTATTTGATGTAGTATTAATATTTTTCGTTCAAATGTTAAGAGAATTAAAAATATGGAAAATTTTATAAATTTTAAGAATTTATGATGTTATGTCGCTTTTGTCTTCATCACCACAAGTTTTTTTATATTCTAAACACCGTAAATATAATATATTAGTATAACCAAATTTATTATTTAACTATTTGTTAAAAAGTTGTATTGAAAATTTTCTTTTAAAATTTTAAAAATCGAATTGGTCTTGGTTCAATGTAATTTATTTATAAGTCTAAAAAGTATAATTACTTTGGACTCAAACGTATAAAAATTAATTACGAGTTATTTGATGTAGTGTTAATATATTTTGTTTAAATGTTGAGAGAATAAAAAGGCATTTTTTATAAATTTTAAAATTTATGCATACGTGTCATTTTTTCCTAATTGCTGAGGTTGTGAAAAGAGTAAACTAAAAATAAACATATATATAGAGATTTGTATGTTATTAGGAAATAGTATATTTCCATATTACTAGAAGGATAATTATGTTAATGTTCGGATATATCCATATGTGTTTTAGGATATTTTCCAAATCTTTCTAGGTTTAAGTCGGTTGTCTCGACTATATATTGTATGCAACCTTGATCGTTAATGGCAACAAGAACATTCAAGTTTTCCTGTTCTTAAGTTTGCATGGTATCAGAGCGGAACGATTCTGCGATCTAAATTTTTTTTTTCGAGCTAGTCTTTCCGAAGTGTGGAAACCATGGGCGTCGGAGACGATTCTTCAGTGTCCAAAAGTTCAACTACACAACACCGAGGTGTTGAGGCTATTACACCATACTCTCTCCATGCTTCAGACAATCCTGAAGCATTGATAACGTCTGTGACGTTGACTGGGGAGAACTAGAACGAATGGACCAGCGAGATGACCAACGCACTCCGTGCAAAACGAAAAATTGGTTTCATCGATGGCACCATTCCGCAACCAGCTGCAGGAGATCCAAACTTGGAACTGTGGTTGTCAGTCAATTCTATGATCGTAGGATGGATCAGAACGTCTATCGAGTCACGCGTAAGGTCTACAGTCACTTTTATACAAGACTCATACGAACTCTGGGAGAATCTTCGTAAACGCTTCTCGATGGGCAACAGAGTTCGTATTCATCACCTCAAGGAGCAACTCGCAAGATGCAAACAAGAGGGCCAGTCGGTGATTGATTACTTTGGTCGCTTGTCAAAAATGTGGGAAGAACTCGACATGTACTCTCCGCTTCCAAAGTGTACTTGCTCAGCTATGTTAGAGTTCGAGAAAGCAAGAAAAGCAGAGAAAATTCACCAGTTAGTTATGGGCTTGGACGAGAGTCGATTTGGTGCTTTATGTCAGTCTATTATCTCATCCGACACAGAGCTTGACATTGGTAAGATCTACGCGAAAATCATTCGCGAAGAACTGAGACTGAACTCGTCTAAGGATCGCGAATCACAGCAACTTGCAGTCGGGTTTGTAGCCAAAACCAACTCTGTCTCGGAACAACAAACATCGCGGACCAGTTCAGTAGGTCCTGAGAAACGAGATCGCATTCCTACCTGCTCCCACTGCGGACGTCGAGGTCACGATAAAGCTGGTTGTTGGCAACTCATCGGTTTCCCTGATTGGTGGGAAGACAGGCCACCAAACAGAGGCAACAATGGCGGTAGCAGAGGAGCAGGAAGAGGAGGTCGTGGACGCGGTAACAACGCGTCAGAAAGTTCAAGAAACACGGACTCTCGAGTAAACAATGCTCATGCAATGTCTTCAAACTCCTCGACGTTTCCAGAGTTTACACATGAGCAATGGCAAGCGCTTACACAAATGGTGAATGAAAGGGCTCGTTCGTCCACAGATAAACTCTCTGGTAAGAACAGACATGGTGATTTGATACTTGATACTGGAGCCTCTCATCACATGACTGGAGACATATCTTTATTAAAGCATACCTTCAGTATCACACCATGTCCGGTTGGGTTCGCAGATGGAAATAAGACTTTCGCCACTCATATGGGTGTTTTTCCTCTTTCGGAAAAGATCACACTCGAGAATGTCTTATTTGTGCCCAACCTCAATTGTTCTCTAATCTCGGTGTCAAAGTTGCTCAAACAAACAAACTGTTTCGCTTTGCTAACTGACACTATTTGTATCTTACAGGACCGTTTTACGAGGACCCTGATTGGAGCCGGTGAAGAGCGAGATGGGGTATACTACTTTAAGGACGTTATGGCTGCAAGGGTTCATTGTGTAACAGATCAACTTGTTAGCTCAGTGGATCAGTTTCGTTGGCACCAGAGGCTTGGACATCCTTCTTTTACAATTCTATCGTCTTTACCTATGTTTTCTTCGAATAAAACTGCAGACCCAAGTCCTTGTGATACTTGTTTTCGGGCAAAGCAGACTAGAGAAATATTTTATGATAGTTCTAATAAAACCAACGAGTGTTTTGAGATGATTCACTGCGATGTTTGGGGGCCTTATCGTACTCATGCTTCGTGTGGAGCAGTTTATTTTCTTACAATTGTTGATGATCATTCGCGAGCCGTCTGGACGTATCTCTTACTCGAAAAGTCAGAGGTTAAAACGGTGCTCCAGAACTTTTGTAGTATGGCCGAAAAACAATTTGGGATGTCAGTCAAGATAGTTCGATCCGACAATGGAACATAGTTCACATGTCTCGGTCGTTATTTTCGTGAGAATGGAGTTCTTCATCAAACTTCCTGCGTCGAGACACCTCAACAAAACGGACGTGTCGAAAGGAAACATAGACATATTCTCAACGTGTCTAGGGCGCTCTTGTTCCAAGGGAGCTTACCAGTTAAATTTTGGGGCGAAGCAGTGATGACAGCAGCTCATCTAATTAATCGCACACCTACGAAGCTTCTCAATGGCAAATCTCCTTATGAAGTCTTGTATGGTCGCAAACCACAGTACGATCAGCTTCGTGTATTTGGTAGTCTTTGTTACTCACATCTTCGTGCTCGAGATAAAGATAAGTTTGGCTCCCGGAGTAGAAGATGTATATTCGTTGGTTATCCGTATGGTCAAAAAGGATGGAAGATCTTTGATTTAGAGAGAGAAAAATTCATCATCAGTCGTGATGTTATTTTTCACGAGTCAGAATTTCCATTTGCTTTGTCTGCAGTTCCTACCGCGTCTCAGGCTCCTGCTGCAACACCTGCTCTGTTTTCTGACGATGATTGGTTAATACAACCAATAGAAAGCTCCAACGACAGGGGGAGCACGGAGGACGGTCAGCCGAGAACTACTGGTGAAACAACATCTTCACCTACAGTTACATCTGATCTTTCTTCGCAAACAGAAGGAGCGAATGTATCTACTCCGTCACCTACTCCACCAGTTGACGTGCCTACAGAAACTCCAGCCCCATCTCCAGAAATAGAACTCCTCGGTAGAGGACATCGACTACGAGCACCACCAGTAAAATATCAGGACTACATCGGTTACCATACAGTCTTCATTAAAGATACCCCTCTCGCTCAACATTGTGCTTCTTCATCGTCCTCTGAAACTGTCTCAGGTAAGACACTTTACCCACTGATTGAGTATATCACTGATGTACGTTTCTCACCTTCGCATCAAGTATATCTCGCAGCTGTCACTACAGGAGATGAACCTAAAAGTTACTCTGAAGCTGTTAAGCATAAAGTATGGAGGCAAGCTGTACGTGGGGAAGTTGATGCTCTTGAGGAACAAGGTACTTGGGACGTTACGGATCTTCCACCCGGCAAAGTTGCCATCGCATGTATGTGGGTATTTAAGATCAAATATAACGCCGACGGTACCATTGAGCGTCATAAAGCTTGTCTCGTCGTCTGCGGAAATAGACAAATTGAAGGAGAAGACTTCAATGAGACGTTTGCGCCAGTCGTCAAAATGACTACGGTTCGAGGTCTACTTCGTTTAGCTGCAGCAAATAATTGGGAAATACATCAGATGGATGTTCATAATGCTTTCCTCCATGGCGATCTTGAAGAGGAAGTCTACATGAAATTTCCCCCGGGTTTTAGTCACTCTGATCCAAAGAAAGTGTGCCGTCTACGTAAGTCATTGTATGGTCTGAGTCAAGCACCTGGATGTTGGTTTGCTAAGCTCTCTCAAGCACTTATCAAGTTTGGCTTTCTGCAATCTTACTCGGACTACTCTCTGTTTACTTACTCTCACGAGGAGACAGAAATTAGAGTGCTTGTGTATGTCGATGACTTGGTAATTGCGAGTAACAACCCTGATAAACTTGCTAAGTTCAAAGCATATTTAGGGAAGTGCTTTCACATGAAAGATCTAGGAAAGCTGAAGTACTTTCTTGGTATCGAGGTAGCTCGCTCGGCAGAAGGAATATACATCTCTCAGCGCAAGTATGCTCTTGATATAGTTGCTGAGACAGGTTTGTTAGGTTCGAAACCAGTTTCGACTCCTATGGAACAGAATCATCACCTCGCATCAGATGATGGTCCGTTACTCGCAGACCCCAAGAAGTATAGGCGTTTGATTGGTCGCCTTTTTTACCTTTCTATCTTTCGGCCTGAGCTGTGTTACTTCATACATATCCTATCCCAGTTCATGCAGGCTCCTACCGAAGCACAATGGGAAGGAGCACTGCGAGTCGTTCGGTTTCTCAAAGGTTCTCCTGGTCAAGGAATTTTACTGAAGGCGGATGCTAACCTTGAGTTATCAGTCTATTGCGACGCAGATTGGTCATCATGCCCTTCGTCACGTCGTTCTATCAGTTCTTTTGTCGTGCTACTTGGTGGGTCTCCCATAGCTTGGAAAACCAAGAAACAAGACATGGTTTCTCTTTCATCTGCCGAAGCGGAATATCGATCCATGCGGGCAGCAACAAAAGAAATGCGATGGCTCATTCAACTACTCTCTGATCTTGGCGTTAAAGTTAACAAACCGGTTCCTTTTTACTGTGACAGTCAAGCAGCAATACATATTGCGTCTAATCCAGTATTTCACGAAAGAACAAAACATATAGAAAGAGATTGTCATTTTGTTCGTGATGCTGCTAAGGCTGGTCTCATCTCACTGCGGCATGTTGGCACGAAGAATCAACTGGCAGACATACTTACTAAAGCTCTTGGTCGTCCGCAGTTTGAGTATCTGTTGTCCAAGTTGGGAGTTCAAGATCTTCACTCTCCAATTTGAGGGGGAGTATTAGGAAATAGTATATTTCCATATTACTAGAAGGATAATTATGTTAATGTTCGGATATATCCATATGTGTTTTAGGATATTTTCCAAATCTTTCTAGGTTTAAGTTGGTTGTCTCGACTATATATTGTATGCAACCTTGATGGTTAATGACAACAAGAACATTCAAGTTTTCCTGTTCTTAAGTTTACATATGTATATATGGAAAATTTTATCCGGTTAACAAAAAAATGAGTAGAAAATAGAAAATTTATCCTATATAAATACATCCATTTGCAAATAGAAAATTAATATTTGTTACCCTTGACTATTCATCACCAATCACTGGACAGTGGACACCATCTGACATGTTTTGTCTCTCTGAAAAATGAAACATAATTGGTGACGGTTCGAGTGACGTCAGCGAATGTTAGCCTCCACTAATCTCTCTACATATACCAATACGAGACGCTTCTCTCTTCTTATCTTTACCACTTCCCACTCAAGAAGCTCAGAAAAAGATGAGAAAAGAAAACGACCGGTTTATACCGGTTCATGAAGACGAACCGCTTTTTGTCACCAGGAGGAAAACCGGAAGAGTGATAGCGTACCGTGTTTTCTCAGCCTCGGTTTTGTTTTGTATCTGTTGGATTTGGCTCTACAGAGTTACCGTAAGGATAGAGATTGATGAAAACCGGACCGGTTTGGTAAAATTAATCTGGTTGGTTATGTTTGCCATGGAGATTTGGTTCGGTTTGAATTGGGTAGTCGTGCAATCTCTCCGATGGAATCCGGTTTGGCGATTCACCTTCACCGATAGACTCTCCCGGAGGTACGGTAACGATCTCCCAAGGCTCGACGTTTTCGTTTGCACGGCGGATCCAGTGATCGAGCCGCCGTTGATGGTGGTCAACACAGTATTATCTGTGGCGGCCCTGGATTACCCACCGGAGAAACTCGCCGTGTATCTCTCGGACGACGGTGGCTCTGAGCTCACGTTCTATGCTCGCGGAGGCAGCTGAGTTTGCTAAAACTTGGGTTCCGTTCTGTAAGAGGTTCGACGTGGAGCCGAGATCTCCGGCTGCTTACTTGTCTTGCAAGGCAAGTGGTCTTGTATCTGCTGCCGCAGAGGAAGTGGCTAGGTTGTATAAAGAAATGGCGGCGAGGATTGAAACGGCAGCGAGACTCAGGCGAATACCCGACGAGGCGCGTTTGAAGCACGTGGACGGGTTCTCGCAGTGGGACCCTGACGCTACACGCAGAAACCATGGAACCATTCTTCAAGTAAGATCCTATAGCTTCCAGCGATGGAAAGAACTGAATCTGACTTGTTTGTTTTATTGGTTTCATGATCAGATTTTGGTAGATGGAAGAAATGCGAATACAGTAACGGTGCCGACGTTGGTGTATCTGTCGAGAGAGAAGAGACCTGAGCATCATCATCACTTCAAAGCTGGAGCCATGAATGCATTGGTAATGGTTTACTTGTTCCACAAGTCATTCGGACAGCTTGATGTGACACCGGTTACATTCTCTGACAGATTAGGGTTTCTTCGAAGATAACTTGTGGGAGAATCATACTAAACGTGGACTGTGATATGTACTCAAACAACTCAAAGTCAGCACGCGATGCACTCTGCATCCTCCTTGATGAGAAAGAAGGAAAAGAGATAGCTTTCGTGCAGTTCCCACAATGTTTCGAGAACCTTACAAGGAATGATTTATATGGAAGCATGATGCGCGTAGGAGCTGATGTAAGTTGTATATACAGAGCACAAACACACAACATAGATTCTGAATTTTGAAAAATAATTAATTCTTCTTACAAGTTACTACTAACTGGTTATGTTTTGCGATGTGTAAAAGGTGGAGTTTAAGGGATTGGATGGAAATGGGGGTCCATTATACATTGGAACAGGATGCTTTCACAGAAGAGATGTGATCTGCGGAAGAAAGTACGGAGAGGAGGAAGAAGAAGAAGAAGAATCTGAGGATATTTCAGAGACTGAGCTGATTAAGGCTCTCGCAAGCTGCACTTATGAAGAAAACTCTCAATGGGGAAAGGAGGTACAGCATTGATTTAAAACTTACTTACTGAGAATGTTTCTTGAAACATTCTAAACTAAGTAAAACCATGGTTGTTTCCATGGCAGATGGGTGTAAAATACGGTTGCCCGGTAGAGGATGTCATAACCGGTTTAGCGATTCAGTGCCGTGGATGGAAATCAGCCTACTTGAACCCGAAAAAGAAAGCTTTTGTCGGGGTAGCGCCAACCAACTTGCATCAGATGCTTGTGCAGCAGAGGAGATGGTCAGAGGGAGACTTTCAGATTCTGCTTTCAGAGTATAGTCCGGTTTGGTATGCCCAAGGAAAGATCGGTTTAGGATTGATCCTTGGTTACTGTTGCTTTTGCCTCTGGGCTCCAAGTTCAGTACCTGTGCTTCTTTACTCTATTTTGACTTCTCTCTGTTTATTCAACGGCATTCCTCTGTTTCCAAAGGTAAAAAATAGCTTTCCTCTGTTTTTTTTCTTTTTGAATCTCGGGTAAGACTGATCTGGTTCTTATTGAATCCAAGGTCTGGAGCTCGTGGTTTTTCCCGTTTGGTTACGTGGCTGTCGCAGCTAATGCTTACAGCCTAGCAGAGTTCTTGTGGTGCGGAGGAACATTACGTGGATGGTGGAACGAGCAAAGGATGTGGCTTTACAGAAGAACAAGCTCCTTTCTTTTCGGATTCATGGACACGATTCTGAAGAAACTTGGGGTTTCGGAGTCTGCGTTTGTGATCACAGCGAAAGTAGCTGAAGAAGAAGCAGCAGAGAGGTACGAGAAAGAGGTAATGGAGTTTGGAGTGGAGTCTCGGATGTTTCTCCTCCTCGGAACACTTGGCATGCTCCATCTCTTCTGCTTTGCCGCAGCGGTTATGAGGCTGGTGATGACTTATAAAGAGGCTGAAGGAGATTTACAGACAATGGGTTTGCAGTTTGTGATAACAGGAGTGCTTGTGGTAATAAACTGGCCTTTATACGAAGGCATGTTTCTGAGGAAAGATAAAGGGAAGATGCCAATGAGCGTGACAGTTAAATCAGTTGTCTTAGCTTTATCTGCTTGCACTTGTATCGCGTTGTCGTAAAGAAAAGATAGAACCGAAGTATTTGATACAAAAGTCTATCAAGTATGGATTGCAACTACAAAATAAATGTTTGGGAAGTTTGCAACATAATTTCTTCAATATAAAAGATTTTTTGGTTTACAAAATATAAAGAGAAACACAGGAACGATCCTAATAGTCTAATAACATATATGGACAGATAAAAGTAGCCTCTCCACTTTCCTATTCATTCTGCAGTCTTTATCTAAAGATCCTGCCTGCAAATCTAAGTAGATCTGCCATGGAACCAATGAAATCTTAAGATTTGAATGGTAAGAACATTTGTTTCAAAATAGCACTCCATGGTAAAAAAAAAAAAAGAGGAGGTTGTACAAGTATGAAGCTTACTTGCATATACAGAGGAGGATAGAATGGAGGATTGATGGGTTTTCACTGGTTCCGAAGGTAAGCTTCGTTCAAGCAAACCCGAAACCTTCTAAAGGGAACCTGAAAAAGAGATACACCACTCTCTTAAAACCAAATATAATTTCCCTGTTCTTTTCAAAAGAGCAGGATATGAAGATTATCAACAACAGGATACATTTCAGGTGAATTCGATAGAAGCTGCAGCTGATATTTGGTTTTACCTTTGATGTTCCGGTGACAAAACTGAAGAAATCTAGCCATATCTTCTTTGTCCAGAATGACTTAATCTTCAGTATCAGGTATCTCAAAGACCATAAACTTTGCAAGAGAAGCGAGTGTCTTACCATCTATACATCTCTTTCTCCGATTCTTGCTTCTGAAAATAGATGATGATAGTGAATAAGACTTTCCTTGCATTCTGATGTTGTTTGCAGCCACAATTAGCTTCTTGCTTATACTCGCAGTCTCTCCAGTTTCCCACTCCGGCGTTTTTGGCATGAAACATTTCGAGTTCAACTCAGCAGCTCTTGCTGTTGACAATGAAGATCTTACTATGGTTTCAGGTTCAGTTGTGAAAGAATCAACAAACTCTCTCTCCTTGTCCTCCAGCGAAGGTTTAGGGATCGGTTTGGCCAGAGATTTCTTTGTCTTGTTGTTTACATCATGGACAACGACTCCATGAGGGGATTGATCAGAAGCGGAGCAATGTCCAATACCAAAGCGGTTGGATATGCTTGGCTCTTGTGATCTGTTAACAAGTGTAGCTTCTGCGTGGATAAACCACGGCTTAGAATGGTTATCACGGAAGATGTACTTGATAGGCACAGATTGAGCAAGGTAATAAAACTGAGACTTTCGTTGAACCTATACGTAAGAGAGTAGCAAAAGTTAGTTAAGCACATGAAAATTGATTTTGCACTGAATTACATTACCATAAGACTATGAACTCGTATCTCCCCTAAGCTGGGTAGGCAACTTACATGTGTTTCCTCAACTTTTCCTGCAAAAGCACACCTTTTTTTTTTATAATATTCATGGAGAAAAACAGGCAAATGGTAACAACAGACAGAACATCAAAGAAAGAAAGCAAACACACACCAGAAAAGAAGAACACTTGTTATAGTGATCATAGCTTGAATGATTTATCTCCAAAATGGGCAGAAAAGATTTCATCTCAAAATGGGGGCATGCATATTCAGTTTACTCACACACAGGTCCAAAACAATCAGAGGAAGAATCTTCTTTTATAAGTGAACCTAGTAAAAGCTAAGTATAAAAGTTGCTAAAAGCAGAGCTAATCGGGAAAAACAGAGAAAGAAGAAATCTTGTAATCGAAAGACAAAACCTGAGCAGTAATCAAAAGAAAAGATGGGGACATACTCTTGAAATCTGCTGAAGTGAAATCCAGAGAAACCGTAATGGCGATTCGGGTTCCCAAGTTAGTCTCAACAAAGACAGCCACTTCTCCTGCAAAAGCCATTGCGACCCGGAGGCGAAGCTGCAGACAAAGCGGTTTTGTTAAATAAAAATGAGAAAAGCAATCGCGCTGTTTCAAAGAGAAAGTGTTTGCTGTTTTTGTTAGTTACAAACGACTGACTGTGCAAACTGTAGATTTCTGAAACTAGAAAGTCGTTAAACGACACCGTTTTTGTAATCGTCGGAACTGAGCAAAAACCTAAACAAGTGCCGCTGCCATTTTCTTCAAAAAAAAAATGCGGCGGCACAAACGGTGGCCTCTCGCCAGTGCTTCGGTTCGTTCACGCTTCTGGTTCTCTTCGATGGCGGAGAAAGTCGCTACTCCGACGTCTGCGGCGGCGGCGGCGGCGGCGGCTTTCCCGTTAAAGCACGTGACGAGGTCGAACTTCGAGACGACGCTGAACGACCTGCGTAGACACGTGAATGCTGCTGATTTCGTGGCGATAGACCTCGAGATGACTGGCGTGACGAGCGCTCCGTGGAGAGACTCGTTGGAGTTTGACCGCCACGACGTTCGATACCTCAAAGTCAAAGACTCCGCCGAGAAATTCGCCGTCGTTCAGTTCGGCGTCTGTCCCTTTCGCTGGGATTCTCCCACTCACTCTTTCGTCTCTCACCCGTTTGTCTCTCCCTCTCTCTCTCTCTCTCTCTCTCTAGCGGAGTGTTGTTCATTTCTTATGTAACTAACTACATTAACATGTGTTGGTGTTTTTGGCGCAGGCACAACTTCTATGTGTTTCCTCGTCAAGAGCTCACTTTTGATCATCATGAGTTTCTCTGCCAGACCACATCCATTGACTTTCTTGCCAAGTATCAGTTTGATTTCAACACCTGCATACATGAAGGTTCCTCCTCCTTTCTTTCCCCTTTTTTCGTGATTAGCAAGACTTTCTTGAGGAATTCACGTGTTTGAATAATCCCAGGGATCTCTTATTTGTCCAGACGACAAGAGGAAGATGCAACTAAGCGTTTTGAAATGCTGTACGACGATGAGGAAGGTGTGGTTCAAACAGAGCATGTCAAGTTGGCGGATGTTCTTTTCGCTGATAGGATGAAGAAGAAGCTGAATGAGTGGCGGTCTGAGCTCTTACACAGTCGGAATGCATCTTCTGAGTCTTCAAATGGGTCGACGCAGAGTGCTGAAACTGTGTTTTACCACATGCGTCCAGCTCTCAGTCTGAAGGGTTTCACTTCTCACCAGCTCAGAGTTATTAGATTGGTAATGCTCTTTGTTCTGAGATTGATTTATCTTTAAGTACTTTTTCATCTTTTCCTAGGATTGTTGTTTTATTTAAAAGTTGGCCCTGGACTTGGCTTTGCAGGTTTTAGGAAAGCATTTTAGAGATCTTGTATACATACATGCGAATGATGAAAACTCCTGTTCGCAAGACTTTGTTGTGTACACTGATTCTGAATCCGACAAGGAAAATCTCTTGGTAATATACCAATTACACTTCGCCCTTACATGTCCTTGGATCTTTACGTAGATTTGATGAAGTGAATTATAGTTAATAATGATGGCAAAGTTCAGGCTTGATGGATACTGTTACTCACTTATTCTTCTACTTACAAAGCCTTCTTTAATCCAAATATATCCCTTATTATTACTGTATTTCTTCTACAGAAGGAAGCAAAGGATGAACGCAAGAGAGTGGCGGAAAGAAAAATACAATCAGCCATAGGGTTCCGTCAAGTGATTGATCTGCTTTCTTCTGAGAAGAAGTTGATCGTTGGTCACAATTCTATCCTGGATATTGCACATGTATTCAGCAAATTTGTGGGTCCTCTTCCTTCAACAGCTGAGAAATTCGTGGCCTCCATTAACCACCACTTTCCTTACATTGTTGACACCAAAATACTCTTAAACGTGAATCCCATGTTGCATCAGAGGATGAACAAGTCCAGCACATCACTATCCTCTGCCTTCTCCTCTTTATGTCCACAAACCGAGTTTCCTTCGAGAAGCTCTGACTCGTTTCGTGTCAAGATCGACGTCCAAGTAGACGACTTCAGGTTTGTTCCTCTTGTCATCAACACTTGTAATGCCCATTGTGGTTTTTAACAACTTATTTTTCTCTGTTTCATTCTCAGGTGTTCTAACTGGAATGCAGGAGGAAAACACGAAGCCGGCTATGATGCTTTCATGACAGGTTGCGTCTTTGCACAGGCATGTAGTCATCTAGGGTTCGACTTCGAACATGATTCAGAGAACATTGCCCACAACGAGAAACTTGAAAAGTACATTAACCGTCTTTATCTCAGCTGGACAAGCGGCGACATCATTGACCTACGAACAGGCCAAAGTAATGATGCAGAGAACTGGCGAATCTCAAAGTTTAAATACGAGAGAATCGTCCTCATCTGGAACTTCCCGAGAAAACTGAAGGCTAGAGAGATCAAAGAATGCATCTGCAAAGCCTTTGGCTCGACTTCCGTCACTTCTGTCTACCACTTGGACGACACTGCAGTTTTCGTCTTGTTCAAGAACTCGGAACTCGTTGCAGACTTCCTAAAGCTCAAGGAGCAGCTGGAGTCAGACAATGGTCCTGTTAAGATCATTCACCCTCTCTCCAAGATCCTTGAAGGAGGGAAAACCGGAGCTGCAGACTATGAAGCCTACAAAGAGATTTGCAGCTCACACATCTCAAAGGTCCTATTCTCTGACCAAGCTGAAACGGTTGGTGTCAAACCAAGAACAAGACCTGAGACTGAGACTGAGACGGAGAGAAGAGCGAACATGGTCGCTGTGACTGACGAAGCATCGGACTTGATCGATGCGTTTTTGGCAAATAGAGTTTAAAGACAAGTCTTTGGTTAAACCACACTAGGATTAATTAGTCACACTCCCTTTCTTATCAAGACAGTCTTTGTTTTTTTTTTTGGTCAAAAGAAAAATTGTCAAAATGAAACGCACATAGTGTTGTAATGTTTGTGTTATGATCAGGTATAATTTAAAAAGGTAATATGAAACAATGAACAGCGCAATAGTGTGCGGATAAATCAAATACTAGAATTGTTAACAATCGATCGGTTGTAGATATCAATCTCAATCAAATTTTCTTCTGCTTCAAGTTCTTCCCAAATCTCCATGATCGTCATCTCTTGGTAATACTCTTCTTCTTTACTCATCCAACCTTCCTCTGCTTGGCTCACCAGAGAAATCTCTATCAACCCTTCTTCTTCTTCATAATCTAGGTTGGTTTTAGTTTCTTGACTTTCAAGCTCTTCCCGGACATGAAGACAAGACTTGGACTTGTTTTTGAACACGTCACTAACCTTAGAGAGAAACAAGATTGGGATAGTTACGAGATTGAAAAGATTCTTCAAGAAAGAGAGTGCTGCTGAGATCAATAGCGAATTGTTGACTCCATTTCTCGCCATTGTTGGGGGTCATCTGACCTTGCATAAACAGATTTATAATATGTTCGTCTCTATCATGAATTTTCCAAGCCGAATGCATTGAACATAGACAAGGGTACAAAGACAAAAAAAATTCTGATGACATATGTTCCCCAGTATCTCTTAAGGGAGCCCATTGGGTCAGGACTTTGTGAACAATAGCGAAGACAGGTGTAGTTATGGGGGTTTCAGAGGTCAGACACATGCATTGTTGCTTTGACTTTCTTGCGTTGACTCCAGACATAAGCTTTATCTATGAATCTCACAGTGATACAAAGAATAGGCAGTAAGATTTCAACTTTCTCGCCAGTAGGACCGGGCATTTTATCCATTAAATTTGATTTGATTCGTTATTCGTTTCGATTCGATCCGAAAATTCCGGATATCTGTAAAGTTTTGAAGCAAAACAAATACTAAAAATCAATATCCGTTAAAATCGAAGCAAATCACAAATACTAAAATTTTGGGAAGCGGATATCCGATCCGATCCGATCCAATCCGATCCGGTAATATATAAATACATGTATATCTTAATTATATTTAAAGTTTTAAATGTATAAAATTTTATCATTATTATTCTAACATATGATTTGACAAATTATGTTCATATTATTATTTATATAAAAGTATTACATAAAAGGAAGATAAATTTTTTATGAAAATTATAAATTTTTCCTTAAGTTTTGTGTTATTATAATTGTTAACTTTGGTTCCGACTGGTAACCTTTCGGAAAATAAAATGAACGAATAGAAAAAGAATGTATAGGAATAAAATTGCAGAAATAAAAAGGAATACTTGTTCCTCCTCAAATTTGTCAAGGAATGATTTTGTTCATTATTCCTTCCTCTACACAAAAAAAATGAATGAAGAGGAATGAGAGGAAAAAATTATTCCTTATGAATGGTGATTTTTTAAGGAATGGTAAGGAATTGAGTGTTCCTTCTCGTCCCTTGGTCACCATTCAAAGCCTATATTTAAAAAATTTACAAAATATGTAGATTCACAACTTCTTTTAATTTATATCAAAAATATTTTACAAAAAAAATTTGTATCAAATTTTTAAGATTATTTGTATTAATCAAAACATGTGAGATATCTGTAAGTATTCGTAAATATCCGCAAATATCTATTTATTTTCCGAATATCCGTTTTTCCGTATTTTTCCGAAGCAAAGCAAATCGAAAAATTATATATCCGTGACATACGAAGCAAATCACAAATACCTTCAAAAATTCAGATTTTCGATCCGTGCCCAGGCCTACTCGCCAGTAAAGCAACAATTTTATTTTCTTTTTAACCCCCATTTCTTTATTTGATTGCAGATACGAAACATATGTTTTCAAACTATCAGATTCATCCTTCCGAATTTTTCCTTAAACCCTTCTCCTGAAACCTCCTAATGCACACACCCAAAACGATGTCGTCGTTGTCTCGCCTTGTCCGTGGCAACTTCAACACTTCCACGATCCGTCGTTTTTCCTCCGCCGCCTCGGAAACCACGGCAGCAATCTCTCCACCTAAAAAGTCACTCAGCAGTATCGTGAATGACGAACGAAACCCCAAACGAATCGTGGAGAAGTTCAAGACGGCGTGTGAGTCGGAGCGATTCCGAGCTAACATAGCCGTCTACGATAGAACCGTGCGGCGTCTCGTCGCGGCTAAGAGATTACACTTCGTCAAAGAGATTCTGGAGGAACAGAAGAAGTACCCCGACATGTCAAAGGAAGGATTCGCGGCTAGGATCATCTCCCTTTACGGAAAAGCTGGGTTGGTCGAAAACGCACAGAAGGTGTTCGACGAAATGCCAGAGAGAAACTGCAAGAGGTCAGTGCTGTCCTTCAATGCCTTGCTTAGTGCGTATGGGGTTTCCAAGAGATTCGATGTGGTTGAGCAGATTTTCAGTGACTTGCCGGACAAGCTATCAATCAAACCAGACATCGTATCTTACAATACTCTGATCAAGGCACTGTGTGAGAAGAAGGGTTCCTTGTCCGAAGCTGTTGCATTGCTTTGTGAGATTGAGAGCAAGGGTTTGAAACCTGATATAATCACATTCAACACGCTTCTGTTGTCGTCGTATCTGAAGGGAGAGTTTGAGCAAGGGGAAGAGATATGGGCTCAGATGGCGGAGAAGAATGTAGGCAAAGACATTAGGAGTTACAATGCTCGGTTGCTTGGATTAGCCAACCAGACGAAATCGGAAGAACTAGCAAGTCTCTTTGAAGAACTGAAGGCTAGTGGGATCAAACCTGATGTTTACAGCTTCAATGCGATGATCAGAGGGTCTATCAACCAAGGGAAAATGAAGGAAGCCAAAGCGTGGTACGAAGAAATTGTGAAGCACGGTTATCGTCCTGATAAAGCTTCATTGGCTTTACTGATTCCTGCGTTGTGTAAAGCGGAGGACTTCGGGTGTGCGATAGAGCTCTGCAAGGAGTCATTCAGTAAGCGTTATCTCGTGGGTCAAACGACATTGCAGGAGTTAGTAGATGAACTGGTAAAAGAGGGAAAGAGAGGAGAAGCTGAGGAGATAGTGGAGATAGCAAAGAACAATGATTTCTTGAAGTTCAAGCTTGACTTGTCGTCTCAGGAGGAGTAAGTGGTTCATTGTCACTAGTGTCTTTCTGCATTGTGTGAGAGCCCTTATAACTCTCTTTCTTATTAGGCTATGTATTTGCACATGTTGCTTTGTGGCTTGACTTGTGTAGTTATTTGAATTTCCCTTGTGGAAAAACTACATGTAGTCGAGGTTTAAACAGATGAAACTCCATGCTTTTTATAAAACTTTTGTTTGAATTTTACTGGGACAAATTGCATTTAACATATTTAAATGCTCTAATAAAGATTAATGAAAAGAGTATACTCTAAACTAGGGAATAAATATCGGATAAACCGACTTCCAAACAGTGGAAATCATTGTTTTTAAAATTGGGCGGAAGCTGAACAGGAAAAAATTTGGGTCACGGTTAAATATACTTCGACCGGGTTAAATCTGATTTAATAATCTGGTTTAATATAGTTTTAGTATATAAATTTTAAATTAATATTAGTAAATATAATATATAATTTAAATATAAATAAATTTTAACATAAAACATTATAAATATAAACTAGTTTTATGTTTACATGGATGATTTATAGATTTTTGATAGTTTTAGTAGTTTTATCAGTTCAATAACTTTGATATTCAATCCGGTTACATGACCGGTTAATGGTCGAACCAATTATTAGAACCAATCCGGCTATATGACCGGTGTGTCCGGTTATAAAAACACCGGTGGAAATGCGTTTTAATTAATTGAAGTAACCAAACACAGTTAATTTCCTTTTTCTCCGATCATTTTAAAACCCTACTTCTTTAAACCCCTCGCCCAGTGATTGATTGATTGGAGAATACGCCGAAAGTTCGAGAATGGCTTCTTCGATTGCTCTGCGATCGCGCCTTGTGCTAAGGTTACTAAAGCTTAGATCTCGTACTTCTTCAAGGCTACTTTCTACGGAAGCATCTTCTTCTTCATCCAAGGCTCCAGGACTCTCCTCTTCTGCCAAGCAGTCGCTCTTCTCTGGTTTGCCACCGCCAAATCACCTTCCTCCTCCTCCTTCTCCTCCTCTTCCTGAGGCGCTGGGAAAGGAGAGGAAAGGTCTAAAGTTTCTTAGTAACGTATTCATATGGGCACTCACCGGTGCTACCGCTGCTGTTGGTTACACTAGCTATGGTTTGTGTTTTTCTTACTTTAGTTAGTTAGTCTTGTCTGATTCTTTTAGATCTCATTGTTTATTCCTTTCTGTTGGTGCAGCTTACACATTGGATGAAGTGAATCAGAAGACCAAGGCGTTCCGAGAATCCGCTTACAAGACTCAACCAGCTCTTAATTCTTCTTCCGGCATTGACGTTAGTTACAACTTGCTTTCAATTCAACTCTGACTTTTACCATTGTTTCTCTGAATTAATAGTATTAATTTAATACTCTCTCATCTCTTTTGCCAGAAATATAAGTCAATGCTCTCCTCTGCTGCAATCAAATGTATATCAGCCCTTTTTGCCCTTTTCATCATCATTATTAGGATAATAATAGCTAGTATTTTGACTTTGTTTTTTTTTGTTTGAGTTCTGATCAGTTCCTGCAAGAGCCATTGATATGTATCTGGAGCTTAGGGAATCTGTGGAGGAACAAGTTAAAGTATGTTCTTGATTTTTTTTTTTTTTTTTGTCTCTTCTTGTGCATCCTGTTTTTTCTCTTCTGATTTTTCCGTTTCCTTATAGGGCTTTACAGAACCTCTCTCAGAAAAGCTTCTTCCAGATTCGCACCCCGCTGAACAGAATATCTACACTCTCGTTCTTGATTTGAATGAGACTCTGCTTTACACTGACTGGAAGGTAACACCCGTTCTTCATTTGCCTTCTTATTGAATATCCTTTTTTTTTAAACATTTTCTTATTTTTCATTTTACAACAACAAAAATACAAATACATTAGCGAGAAAGAGGGTGGAGGACGTTCAAAAGACCAGGTGTCGATGCATTCTTGGAGCACCTTTCGAAATTCTATGAGATTGTCGTCTATTCTGACCAGATGGATATGGTAAAAAAGTATCCCTTTTTAAAAAAAAATTTATTTGCGGGCAACTAACTAACAACAACACTTTGTTTTCATTGGCTTTCTTCTAGTATGTACATCCCGTCTGTGAGAAGTTAGACCCAAATTACCACATACGTTATCGGCTAGCAAGAAACGCTACTAAATATGAGAATGGAAAGCACTACAGGGTACCTATCTCTTTTGTCTTCCAATAACCTTACCAACCAAAAGTAGCTGCTGCTTGTCAAACTAACTATTTTAAAAATCCCCGTTGTGCAGGATCTGTCAAAGCTGAACAGGGACCCGAAGAAGATTATGTATATCAGCGGGAATGCTTTTGATACAAGCCTTCAGCCTGAGAATTGTGTGCCAATCAAGCCTTACAAACTCGAATCTGATGACACAGCCCTTGTCGACCTAATACCCTTCCTTGAATGTTAGTCTCGTTCATTTCCACTCTTGCCATCTGTTTTTCTTTTTTTTTTTTAAATTAATGTCGATCTCTTTTATTTTGCAGATGTTGCACGTAACAATCCAGCTGATATCCGACCGGTTCTAGCCTCTTACGAGAGAAAAGATGTTGCCAAAGAGTTCCTTGAGAGGTCCATTGACTATCAAAAGTGAGTCTTTTCTTTACCTTTCTGTATGAATGCAAAATCTTTTGCTGGCTGTGCCAATAAGACAAGTCTTATTGAATATGCAGGCGAATGCAAGGACAAAGACCAGGCCGATTCTGGAGGCAGCGTTAGAAGGATCTAAAACATTTTTATGTATATTTAGAGACGATTATATCCTCGCTGATTCATTACACCATAAAAACAGGAACAGAAGCTACTGTTCTTCGCTGAGCGGGTAAAACTTACAACTAAAATCGTGTCTTCCTCACGAAAGTGTTATGTTTTTTACCCAATTTTTACCTCTTGTGACCTTTGTCTCGGATTTACAAAGTGAACTTTTTCCAACAGAACTAAAGTGAAATGTTTTTTTTTTTTTAATTTAGTTAGCACATATTTATATTCTAAACTGTTTTGGTCAGTATTGGTTTTGGTTGATGACCAAATGAATAACGAGTATGAACGTTGAGAAGTTAATCGGTTGGAGCGTCTATTTGTATGTATTATGAGAGTGAGAGTAAATAGTAGGCGACTAAAATCTGTCAGTTTCAATACGTGCCTTGAGGTGCAATATCCACTTACACTTTACAAAGATCCTTTCACCCTAATCCTTGTGAATGTGTATGTAGTTGTTGTACTAGAAGTCAAAAAAAAAAATTATTAAAAAAATAGAAGTTAAACTAACTATAAATCATAGGTGTGGGCAAAAAACCGAACCGATCCAAACCGATCTATCCAAATCATCGTATATATCTAAACCATTTGGTTCAACATTTTAGCAACCCGAATGGTTCGGTTTGGTTTTAAATGAAACCAAACCGAAAAACCAAAATGTTTTTTATTAAATTACTTAGATATACTAATAATAATAAGGTTTTATATATTTAATTATTTAACCTAAGCAATTAAATATAATTTATACATTCTACTTCTAAATAATAGAATAAACACAACTAAATAAAATAAAAGAATATAAATCTCTTACATTAAGATCAAAACATAAAATTTCCTATGATATTTATATTATGTTTGAAGATGATAACATAAAATAAACGTTTACCATTTTCTGTATATTTATTATTATATTTGGATTTACTTTTAAATATAAAGAAAATAATGATTTAGTGTTAAATGATGGTTTTTTATGTTTTTATAGATCTATACTATTGATACTGAAGTGCTTTTTTGAGATCCCTTTGAGTTTTGCAAGTATTTATAACTATGCGATTACCATTTAATTTAAACTAGATACGTATCTGCGCCATGCGCGGATATATTTAGACTAATCTTCCTAATAATTATTGAGATTGCTTATTTACATTTCATATCTATGTGTTTCTGATTTTTTGTTATATAATAAGTGGATATAATATACTTTAGTATAAAATGTTAATATGGTGTCAAATTCGGATTTTGGTTTGGTTTAGATTCGTCTTTTCGGTATTTTGGTTTATACAAAATAGCTACCATATTACCACTATATCTCTTTGGTTTGGTTCAGTTCGGTTTATATACTGTCGGTTTTCGGTTTATTCGGTTTTATATCAAAAACCATAAATATATTTATCCTTTATAATATTTTTTTAATTTTATTTTATATGATTAGATTTCGGATTTAATATAACATGAAGATATTTTGATTTTTAAAATAATTAATAAACATATTAAACTAATAATATTGATAGTTTAATAGAATAAAAATAAGAAAAATTAGTAGTTCATATATTATTAAATAACTAAATACATATTTGTCAATGCTAACTTGAGTTAGATAAAGTTGGTAGATACCTAACTTGAAATATCAGGGAAGAAAAATAAGTAAATAACAGATTTAATTTGAATATCTAAGAAGATGTATATGACTAACTATAGATAAGTTAGTGTAGATTGATCTAGTCTATGTATATATGTGGTTAGAATATTTCGTTTCACTAATTTACAAAACATATAAATTATATATGTATATATTCTGTTTTTAATTTATAAGATTCAAAAAACAAGTTAAAATGAAGTGAAACATAAATGATTTTGATGTTGTAAGTACCGTGAAATGAAGTGGAACATACATATTTTTGTGGTTTATATTTTAAACTCTTCTTCATATTGATTACTGCATGGAATGGTGTATTACACAAAACTAATGTAAATATAATACGTTGTGACAATTTTTTGGAGTGATGAAAGTTTGAATAATATTGATTTAGTTTGTGTAACTAAAGAGAAGCAAAGTATAAAGTTGGTAGTCCAAGTTATGTAGGGTGTATATAATGAATGTAACACAAAGGTGATACTTGTATAGTTAAAACTGATATAAAGATATAAATCGTGTATTCTTGTTTTTTATAACACCTTAATTTTATTAATATCAACTGAGATTTAACAAAGGATCAGAAATCGAAATATACAACAAATACATTTTTAAGCTGAACATGATAATAGAAAACTCATAACACGATGCTTCCTAACTTACTTTACAGGATAGACTGATTCGCTAACTTTTCTATCGCTGTTCCCGGTCTTATATGATCTTGTGTTCGGCTATTTGTGATCCAACACTTTTTTATCACTTAATAGAACAGGAGGCACGATCCATCTGTTACATCATTGTCCATTCCATACACTCCCGCTGCAGGAGATGACATGTTTTGTTGTAATTTTTATCCATACCCAAAGAAATTCCTCATATTGATTTTGGTAATCATCTGAATCCATCATCTTCTCCATGTCTTCCCATAAGCAGTTCAATTTTCCTCCTATTATCGAATAAAGAGGAGACCCTTCTCTCGGGTGTAGTGAAGTCACAATCATCCATATCAAATTGTTAAATGAATTTGATGTCCATAATCGTCTCTGCATCCATGGCGGTTTAAGATTCCTTCTTTTGTTCCAAAGGACTAGTGATCCTTTAGTATTTACGGGAGATAATAAACCATCATGCCTAACTAGCCACGGAAACATGCCAACAAACAGAAACAACCGAGTTCTCTTAGCGCGAAGATAACACTCAACAATTAAGGAGACAATAGACTCACCGATTAGGGAGAAGCTGAAACCGCCAAAGATCTGATCCAAACCCCACACCAGCGCACTGAACCAACATATAAACTCAATATTGTTTGTCCATAACGGGACAATCTCACGACAGCGGCCGGAAGTGGAGAGACGGTGTGATGAGAAGACATGTTGCTTGAAACGGTAAGTCGACGATAATGATTTCAACGAAATCACACTTATTGACATAATAGATTGTGACACAGAGAAATTGAAAACAATAATTAAAAGAACGAGTACGAACCAAAGCTCCATAGAGCCGGCGCCGGCCGGTAGTTATTATCGAAAAGGTCTGTTTTGATTTGTCGCCTGGTTCGTCGCTTTTTCGTGTATTCTTGTTTTATTTGTAGATTATAGACAACCAAAGTACTACTTATTGGAGGTTGATTTAAATTAAGTGATGTCGATATATTTAAGGAACTAAACATGATTGTAATATTTTAAGTGCTAAGATTATTAGATTCTAGAGAAGGTCCAAAAGTTAATTACAACCTTAAACGGTAGATAAAAAATATGACCCTAAATTAATAGATTAGATTTTAATATTTTACTTATCTAAACTAAACAATCTAAGTCAAACGGCGTTGCGGTGTCGCGTTTGGTACAAAGGGTCGTGTGTGTGTGGGGGCCCTTTTCTATTTACCAGAAAGGCCAAACTGGATATGCACCGTATAGACTCTAAAGCGTATTTCCTACTCTCTTTATAAAACAGTAAAAAAATTGAAACCCATACATGAATACATCTTTAACATTCTACGGGAGCTGACGTATAAAAAAGGCGAACGCGATACAGTTCTGGGCTTCATAGAGATAAAAACCCACGAATAATGGATGTTACAATAAAAAAAAAAAAAACAAAAGTTTATTATCTAGAATCTAGCCCAAGGTTACTTTCGTCACTTACAGCTAAACTGAAAACCCTAATCCAACTTAGGGTTTCAAACACCTTACGCAGCCGTCTATCCGAGAACCATCCCTCTATATAACAATTACACACACAGTATTTATCAATCAACGGTTCTTTGTCTGATTTTCTAGTGTTTTAGTTATTTTCTTTCAAATCGACAACTTCGTGTTAGTAAATTTTCCTCTTAGCTTAACTGAATCATCTTATTATCGTGATTTCGATGTTTGGTGTCGTCGTCTTGATAAATTTAGGGTTTTTAGATGGTGCTTCATCAGATAGTCGATGTGGATTTGTCCGTTCCCATCTGATTCGTTCCCTTGAAGCAATATCAATCGTGCTGCTCTCGTTATTACAAATTTCCTCCCTGATCAATTACACAGCATCTTACTGTTAATTCTAGTATGATGCCGATTTGGGAGCATGACTTGAGCGACTACATATTTTGTTCAATGTTTCTCTGTTTTTGTCTGTTTGGTGAAAGAAGAGTGATGAGTCAATTTACGGACCTGTAATGATAGCGGTAATGATCGCATTTCATTGAACATCTAAGGGACTGAGTTCTTCCACCTCCTTTTTTATTTTTATTTTGGTAACTGGTGGCTTTTACATGATTTAAAAGATTCATGCTTTGAATGATATACTTGTGAAGCTTAATGTGTGTATTAGCCTACATTGAATTTAGTATCCCTCGCTATCCTGTTCATCAATCACGATGATTTTTCTTAGGACGTCGGGGTACAATATTCTTTTCTTTTTTTTTTGACTTTCGTTTTGTTATTATTGGATCAAATGAGGAACACTTTGCCAGATTGTTGAACGCTTGGAAGATTTCTGAGTGTTATGATTCAATCACTTGATAGGAAGATCTGATGATTTGTCCTATTGTCTGTCTTTAGTCTTGTGTTTTGGTGCAAGTTGAAGCCGGTGATGATTAGATTGAATGGTTGCTGAATTCTCAATGTTGAAAAGCATCTAATTTGACTAGGACGGTCTGAGGCTTTCACTGTAATTCATAATATAAGTTTTTGTATTGGTTTTTAGAGAGGATTTTTTTGGTGTGAATGTGGATGATGAGAAACAAAATCAAAATACAGTTATCCCTGGCTTAGGCTTTTTAAGCCGTTGCTGAGTCTTTTGTAATCTGACACATCACAACACCGTCCCATTGTTTTTTTTGTTCTGTTTATTTATTCTGTGGTCTGTTGTTGAATTGGTCCCATGTCAAGGATCCTGAAGAGTGACTTGACCTCGATCATCCTACATGTTGTAGATGTTTTGGGCAGTCTTGTCGAGATCACATAAGCGAGGTGTAGACAACAAATTCGTACAGTGTAGTTGATGATATCAGAACACTCGGGAGAAGAATCTTTTTTTTCTTTGATCTAACTCGCTAGAGGAAGACTTATGGTATAGGATACTTAAATGAGCCACCAGGAAGTAGCATGAGGGGGCTAAGATCAGTTTCGAGAGATGTTGTAAGATACGATTGTTCAGCATTCTTACTCTACTTGTAGAAGGAAGTGGTTCACCATCTTATTAAACACACAAATTTTCCTGCTCCCTTAGCAACGGGAAAAGAGTCTCTGCCTAGCTTTGGTATATTACAGAAATTCCAGTGACTACATCTTATTATTTCATTTTCAAGTTTTCTATTGAACTACAATGACGAATCGTTCATAGAGAATTGATTTTTGGATATGATTATCCATCTTAATCTTTCATAGTCATATTTGCCCTATTGACATGTATGAAGTAATCAGTATGGAACTTATTGAATCTTTATCCATTCATGCTAGAATAGATAATGTCTAACGGATCTCAAAAAAAAACGATAATGTCTAACAAAAGTATCTGAAATATTGTTCGAGGGAAAATTCTTTTAAAATACACAGACTAATTTTCATTTGCTAAAAATACACGAACTAATTTGGATTTCCATTTAATATATGAACTAATTTTCGTTGCCTAATAAATATACAAACTTTTGAAATTCATAAATTTTACACATCATTTTTGACGGCAGTAACTACATTTAACGGAGGTGAAGACGACGTTGTGTTTAATTATACACGAGTTTAATTTATGAAAAGAAAATTTCTTAAAAATACACAAACTAATTTTCATTTATTAATAAAATACACAAACTATTGTGGATACCCGTTTAATTCATGAACTAATTTTTGTTTTCCATTTAATACACAAACTTTTAAATTTGCAGATTTTACACATCGATTTAGACGATGTTAACTATTTTTAACATCAGTGCCAGTCCAGAGTCTTACGGCGCCTAAAGCGAACCAACAAAATAATGCCCTCTAAAAACAATAACTTTTCTAAACCAAACAAAAATTCAATTTTTATGATGCAGAAATTTCATCAAAAAACTAATAAATTGATCTAAAAGAAAAGTAATGGTTTCTACAATTAGGCTGCAACTCGATTGACTATTTTTGGAATAGAATGCTTTGGAATGATCAATTCCATTAATTCCACACAAAAAAATTACCAGTTACCATAAATGGAATGAAATGCTCATTTCATCAATTCCAAAACAAATTACACAAAATACAAAGTAAACCATTCCAAAACAATTTTGTCAAGGAATAATAATGGAATGGTTTCATTCCATTTTTCTACAGCATTCTATTTCTCTTATTCCGTTCCATTATATTTCATTTATTCCTTTTTTAATTCACCAATTACAGCCTTACACTGATTCGTCTTCTAGCCACTTAATTGAGTTATTGTTTTGTTTCCAATAACACTTTCTAAAATGCATCAAAATGATAATAGTGTTATAATTACTTCAAATGAAAAATGCATAATCTGGTAATACAACACTAGAGAAATTATTTTGAAATTGGTTTAGTTAATTTGTAAGTTTATTGTCTTTAAAATTGTCAAATTTCCAAGAGAGAGTATTTGGATTCAAAAATAAATTTCACGTTTAATTTTAGTTTCTAAAGATACAAAAAAAAAGAAATTGGGTGAAAAATAAGATAGTAGAAGGAAAACAAATACATGAGTTTAGAAAAGGATATTAGACTTTTGTTTATAGATTGTTTGTTTTAGTTTATATGACTACGAATATATGAATCATTTAATAGATCATATAAACATGGGAACTAAGATTATCAATAAAGGTATCAAAACCTGTCAGATTCTCTAAGTTATTAGAAAAAAAAGAATAAAAAAGGATATTAGATTTTACGTTTAATTTTAGTTTCTAAAGATACAAAAAAAAAAGAAATTGGGTGAAAAATAAGATAGTAGAAGGAAAACAAATACATGAGTTTAGAAAAGGATATTAGATTTTTGTTATAGATTGTTTGTTTTGGTTTATATGACTAAGAATAAAAAGAATAAAAAAAAGAATAAATTTCACGTTTAATTTTAGTTTCTAAAGATATAAAAAAAAAGAAATTGGGTGAAAAATAAGATAGTAGAAGGAAAACAAATACATGAGTTTAGAAAAGGATATTAGATTTTTGTTTATAGACTGTTTGTTTTAGTTTATATGACTACGAATATATGAATCATTTAATAGATCATATAAACATGGGAACTAAGATTATCAATAAAGGTATCAAAACCTGTCAGATTTTCTAAGTTATTAGAAAAAAAAGAATAAAAAAGAAAGGTTTCAGACCAGAATCAAACTTGCACTGCTGAACCCCTTAAGGACAAACCCACAAAGCTTTAACCGACCACTGAGCCAACAAGAATATTTGTCAATACCGTGGCGCCCATAAATTATATCCTAATATTGGCGTCTAAAGCCCTAGCTTTACGGGCTCTAGCCCAGGACCGGTTCTGTTTAACATGATTTAGATGATGTCAATTATGTTTAATAGAAGTGAAGACAATGCTAGTGTATAGTTAAACATGTGGTTAAACTGCGAATGAAAAATTCTTTAAAAATCATTCCTATAGATTATATTGGTAGTTTTCTTCTCCATTATACTTCCATAGTGTAAATTAACCTTGATTTAATCAGTATCACTGCAATCAAAATGAAGAATAAGAATCAGAAACATTTAACACTAAATTAATTCCAAAATCAGAAACTCGTTTAAAATTACCTAGTTTTCTTCGTCATTTTTCACGCCATGGAAATCGACTCCACTTGGAAGCAATATAAAATGAAATCAAAGTGAATAAGAAGAAAAGGAACAAAGTTTGAAGAATAAAAGAGGTTGGAATAGATTAGGATGTCAAACTCGAATTGAAATTAGCTTGAATATAAAGTAGGCCTGGGCATCCGGGTCCTTGGGTCGGATTCAGGTAGGGTCTTGTCGGGTTTGGGTCTTTCAGGTCCTGGAAATTTAGACCCATATGAGTACCTATGATTTTTCGGGTCGGTTCCGGGTCGGATCTTGTCGGGTCCGGGTCGGTTCGGATCTATAATTAAAATACCCATAATTTTTGGATTCGGGTCGGGTTCGGGTATTTAGGATCTAAAAAAGAAATGAAATACTCAAATTCCATCAAATTTAGTCAAATTTTTTCATATATATCTAAAATTTTACAAAATAACTTAAAATAAACTATTAATAATTAAGATGAAACATTTTTAACTCTATATTTTACATTTAAAACTTCATGTTACTTAAAAATGTTACAAAAGTAATAACAAAGATTGTTAATAAAAATATATTTTGAAGTTTTGAAGTCCGGTTTGAATCGGTTCTTATCGGATCGGGTCTATACGGGTTCGGTTCTTTTCGGGTCCGGATCTATTCGGGTCAGTTCTTTTTGGATCCGGGTCTATTCGGGTAGGAAAATTTTGGACTCAATAGGTACCTGTAAATTTTTGGTTCGGTTTTGGGTCGGGTATTTTCGGATCGGTTCCGGTTCGGGTTTTCGGGTCTGGGTTAAAATTCCAGGCCTAATATAAGGCTCAATCGATTCGAGAGTTTTGGTTGAGGGTGAGCGTGCTTTTCACAGTTTAACCACATCATCTTCTGTTAAACATCTTCTGTTAAACGTAGTTGACGTCGTCTAAGTCGTTGTGTAAAATCTGCAAATTTTAAAATGTTGTGTATTAAATGGGAAGCAAAAATAGTTCGTGTATTAAATGGGGGTCCACAATAGTTTGTGTATTTTATTAACAAATGAAAATTAGTTCGTGTATTTTTAAGGAATTTTCTTTTCATAAATTAAACACGTGTTTAGTTAAACACAACGTCGTCTTCACCTCCGTTAAATGTAGTTAACACCGTCAAAAACGATGTGTAAAATCTATGAATTTCAAAAATTTGTGAATTTAATAGGCAACGGAAATTAGTTCATGTATTAAAACGGGGATTCAAAATAGTTCGTGTATTTTATTAGGAAATGAAAATTAGTCTGTGTATTTTTAAAGAATTTTCCCTTGTTTTGACTATCTCAAAAAAATTTTGTATCTCTTTTCGTAACAACAAAAAAAATCTTCATCTTGAAGGTAATGACTGATCTAGTAATGGTTGTTCGTCTAGCAGAAACTTCAAATATTTTCTTATTTTTATATCTCTATTTTGTATTTACTTCTCAACTTTAATAATAATTAATTATAAACCTTATTTTATAAATTAATAATAAATCTATACTATTAAAACTGAAATAATTTTTAGAGGTTTTCTTGAGTTTTGCAAGTATTTACAACCATGCCATTACCATTTAATTTAAATTTTAATATTTGTTTTATCTAAACTAAACAATCTAACATTCCCTAAAGCTACTCAACAACATTACAATTAGTTTAAACAAGTTACCATTTTTGTTATTTCTTTATATATTTCTTCCCTTATGCTAATGTATCTTGTCATAATCTACAACAAATATATAATATAAATCTTACCATAATCTACGTACGCTTTTATTCTAAATCTGAGTGTTGTTGATACAAAGTTTACCATTCCTCTCATCTTCCAAACGAGGGATGGGCATTTCGGTTTAATTTCGGGTTCGGTTTGCTTTTGTTTATTTGGGTCTACGAAAACTTAAACCAAAGTCAACTCATATTAGTTTGGTTTGGTTTGTATTCGGATTGGCTCGGTTTTAGTTCGGTTTGGTTTATGTTCGGTTTGGTTTAATTTGTGTTTGTTCAATTCAACTGAGTTGATTTTTTATTTATATCATATTCAGTTACAAAATCAAATATATAAAAAACATAAAAATCATCATTTGACACTAAATCATTATTTTCTTCATATTTAAACATAGATCCATATATCACAATAAAAATATAGAAAATGTAATATGCTTATTTTATGTTATCATCAACAGACCTAATATAAATGTTATAGAAAAATTTTTGGTTTTGATCATAATGAGGTTCGGTTCGGTTTTTTTTGCTTACCCCTATTCCAAATACACGATTACTACACAATCTCCTAGTTATTATTTGTGGAGTGATCTCATAGATGTTATTATTATATTCAATTTCAACAAAAAATGATGACATGATCTTTACAAATGATGACATGACCTCTTAAAAATGATGACATGTATTAGTTCCTTATAAAGATAAATATTTCTAGGTATGTTCTTTTAATATAGTAATGACTATTAACTCATATGTTACCATAAATAAAATTTGTTATAAGTATTTATTTGACAAAACTATTTAAATAGAGTAATAATTAATAGCTCATCCATCCCATTAAAGTAATATATATGAAGTTCAAAAAAGTAATGTATATGTCACATTAAAAGCTATACAAATTATAAATATATTTTTACATCAATTTAATCAAAATTAGTTGTAAATGTACATCAACAAATACAAAATTAAATTAACACTAATCAAATAATTTTTGATAGTTAAACCCAATTAAAAGGAATAAAACTACGAAAATACATTTATGATTTTATTTTTTCCAAATCAATAAAATTAAAATAGAAAATAATAATATCTTAGTGTAAACTAAATTTTTTTAAAAATATTATATCTAAAATTATTAATTATGCGCATGGCGCAGGAAAACTCCTAGTATAAGAAAATCTCTCATGAATACAAAACTATACATTCAATACATGTAGACATATCTACCTAACATTAGGGATGGGACGGATCGGGTATCCGGGAAATTTCGAGGTATCCGGATCCGGATCCTTATCCGGCGGATCCATGATTTTACTATCCTTATCGGATCCGGGGTTCTCGGATATCCGGGTGTCGGATATCCTTATAAAAATTGTAAGATCCGGCGGATATCCGGATCCTGATTTGAAACCTTAAAATAAATAAAATAATACTATTAAAATATATAAAATATTAACAATAATTTTTAAAAAAATGTATACAATGTTTTTAATTATTTTTATATATGTTATTACAAATTTTATATAAAATCTATATATACTATTATAAAAATGAAAATATAATAAATAAAATTAGTTTTTATATATAGATATTACTATTTTAAAAATAATTATTAATTAAAATTACGGATCCGAATATCCGGACTAAAACATTTAGATATCCGGATCCGGTTTTGACGGATCCAACATTTTACTATCCAGATCCGGATTCGGTTCCTCCGGATATCCGGATTTTCGGAGCGGATCTGGATCGAATCCGGATCTCGGATAATAATTCCAGGCCTACCTAACATATTAAAGAGAATCAATACATTGTTTTAGTTTATATATTTTTGATTTTGACAAGTTTGCGTTTTTCACTGGTAAAGCAAAAAATAAAATTATTATAAACAATTGCATAGTATTATTTACACAATTACCTACTAAAGACATAAGTTTAATAGTGTTGATTTCTATATAAACATATATAGTTGGGCAATTCTCCATAATAGCCATTTTTAAGTTTTTGTCTCAAAAATAGCACTGCAGGCTAAAAGTAACAAAAATAATCTTCATTAACCGTTCAAAAGACTCTAATACCCCCAGTTAATAATACATTTAACAAAATAAAAGGAATCGTCTTCCTTCTCTCTCGACACCGAAGTCGCCATAGAAACGTCGAACCAGCACTCTATACACTCAAATTGGAGACAAATCACGCAGGAGAAAAATCAGAAACCTCTCTCTCTCTCTTCGATCTTTGATCTCTCTCACAGCGGATCATCTTCGATCTCTCTCACGGCAGCGAAGACAACGAAACGTCGACTCCAATTTCGTTCCATCATCTCCGACGAAGCACACGACAACGACGCCATCTCGGTATGATTCCAAAATCTAGGGTTTTGATATTTAGTATTACAGAAGTTAAATGCTGCTGTTGTGATCCGTAGAACTGTTCTTGGCTATTTGTTTTAATTTCTGTGTGTGCTGATGTTTTATCTCTCTTGTTACTCGAAGAGTTATAGCTTTTCCTAGTTAAGAACATACATTAAAATCATACCTTTTTCTTGTTCTCGTTAATCGCAAGTGTAATGTGACTCGTTAGACTGTTTGGTACTGTTTGCAGCTGTAGAGAAACACCATTACCCGAGAAGTTGTTCTACTAAAGACAAAGCTCTATTGCATTTGTTGTCCAGCGGGGGAAAGGGCCTTGGAAGTTGTTGGAGCTCAAATCAAAGGCTGCTAAATTTTGGGAACATAAGGTTTTGAGGTAATGTACCTTTGATTGTGTTCTTTTCTAGACAATGTTGATTCTGTGTGGTATTTTATCAGCAATCCTAGTGTTCCTAAGTGTGACTGAGACGAGTTTGCTTGTGAAACTCTGTGGGGGTTTTTTTAAAAAAAAATTTCAGGAAAGGTGTTTCATAGTTTCAGAATAGCTTTCCAGAAAATCGGATACTAGAAAATTTGAAATTTTTATGTCTTGGTTACGCAGGACAGAAACACGTTGGGAGATTCAGTACCTGAAATACTAGCACTGCCTGAGCTCAAGTATCCTATAGGATCAGAGCCAAAACTAAGAGCGACAATAAACTAATACTATAAAATAAGCTCTTTCATTATGTCTTGATCTATTACACTACTCTTTCATTGGTAGGTTCATGATTTCATTTACAGACCACAAGAGTTTAAGTTGTAGAAACTTTTATGGACCCTCTAATCAAGCTGCACAAGAAGCATATATCATTATCAGGGAAGATGATACATGTCTTCCTCTCTTAGAGTATTATAATAGTGAAGAAAAATGCAGCCTAGTTTCTACTGTGTGATATTGTTCATAGTCAAACTTAAGTTTATATATCAAAATACTTACATCTATATTGTATTTAGGATATCATTTAACATATTTAGGATATATTTCCAGAATATTTTGAGTTCATTTAAGTAAAGTGTCCATTATATATGTCATGTGATTAGCCAAAATTAAAGATTTGTACACAGTATTGACAAGACCAAATGAAGTTATATAATTTTTTTAAAAAAAGTTAACAAAATATTTTAAATCGTTAGAAGGACTGAACTAAAGACCTCTACGAAGAATAATACAATGTTAGCCGCGGATCTATGGTGTTATATTTGTTGGACTTACTATTTAAAATTATATATGCAATCTTTATATATTTAATTAAAAAATGTCTGGATTCCAAATGGAATCAAACACGGGAGGATATACAGTGTAAATAGAGTAAGAATAGTGGTTTAGTCAAGCATAAATGAATATATTGACAAACGGGCTTATATAGTTATATACCATATTCAGAATAACATTTAACGTATTTAGGATGGATTTTCAGAACATATTTTTAGTGCATTTAAGCAAAGTCCCAATTATATATGTCATGAGTTTAGCAATATACACCATATTGGTAAGAATCAAATAAATTTATCTAATTTTTATAAACAAAATTAATCAAAGTTTTTAGAATATATCGTATTTAGGACAACATGTAACATATTTAGGATAAGTTTCCAGAACATATTTTGAGTGCATTTGAGGAAAGCCTCATTATATTGTCATGTGTTTAAGCCAAAATTAAGGATTTTTACACCATATTGGTAAGAATCAAATGAAGTTGTCTAAGTTTGAAAAAGAAAATTAATCATTTTTTTTAGGATATATCATATTTAGGATAGCATGTAACATATTTAGGATGGATTTCTTGAACTTATTTTGAGTGCATTTGAGCAAAGTCTCAATAATATATGTCGTGTGTTTAGCCAATATACACCATATTGGTAAGAGTCAAATGAATTTATCTAATTTTGAAAAATAAAATTAATCAATTTTTAGGATATACTGTATTTAGGATAGCAAGTAACATATTTATGATGGGTTTCCAAAACATATTTTGAGTGCATTTGAACAAAGTCTCAATTATACATGTGATGGTTTAACCAAAATAAGATTTGTACATAATATTGGTAAGAATAAAATGAAGTTGTCTAACTTTGAAAAATGAAAATTAATCAATTTTTTTAGAATATATTGTATCTAGGATAGCATGTAACATATTTAGGATGAATTTCTTGATTATATTTTGAGTGTATTTGAGCAAAGTCTCAATTATAAATGTCATGTGTTTAGCTAATATACACCATATTGTTCTTGAAAAATATTTTCTTCTTGCATATTTCCATCCAACATAAGAGCCAAATTTAACAAAGTAAATATCGACAACAGTGTGAAGTCTGGTCATCATCACCCTATCTTCTTTCTTCCCAGCATACACATTGTCTCTGTCGACAAAAATCTCAAAGGAATACTAGCAGTAACTAGTCATATTTAGCTTTGACCATGAAATTAGGCCAAGTTGTTCTGGAAGGCTTAGTACGTGATTAGGAAGCCTATCCAGAACAGTCTAAGAAAGAAGAAAATCATACAAAAAAAAAAATTAGAAACGATGTACCTGTTTTTCTCTCTGCACAGTAGAACGAAAAACTGGAATGACATTCAAAGGAACATGAGAAGCAAATGTATCAGTAGTTTGCTTGTTACAGCTAGCTGAATCAGTAATAACCTGCAAAAGTCAAGTTGTTTTGGAAGGTTTAGTACATAAATAGGAAAGCAATCCTGAATAGTATAAGAAAGAAGAAAATCATACAAATACAAACAAAAAAAGAAATTAGAAACGATGTCTATTTTTCTCTCTGCCAAGATGAAACGAAAAGCGGAATGACATTCAAAGGAACATGAGAAGCAAATGTATCGATAGTTTGCTTGTTACAGCTAGCTGAATCAAGAATAACCTGCCAAAGTCAATTTTTTGGAATTTTTAGTACATAAATAGGAAAGCAATCCTGAATAGTATAAGAAAGAAGAAAATCATACAAATACAAACAAAAAAAGAAATTAGAAACGATGTCTATTTTTCTCTCTGCACAGTAGAACCAAAAACTGGAATATCATTCAAAGGAACATGACAAGCAAATGTAACAGAAGTTTGCTTGTTACAGCTAGCTGATCAGTAATAACCTGCCAAAGTCAATTTTTTTGGAATTTTTAGTACATAAATTGGAGAGCTATCCTGAATAATTTAGTTGAAACAAAACCACAAACCTTAACACATAACCGACATGTTCCATCAAATGTTGTAATCTTGCCGATGAAACTTCTAAGCTGACGAGAATTACCTATGGAGATTGGGGGAAAATCTTCGTCAATACTTTTTAAATTCAACGAAATCGAATAACTCAAACTTATTTCTTCCTCTTTAATACTAAAATCTTCGGAGACCATCTTCATCAAATCTTCATACTGAAGATTTTCTTCAATGTAAATAAAAGATGCATTCCTATTCTTATCAACATTAAACTCCCACTAGAGAGATTCTTTTGAGCTCCATTGTCCACAAACACAAAAAAAACTTCAGCCATAGTTCAAAAATCTGTTAAAAAAATCACAAGAAAATCTCAAAAAGACTAATCGCAGAGACATTTAAGTAAATTTGTGAGTCTAGAGGTTAAGATGACGACAATCCAATCTTAAGTGTCAAAACAACTAGAAAATACAAATATTTCAATCAAAGAGCACAACAATAAGATACTATTTCAGTTTAAATTGCCTTTCAGCAGAAGCTTATAACATCACTACATATCAAACGAAAAGCTTCAAACAATCAGATAATAAAGTTTGCTAATGTTAATTTATAAGAGATTAAGGATTTTGTAACTGAGATAAAATATAAACAAATCGTCACAAGCTAAAGCTTAACAGCCTAAATGCAAGGAGACAACTCCAAACTTTTGTAATTACGGAACAAGTGGGCACACAAATATGTTAGACCATTTGATTCATCAACAATGAGAAACATACAAATCAAAACTTAACAATGGTCACTTTTCATGTATCTTAGCTTGTTGTTCACAGACTAATTTGCTTCTTGGAGTCTATTCTCTAAACATATACTTATGCGTGGAAACATAATTCTAAACCCCAAGTACAAAAACCTAAATTTTTTTAATTATGCATACATAGTGAATTCAATATTTAGATAGTTAAAATTCAGGATATCTATATATTAAATCAAAATCCCTTTTAGGATTTTACCATTGTTTTAGAGTTATTTACAAAGTCATGTCATTACTATTTAATTTTAAAACTAATAATATCTATTTAAAATAATTAAATGAATATTCCCAGCTAACGCTTTTGGAAACAATTTTACAGTCTTGCCTAGCAAATATTGAATCATTAATTCATGAAACATAATTTCGTAATCAAATCTCCTTATTATTCTTATTAAATTTCTATTTTGTATGTTAAAATGTTTTACCAAAATATTTTCGTAACTGTACATCACCCAAATTTTTTTGAATAAGTTTTAGTGACCATGAATTATTTATCCTAAATATTTGTAAATCAATGTACTTTCTAGAATCCAATCTTAACAAATTGTAGAAATTTACTTTTGAAATCCTATATTATTAAAACAGAGATAAAAATTTAAACTAATTTATTCCTACGTTTTGTATTATTAATTAATTATATACATTTCAATAACTGATATCATTATTTTGTGAAATAAATACAATAAAATTATGTTTTATATTGATAGATTAAATCAAATTGGATTACATATCGATCACTCATTGTTCAATCGTTTCGCCTCAAGGTTAATCAGGCAATCGATAGTTCTTAACACCCAATCGGATCACTGAGTTTAGCTGTTCAAGCGTTGGTCTGGGTTGGATATAAAACTGATTTAAATGCTAAAATGTTTTTGGATAGAATTTTTTTTCAAATTAACAAAACATTTGAAACCCTCTCAAATTTCACATGTCTTGTCCTCTTCTCTTCTTTCTCAAAATTTTGCTCACATATGTATTTTTATTGCATGCTTTCTTTTTGTTAAAGCATTTTTACTTTTACTAGAGATTTTCACCGCGCTACGCGCGGTTTATATTTCTAAGTTTAATATTTTTTTTACTATTATGTATGTTGATTTATTATTTTTATATATTTTTTTTAGATAATTTTCATCATATTTTATATTTTCTAATAAATCTGGAGTATGACTTGTTAAGTATTATCAGTATTATTAAAACACAATCATCTTTATCTTTTACTCTTCCTATACCCTGGTATATTACTTAAAATGCCACTGGACCAACTTTAAAAAAAATCATATTTTAGAAACTGTTTCTCTACGCTTTTCATATTTTGTAACCACCACTTTTCCCAAAGAATCGGGACATACTTCCTTTATTTATCTAAAATCTTTCAACAAAGTATAATTATATAAAATTTAGATGGCTTTACAGTACGTCCCTTTAATAACAAGTAACAACAATCAAATTAAATTTTATTCCTAACATGAAATGCTATTAAATATAAACGTCTATATAAGGAAGTGGTTTACAAATTTGTTGTTGCAACTAAGCCATATTATTTGATTGTTGTTGCAACTAAACCATATAATTTAAGAATGACATTTTATTCAAAACAGTTTATATCTTCATTGAAAATTAGTATTATTGCCATTGTTTACAACTTGATTATATCATCTCAAACTAATTAATATTAAACACACAAATTAAAATAAATTAGATATAAAACAATAAAAATATATTAAAGATAAAAATAATGTTTATATAAGTGTCATTTGTTAACACACATTTTAAATAAAAAATAACTAAGATGTATATTTTAAAAAATATAAACCCCTTTAGTCAAACCTACAAAAAAATTAAAATATACATAAATCTTATAAATAAACAAAAAATTCTAATGTTGTTAATAGAATTTCACAAAAAAATATAATCCGCGCTTTTAAGCGCGGGTCACAATCTAGTATTTAATTAAAATTTTAACACTCTACTTTTAAGTATGATATTTAATTTTTTATATTCTTTGAACTATTTCTCGAGCAACATAATCCAACATACTTAATCTCACTCCCTAAATATGAAATCTAAAAAATAATCACTGAACCATAGATTTAAATGTTATAGTACATTTGATTGCATGTATTTTTGAAAATAATATCCAATTTAATGTATTTTTTAAACATTTTTATTTATTCTTCCGTTCTCTATTTTTTTAAATTAATATTTTAATAACTAACCGAAAAATTTAAGATTTTTTCGTTGTTTTTTGAAATTGGTTTGATTTGTTGGTCAATAATTTCTGTTAAACTCGACAATTTTTTTTAAAGGATAATTATGTTCTCCGTTAGGAGAAATTGGAAATAAGGTATTTTAATTTTGGAAAAATTATGTTCTCAGATTTTACAATAGAATTAGAAATTTGAAACTAATAATTTCATAATTTATTTGTCCCTGTTTGGAAAATAACCTCTGTATATTTTTAATTAGAAAATTACACTATGGTACAACTTTGTAGGAACCTATAGAATATCAATTAACTGAAAAAAATTTATATTCCTAAAGAATAATTGATACATCTAATATTTCTTAAAGTAAATTCAATTTTTGTGTAGTACTGAAAATAAGGCTCTCTGATATTCATGCTATTCTAAAATTTAGAGTGCATCCCTCAAAAATTATTTTAGAAGTGATTTGGTATATGTAATTACCACAATGATTTTGAAAGAAAAGTGATGATATGACACACTAACAATGATAACATGTCTTGAAGCTAATTATGACATGTACATTTACATTTAACGTTGATATATATATTTTTGGTAAGTTTTTTTCAAATATAGTAATAACCCATATATCATCACTAATATAATAATAAGTAATATTATAGTAGAAATAGAAAATAGTTTTTTTTTTTAATTCTGTTTTTATAGTTATATAATGTTAATATTAAAACAATTCTTCAAAACTTTATGCCTTTTTAAAAAATTGTAATTTCGATTCCTATTTTTTAATATATATAAAATTTAGAAATATTATTTGTTTTACGTTTTGGAATTTATATACTTAAAAATTCTTTTAATTTTATATAAATAATAAAAAGTATTTTCAGGATTATAATTTTAAAGGTATACATATATATTATTAAATTTAAATAAAATTATTTGTTTTATATTAATTTTCCATAAATTAAATTAAAATTTCAAAGTAAAGACCTTAAGCATATAATAAAATTTAAAAATTAACAAAATTTTATTTTTAAATATAATTTAAATTTTAAATCCTTTATTTTGCATATGGTGCAGGAAAACACTTATGTTAAATAACCTAGTGAACAATATTATTGATAATGTCTGTGAATTTTTTTGGTATAACATAATTAAAGTAATAAAAATAGATGGAAAACAATATCTATTCAAAAAGCAATTTGGAGTTTTGATGGTACAAAATATTATGTATATGTAGGTTAAATGAACTTAAACCATTTTTAATAGAATGCAATGCATTCATGTTTATGTCTCTTTTCTCATTGTCTTGGGTGTTAGTAGGATATGAATTTGTAGTGATTGTTAAAATTCTCAAATTCTATTGTTACTGATTGATGGATTCTAAGAATCTTAATAAAATCTCGTGTTATTGGTTTGATGATTGTTTAATGACTTACAAAGTCTCTTGTTATTTAAAAAGTTTGTTTTTAATGATTTGAAGTTTCCATCAAATCTTGTGTTATTGGGAATTGAATTCTACATCATTTTACTTATAAAAAAAATTCAAGAATCTTACATATTTCCTTTGGATTCTTAAAAGAGAATTTAGGGTGCATATACACCATTTAAACCAAAATTGGCAAAATACCCAAACACTGTTTTCGTTACACTGTTATTATTTCAATATCCCAGCAATGCCCCTATCAAGCTAGTCACCTACTATATCCTAGGCAAGATATTTGTGTCAGTGTTTTACCCATTCCAACACGTATAATCCATATTCATTAATATACTTCTTTGCTTATGAATGTCGAAGAATGGAAACAAAAAGTCATCAGCCTGAAATCTAAAATGCACTAATAATCGGTGTGAGTTGAAGCCAATCCTTCACTTTAACAAAAGATAAATACCGTTGTTTTTTATACTATATTTTTAGCAGATTTTTAATTCGTTGTATTCCTTCTTCCAATCTTACATCTTCTCTTAGTTTTTAATTTTTTTCACTATGCAGCAGGTGATGAACCCATTGATGAAAGAATCTACACCTTTTGGCAGAGAGCACGATTCCATGGTGGCATCCTCATGATCATTGATTTTCTTTGATACTTCTGATGATAAATATCTAGACGAGATGACCTATGGGAGGTGGATCGATTATGTGCAGCTGCTAGTGCCCAGTTCCTCTACCTCCTCCGTCGTATGGAAATCTCCCAACAATAGAGGTGGAGCGCAACGAACCCCTGACGCCTGAAAACGTTGTGCACTACTATACGAACCCATCAAATGCTAGAGAGATAGATGAAGAATGCAAGGTAAAGATTATCTTAGCAACTACCATTTTACTTTACATAAATTTGATATTATTCTTTATTGTAGACCTCAACTTGCAACATACCTTGTTACCATGATTGATAGATGTTAATATTGTACTTACCACTGAAAATATATTGTGTTTACCCTACGTAATATATTATATGTTAACAAAATTTATAGATGCTAATAGTTTACATTACACCTACGGAATATAATACGTGTTACCCTATTGATATGTAGTGTACATTTTACAAGTTGATGTTAACGAAGAATGCCAGGTAAATTGATCTTTAGTCAATGATAACATTAAAAATATATATTAAATAGTTTGGCTGCTATCTTTTTATTTTACAGGTTAATGAATTGTAAACAGTTTGTTAGTATCAGCGTGGAAAATATATTAGTTTAAATATAGACCTAATAGATAACTATTATGTTTAGCACTACACAATTTATTAGCAGTCAATAAATGTATATATGCTCGTCAGTAACTGCATTGTTAACTGTTAATTGTATCTTGTATCCACCAGAAGTGCACTGAACTAGAGAAACGTACTTTGGGTCATCTAATGAGAAGGAAGACGAGTTGGTGACGACTATTTTTCTCATCCATGGCCATGCAAGAGCATAACACCCATTGTTCTACCAGCTGCAGTAAAACAGTTGCCATCCATGTTCTACAAGAACTTTGTTGACTGCCCCCACCATTTGATGTATTTCTTTAGTAGACGACAAAACTAAATGTAATTCATAAAAAAAAAGTTTTCTACTAACACAAACCATTATGTCTTACTCAGAGCTAGTGTGTATCAACTATTGTTGTAATGTTGAATACATCATCCAAAATTATTATTATTCATTTTATCTTAGATCTATTCACAGATTTGTTATTTACCATTTACACATATGTTATTCTTCTAAGTATATACATACCCGCTAAAAAATAGATTTTCTAATAAATGTTTGCTTAGATGCTACATATTAAATATATAATGAACTGATACATTTTTGGTTAGTTGTTACAAAATAGAAATAGCATCTAATTTTATCTTATTTTATCTTTTGCAATTAATAGAAAGATTATGTGCTAACAGTAACACATTGTGTTAGCTGACACTACCATATGTTATTCATCGATGTTACATATTTAATGATCTATTACCACTCTGAAGTAAACATGGTATATGTAGCGACCACAAATTAGTTGCAGTTAACATAATATATTCACTAAGTTACAGAGTTATACATTGTATAATATATTCAACACGCGTCAACTACGAATTTAACCTTTAATTGGATATGTAATATGTAGCATAACATATTAACTGCTACAAAATAACTTATCTTTAATGGTGTGTATCTCTATTTTGTCTTCTTCTTCTATACAAATTACTTTTATAACTGTTTGCTTTATAGCCTCCATGATTTTTCTTGATTGCATCTTTCTCTTTTTTTGAATCTTGAATATAACTCAATACATCTGACAACAAGAACATAAATAATATACACTGCAACATACTCCCAACAATTGGGGATAACCTTTATAATACACAATTAGAGACCCTAAACAATTGGGGATTTTAATTGTACCGTACATGCCTCTCAAGCATAACAAGCGGGTGGGACGCGGATGACTAGTTCATGAGAAGGATATGGTGAAGTGTCTAGTGGAAGTGTGATATAATGAATGTTAGTGTTTAAATTTACCAGTAGCTGTTAAAAATTATAAATATTTGTGGTTAACACTTTGTAATGTCTAGTAAATGTTATAGTAGCCGCTAAGATATATCTTAGAGACAATGTTTTTGTAAATGACTCATATATAAAAGAGTCAAATAAACAATTTGTTTAATATATAAGTTAGCATATAACCACATGAATATATGAACTAATTATGGTGTTGATATTTACTTGTTAGTTAATATATACAATTTCGTTGGCTAAGTGTAGACGATATACAAAATGTTAGTATCTAAATAAATGATATAACTAATGATAATATACATTGTAGATGTTATCTAATATTTATATAATACATACATGTGATTTAGAATATTTTTTCATATATTTGTGCAGAATTACAATTTAAATGCATGGTGTGGGACCCTCTATTACAAACCCCATGTGATGAACATTAGTCTACAATATCGTAGGCTATATCAAACAAGATTCTCACTTCAGCATCTCTCCTCTTACGTGTCTTTATAGGTAATGACATTTTGGGAAGATCACATAACTTTGCTACAGGGAAGAGAGGGTTTTAAGCGCGTGTGTATATTTTGCCCAATTTCAATTCGTTTTAGGTATATTCACCAAATTGTCTATTCTTAAAATCCTTGAACTATATTATTTCCATAAACTTTTAAAATAAGAGAAACTCTTTAGAAGTCTTTACAAATTTAACAAATCTCTTGACTTTTAGAATCAACCAACTCTACAAAAATACTACCCCCACTAATACTTCTCAGAATTAGCAACATGAAAGCAATTGTTGCATAAACGTTGACTACACAAACACATTGATTACATCGTTAGCTACCTCGAAGACCACTAATTTAATATCAGCTAGCCACACGCTCTGACTCGCAACATGACATACTGAAACATGGTTTATTGTAATTTGATACAGATTTTTACATTTTAAATATTTTTCATCTTTGATAACAATTGACCACCAAACACTTTAACAGGGTTTCCTCAAAGAATTCAAACCATATGCAATACAACATAGACAACCATTGAAATTTAATACTACACATCTTTCTCTGCACGCTATACATCACATTCCAAAAAACAAAACAAAACTGAAACCATAAACATTTTAGCCTCTATATCTCTCTCAACTAATCTACATTATTCTTCTCCCAATACAAAGCAGCGGCCATGGCAGAAGCATCTTTAAAGCTCCTATTAAAGAAACCAATAACAGCTAACCGATCTTCTTTGGATCATTCAAAACAAACTCTGTATACAGATCCTTCAATGCAATTACCACAGTCCTTATCTACGATAGAACCAAGGTCTCCGATCGTGATACCTCTCGAGTTTGGCGAGATCACCATTCCTGCAAGAATGTAAACCTCGAACAGAAGATAGTACCAAAACAGACTCTCTTGCCCTTAACTCAACAAACACATCGTCAGTCTGGTGGTTAAGTAGAATCCCGCATTGTTCCATAACCATAACAAAACAAAGTATCCTGCAGCCATAACCACCGATATTGTTTAGGGTATTCCACCATGCCTCTTGATATTGTTTCTTCTATGTAATACGGCAATTCAAGTCCATTGATTCAGAAGTCTCTGCAAATATTATGTCTTAGTATGAAGATTGTTGCAGTGACCTAAAGAGTATTGATTTTCTTTGCATATACTAAGTAATAGTGTGGCCTTTATTGAGCGAAGTACAAGTAGTGAGTCGGAAAGAAATTATTACTTACTTGTGTAGCAGCCGGTCCATTCCCAAGTTTGTTTCCAACAGCAAGTTCCTTTTCTTGTCTCACTCTAGCAGCTTTCTCTCTCCACCTTCACACTCTCCTCTCTCTTAAATCTCTTCTTCTTCTTCTTCTTTGCGCTTCCTTTCTGCCTCAATAGCTCCCTCACAAAATGCTCCTCCTCTTTCTGTCTGTGGTCTGTGGAAGCTTAGTTGTCAAACAAAAGAAGCAAGGATTCAATGGAATTTTTACTGGAAAATTACCCGTGAGAAGAAGAACACGGAAAAAATCAACATGAAATTTTTTGCATCCAAAGTGGAGCTGTCCCCTGAATTCTCATTTTGACTTTCTGAATTGGTATTCAAGGTTAAACCATAAATAACACAATTTCCTTCAATACATACACTTTTCATTGCTAAAACACCATTTGAAAGAGTAGAGCCTGTCACAATTTCAACCAAAGCATCAGCAGTAGTCTCTGGACTAACATCTAGTGACTCTTAATCAACCTAAAAATGTTTCTTTCGCTTTGAACCACACCGACCACAACCGAGCAAAACACTTGGCATTCTCAGAGCTGTGGAGAGCTTCCTGAATAAATCAACAGTGAGGTAACTGCACTCCATGTCCACCAGCTGCAGTGGTGCGTTCTTACTTCCCTCTCCCACTTTTAATTCACTGACTCTATGGCTGTGTTTTTCATCTCCGCACTCAGAGCTTGGTAATGATTCAATCCCTACACATGTTCAAGCCGTCTATAACACTGGGCCAAAGTAAATAAATCTTAAGATAGTATATATAGTACAAACAGAAAAATAGAACGTACCACCGTCTCATTCACGGATTTGTGAACCAGATCCATCAAGGTCGCATGAACCTGGTAGTAAAAGAAGCACACAAAGAAAGATAGAAGAGATGGTTACTGCATGTTTTGTTTTGTTTTGTTGCTGATTCACTTTATATTGGTTAAGAGTTATAGGAACTCAATTACTATAACAACTCATGGTTTAAATTTATAAATATTAGCAGCAAAAGTGGCGAAGACATACACTCCATCAACACACTTCTTGAATATTTGATCCAAAAGCCAGAACTTCCCCTGCACCAAAACAGTAATCAAATCTTTTTTTTAACAGTAATCAAATCTTGATATCCAAGAAGAGATTAAAGATAAAAAAAAAATACAGAATTTTACCCCAGTTTCAGATGCAAGAGGCTTTCCAAGAATTATATGGATGCCTGGAAAGATTGACTTGATCACATGTTCTAGATGTTGTAAACAAAAGATAAATTTACAAAGCACAAAGAACAGGACAAAAATATGAACCAATAATTTTCTTCAGTGAGTATAAGGTATAGTATAATGACCAACCCGACTTAAGTAAGGTGGATTTGAAAACCAAAGTGGCTCGCGCAAAGAGGGGAAGATGTTATCGAAGTAAACTCTTTGTGCTATTGACACAGTAGATTTCGAGTTGTGTGCCATTCTGCGCTGGAATAAATGGTTTTAGTACGAAGAATATTACAGAGATTTATTTGGATGATGGAAAATGAAGTTAAAAATTATGATACCTGTGTGTCTATAAGAAGAAGCTCAAAGCTTAGTTCTGACTCGGCTGGACCGAGAAGATGTCAGTGAAACATACAGAAACAGGATACTTTTCGGACGATTTAGCTGATCTCACGGCCATAGCTTGATCTTCGTCTGAGGAGGTTGTAAATTACGGCATATGAAGAATCAATGAAAGAGATAATATATGAGGAAAACAAAAGGAGGTGAAAGGATACATCTTAAATGAAAGAGTAAGGAGCAGAGTGAATGATTCAGAGTAACGGAGATTTTGACAGGGTGGAAAGAATCGTTGGAGACTATTGACGAAGAAAGCAAAAGGATTTCAAATGGGCCACAAACAATTCTAAAAGCCCATGCCGACAAAGAAGATGTGATGTGGCAAAACAAAGGTATATGAGTGGCTGATTTTTTTAAGATGACGTGGCATAGCTAGAATTTGAGTATTATGAACTTTTAGTATTGTAAGATTGCATGTATACTCAAAGATCCCAGTAAATAACTAAAATAAATATATATTATATATATAATTAATACAAATATCCAGTTTATTTGTACGTATTTAATATGTAGTTGAATATAAAGTTTTTATTTTTGATAAATATTTTAAGTTTTCTATAGAATTTTTGTTACATACTATTTAGTTGATATTTTTAACAATATTGGTAATAATACTCAAACTCCTCCAAAGCCCATGTTTTCTATAACTTTTATTTTATTATTTGATTGTTCCAAGTTTTATAACGCCCATTTACAAGTTCCTTTGAAACATGTACATTACCAAGTGAAGAGTGAGCAATATGATTTAGATTAAAAGGGTATATTGTGCCCATGCTGTTCAACAGAAATAAACTTATTTTTATTACTGTCGTCCACGGTTTTATCGGCAGGGCCGAACGCACATACGATAGTACGGGTCTTGTGCCCCCTACTAATTATGATTTTTTTCCTTAATAATTTAATTTAATTTATTAAATATCATTAATTTAGTGAAGAAAAATGTAAAAGTGTCAATATCACATTTGTTTTTTTGTTGTTTATAATATTTTGCCCCCAATTAAAAACATTTCTCCACCCCTGTTTTATCCTAGTCTATTCTGTTTGACATTTTGTTAATATTCTCTGACAACATAACTAAACAGTTGGTTTCAAAAAAAAACATAACTAAACTGTTTTTTTGAACGGCTACTAAACAGTTAAATAAGAATTTCTTTCGTGTTTCAACTCGTCCCTAGAATGATATCTTTTTATAAAAAAAAAGAATACACTAATAGTTAAAAAGATCCAAGTTAAATGAAACAAATAAGATAAATCTATATTATTATAACTGAGGTACATTTTAGTACTGTTTGGAAACATAGATAACATTATAAATGAGAATTGTTTGGAAACATAAATAGTAGTACAAAAAAAAGAAGTACTTCCTTTAATACCTTCTTTTATTTATACATTTAGCCATTGCATTTACCATAAATTAAATTACTTCTTTTTGTATTTCTTTTTATTTGTAGATTCTGCCACTGTATTTAAAATCAATTTAAATTAATTAATTATAATTCCAAAGATTATCTAACTAAATCGATATTCATATATTAACCAAAGTAAACTACAATGGGATATTAATTGTTAGACATATGATCATCTCTGCCAAAACAGTGAAGGTATTCATACAACAAGTAATGTACTTTTTTGTCTTATTGGAAACCTCATACCTATATTGTATATCCTTTTCTTCGCAATGCAGGCCCTTGATCTTACTCAAAAGTTGGAATGATTCCTAAATTCAACAACTTATCCCGTTTAGAAGCAGTGTTCCATAGCGACTTGTTGCAGTCCTTGCCAGCCTTTCTCGAGTGTTGCACAAATCTGAAACATCTAGTCTTGGTAAAACATGCTGTCCTTATTAACACATGGATGTGTATTGTTGAAAACTTAGCTTTTTGTGCTGTTTGCGAAGGTTGTTCATTCAGAGGAGATGGAGGAAGGATGGAACTCACAGATGTGCCACGGTGTGTCTCATCGACTCTTGAGTGTGTTGAGATAAAAGATAAGTTTGAATGGGAGGAAGGGAAGATGAAAGTAGCCAGTTACTTTGTTGAAAACTCAGCAGTACTGAAGAGACTCATTCTGAGCCTAACAGTTTATAATCAGAACATTTACGATAAGGTTAATCAACTCATAAAACGTTCTACAGGATGTCAAATTATCCATGAATGAGTTCATTATCAGTGTATGAGTCTTCTTTTTTTTTGTGATGGTTGGATTACTTGACCATTGTTGTTGAATCTTCCTTTCCTTTTTCCTTTTTTTCAAAAGTCACAATCTCTGTTTCTTGGGTGTTTTTTAGATAGATTATGATCTTGCATTTCTTAAAATTTCAGCTTGGTTTGAATTTATGTTTACTCCTATAAATATCAAAAGAAAATTAAGTATGAGGTTCAGTTATCTAATTCTTTTCACCTGAATATTAATATTTAAAAATAAATCAAAAATCACACTGAAAGTAAACATTTGAAACTCCAAATGTATATAATTCTTTCCGGTTAAGTTTAAAGTCAAATATCATTTTTAATATGGATTTTCTTTATTTTGGCCGCTTGCATATAATACTTTCTATAATTTTCTGGAATCTACGAACAATTAGGGATTTGCAAACATTGCTTTGTGGCGATGAGATACTATTTACCCAACTTTTACTACCTTCTCTAACAATACGATACTATTAATTAATATTGTTGCCGAAGGCAGAGGGAATCAAATTAGAAGAACTCTATGCATGCAATCTCCATATATACTATTTCATTATTTATTGTTTATACTTCTTGATTAAAACAAACTGCATACCCGATTTAGTACAATATATATATATATATATATAATCTTTTCATGATGGACCGTCTAATATACAATTATCCAAATGTTCGAAATCTTAATTAAAAATTTTTTTATATTATTACTCTTCATTTTATACGATATACTTCTTCTATAAATTAATTTTATCTATCAATTGTAGTGATTATTAATCAATAATTTTAAACAATATATTTTATGCTAAGGATCTACAATATTTAGATATTGATAATTAAAATAAATTAGATATATCATTAAACATATTGTACCATGTCATCTTACATTATATAGTTTCAAATATTTACAAAATCAATTTTGATAAAAACATTTTCGCAAATCATATGTTAAAACAAAATTATATATATTACGTTGACTTAATTTTATAAGAAATATTATAATAAAAATAATTAAGAAAGTTTAAAAACTATTAAAACCCTACAAATATGTTCTATTGAATTAGCTTAAAACAATCTACCAATTAAATCTTAAACCACATCAATTTAACAAATGGAATTCTTATAAAATACATACAAAATATAATGAAAGAGTAGATTTGGGTATTCGGGTATTTGGGTCGATTCCTTCCTATGTGGGTTCTTTGGGTCCTAAACATTTGGACCCAAATAGATATTTGATTTTTTTATTTGGGTTTAGGTCGATTCCTTTCATGCCAGGTACTTAGCAGGTCTAGGTCGGTTCAGATATTTAAGATTTGAAAAAGATTAGAATACCCGAAAACCTGAAAAATAATTACACTTGAAAAAGATCTGAAATGCTTCCCGAAATATAACTCGAGAAACCAAAAATATCCAAGTTTCATCTGAATACGCGAAATATATCCAAGATTTATCTGAATACGCGAAATATATTTTTTTAAATTTTGAAATTTTACCTGAAAGTATAACTGAAAACTCAAACAAAAAAAGAATATTCGAAATACCAAAAACATATCCGAAATACTCAATATATCTAATATACACAAAACATTTCATGTACTTTGGGTACCCGATCGGGTCTTGGGTAGAATCCTTACCGAACCAAGATCCACTGGTCCAAAAATACCCAGTATATATGTACATTTCCCAATAACTGAGTCCGATCATTTTTTGGATTCGAATAAATACCTAGGGTTAACAGAGAGAGAGAGAGAGAGAGAGAGAGAGAGAGAGAGAGAGAGAGAGAGAGAGAGAGAGAGAGAGAGAGAGAGAGAGAGAGAGAGAGAGAGAGAGAGAGAGAGAGAGAGAGAGAGAGAGAGAGAGAGAGAGAGAGAGAGAGAGAGAGAGAGAGAGAGAGAGAGAGAGAGAGAGAGAGAGAGAGAGAGAGAGAGAGAGAGAGAGAGAGAGAGAGAGAGAGAGAGAGAGAGAGTAAATATATAAAAATATAAAAATATACATACAAAACTTCAAATAAACTAATTCATAAGTTATATAATTTTGAACAGATTCTTTTTTCGATATAATATAATTTTGTAACATAATAATGTATAACATTTCTAAAATATTAATTCATATCAAACTTTGTATATAATTTAAAATAATCCGTACTTCCGCGCTTCTTAAACGTAGATCAAAATCTAGTACTAAACTAAAAGATTGCGCAATATGATTAGATTCAGACAACCTTGAATTAATGGAGTTTTCCAAGTCAAAGGACTATGGCTTCACGTAACTTTGGGATAAACAGACTCATATGTCACTGCAAACGTCACCTTTCTTCTCGTTTTTCTTTTTTTTACTATTTTTTATATATTTAAATCTTTTTTTAGCTTTACAGACTGGGTCCAATTTTCTTAATCTTTGTTTTGTCATTAGTTAGCAAATTCTAAACATACTACAAAATTGTTCTGAATGCTGTGACAACAGGAAGCACATTGAAATCGCATATACAGATTATGGAAATACTAGATTTTGATATTTGCTTTGAATTAGTCATCTAAGTAAATATATATAAATTATCTAAATAGAGAACAATGTAGGAGGTTGATGATATTTCTATTTTTTTTAAAAGTAGGTGGCACAAAAAACATGTGATCACTGATGAGCCTTGGATGTGTAGATAAGCAGACTAATATAATATTACAAGGAATCAAGTCAAGTTACGATAATAACTGGAATGCGTCTTACATGTGTTGCTAGTCATATTATATTAACCTAACAACTTTTTTCGTTAGAGATGAACAAATATATAGCACGCAACAATTTTAAAATCCACAAAAGAAACATACTTCAGTGAAAGAATATTTACTATTGTTTACCAAAAAAGAAAAAAAATATATTTACTATTACAAACCATCATGTTCTCGGTCAGCACAAAGTCGTGGCCATCTCCTATATAAGCTCTGTTCATCTTCTTCTCCACACAACAACCATTCCCTCTTCTCTTCCTTTCCTTTAATCTGTTCTTCCAATCCCAAAGATTATATGGCTCCCTGCATCGACACTTTTAGAACCTGTAATCCCCAGCTTTCTCGTGACGATGACTCTCGGTTCTGTTACATGAATCTCTTCCGACACGTCCATTTCCCTTCACGAGCACCCATCACTACAACCTCCCACTCAAACTCTCTGGACGGTGGTGATGTGTGGCTCAAGATGCTTGAAGAAGCCAAATCCGACGTTGAGCAAGAACCCATTTTGTCAAGCTACTACCACGCTTCGATCACATCGCATCCATCGTTAAGTTCAGCTTTGGCCAACATCCTCTCGGTAAAGCTCAGCACTTTAACCTTACCAAGCGACACTCTTTCCGAGATGTTCATCACCCTTTTAGAAGAAAGCCCAGAGATCATCGAATCGGTGAAGCAAGACCTGAAAGCAGCAAAGGAAAGAGACCCAGCGTGCTTAAGCTACGTCCACTGCTTCCTAAGCTTCAAAGGCTTTCTCGCCTGTCAAGCTCATCGCATCGCTCACGAGCTCTGGACGCGAGACAGAAAGATCCTCGCTTTACTGATCCAGAACAGAGTATCCGAAGCTTTCGCCGTCGATATCCACCCGGGAGCCAAGATCGGTAAAGGGATTCTGTTGGACCACGCGACGGCCGTGGTGGTCGGAGAAACGGCGGTGATCGGAGACAACGTCTCGATTCTCCACGGCGTGACGCTCGGAGGAACAGGGAAACAGTGCGGCGATCGGCATCCGAAGATCGGCGATGGGGTATTGATCGGAGCGGGGGCTTGTATACTGGGGAACATAACGATCGGAGAGGGAGCTAAGATCGGATCGGGGTCGGTGGTGCTTAAGGACGTGCCGCCGCGTACGACGGCGGTTGGAAACCCGGCGAGATTGATAGGTGGGAAAGAGAATCCGAAAATGGTTGATAAGGTTCCCGGTTTGACTATGGACCAGACTTCCTATTTAACCGAGTGGTCTGATTATGTCATCTAAACCAGCTGTAATTATTTCCGGTTAATCGGATTTTAAAAGTCCTCTTAAACCAAAATTTTTGTATAGAGCTCAACTGTTTGATGTTTAATATATGATTGATCCAAGAGTGATAATATGAATATATTGCCAAATTCCTATTGTTTTTTTTTTCTTTTACAAAAGAATCAATACACAAATGAGATGGAATTTTGCAGTCATACAAAAGAATTTAAATAAAAACCTACATCTTTTCATTTGGCATATCTCTGTACCTTCCATATATATAGATATGTACCTCCTCTATTCTAACTTTTAGTTAGCAGATACTACTAAACTTCTCCTTTGCTCTATTTCTTGTTTATCAGATTTGAGGTTAGCACTTCCAAAAAAAACAAACAGAATCCAAACCGTCCATAGATGCTGTTGAAAATGTAGCAACCATGTCTTGTTGGTCACATAGGTCAGCAAGTCTGGGTGGCTTCCGCAGCCCTTATCCGCATCATCTCCGTTACAGCAGCTCTACGCCGTTTTTCTGACTGCTGCTGCCGTCTACTAGTAGCTGCTTTGAAATCTCTGTTGGACAAAAGAGAAAGAGTTAGCTATTATAATATAACCCAAAAGGTTTTATAAGTGTTGAACTCTTATGTACCTGCATTTTGGGACAGTGCATTTGGAATCTCTGCAGGAGAGGGCATGCATTCTGATGAGTATCCAAAATTGCCTACACTTGGGGCAATCTCCACGAGCCATCTTACAGTCTAGTATGTGTCTGATTAACGTCTTCATCCAGCGACACCGTTGATATTGGCACTGTGCAGAGCGGCATGGAGTTGCTACATGTACAAGCAGTTCTATCATCTGCAGTATCAACACACCGACCGTTTGTTATTCATTTTTGGCACATACACATACAAATAATCCATATCTTATTATAGGTAAATGGCCTCATCAGACGATACCTTGTCAAACTTGATTTGATTAGCTTTCCCGTTGTTTTGTACACTAGCAGTTCCCGCAGCAGATGAACGGCTTATCAGTTTATGTGAATGGTTGATAGACGCCTTCGGGTAACAGGCATTGCAGACATCATAGGCCGTACAAACTTGGCAGTGCCAGCCTTGAGCATTTTCGATTTCTTGTTGGCAGATGGTGCATGCCGTTGGAAATGCAGGGGCACTTGGGTTGTGAAGATGATAGAGTATCATCATGGAAGAATGTTTAGCACGCCTTAGTGTGTCGTACTGATAGTTGTTGCCTTGGCAAAGATTCAGGAAAGCTTGCCTATTATCAAAGAACTCGCTCGGAATGTTGTCATCTTTGTCCTCAATCTCAATGGGGACGTCTTTGATGGCCACCTGCAGAGATCCACCACACCTTTGTCATTTTTCCAAGACACAAAAAAAAGAAGAAGAAAGTAGACGATATGCTGCTCTGACCACCAGAGAAACTTACAGGAAACAGTGCGTGCTTCACTTTCCGATTGATTGGATGTCTCTCTTTCTCTGCGCGCTTCTGTTCCCCTTCGTAACACCTGCGGTCAAAAGACAAGAGAGTTGATTATTATCTCTTTTTTAAAAAAAAAAAATTAATAATTGAAGTATCAAATATGATCATGTAGCAGAGATCTTACTTGTCACAGATCTGAAAATTCTTGCAGTGGTTGCACACCCACCGCTTTCCAGACACCATGAGAGTACAACAGTGCTTGCAGCAATGTTGCAAATGAACCATGATAAAATCTTCCTTCATCGGGCAGATGATCTCACCGAGCTACCACAAAAACAAAACAAAGAAGATAAATAATGCATGGGGCATACAAGAAAAAAAACTAGTATACAAGAAAAAAGAAGTTACTTTTTGCATCATCAGTCGATCCTTTGAGGCGGTGACAGAAAGGTCCAATTGGCCAACTGCTCTTAGGGCTCTTTTCGATATGACCCTTTTGGTGTATCCTTTTCTATTTAACTTAGTGGTGGTCGCATCGCCTTCTTGGCGCATTTGTTGTATTAAATCCTCAGCAGCACCTGGCCAGTAGTCCCCATCAAAATAGGGCAACCTTGCAGCAGTAACATTAGCTCTACATTCCCCAGACTGGACAAAGAATTGGTCATAGAGGTTTGTGCATTCAACCACCACATCTTCCTCTGAAGCTTTCCTTAGCATTGCTAAATACCTGAAAAAAGAGAGGAAGACACGTTAACAAAATGCACAATTGCACTTTACAAACCATACGGTTGCTCGATTTCATACCATTCCCTCAGTTTGTCAGTCTTTGGCGTCTTCTGGATTTCAGGATGACAGTTTAGGATATAATCTTCACCCTTTAGTGGTGGGCATGCCCATATGTAGCAGCTTGTGAAACCACGTTTCTTACAGTAATCGAGATAACCAATCTGCAGATGAGGAACAAGTTCATGCATGATGTATTCAGAGAAGCAAAACATGATACATAAATAAAGACACGTGCGGAGGACTAGAGGAGGTTACCAGAATTTCATGGTACACAAACGTGCGGAGGGCTTCTCCAGAGACTGTTCGAACCTCAGGTCTGAAATACTTAACCGAGTCCAGATAGGAGAGGTATACCCGCCGCTGGTTGGCAGGTCCAGATTCTGTTCCAAATTCCTGGACGAACATGCCAAATAAGCACACTTCCACACCTTCAATCTTCTGAAACAACAATATGACCTGAAGCATAAAGAAAATACATCTCTAAGTGCCAAGGATTCAAAATTAAACATGCTGAACAAAAGAAGCAATCATGTAACCATATCTACCTTTGACTTATAAGGGTATTCAGATGGATAATTTTCTCCTCGGAAAAGCTCGAGGAAGTTTTCCTTTACTTCTAATACTTTGTCAACTGATGCCACCACTCTGATAGTAAGTGATTCGGCTCCAGGAACCTGATATTATCAAATAATGAAGGTAGATACGTTATCATAACTGTTTCTATGCAATTGCTCCAAAGTTGTTAAAAAGACCCTAATACTAATTAATAGAAGAAGCATAGCATACGAAAGAGGAAGCCTTCAAACTAATAGTGATAATCAACCCTCTATATCTCCTAAAAAAGAAGTCCACAATCTTGTTCTTATCCCAAGAACGAACAAAAACGTAAAACTGTTTTTCCTTGAAAGATTCATCAAAAGAGTTAAAAGACTTACCTCCTCATAACTTTTTCCTTGAAGTCTAGCCCTCTCTTGTCTTTCCTTGTTCAAGTTTTTGAATAACCGCTCCTCTATATGGTTGCTAAGAGTAGTAGCTGGTAAATTCTTTACCCCTGGAATGACACTCTGTGGTAATGGCCTTCTTTCTCCTTGTTCCACCTCTTTTAGATAGCAATTAGGGCAAGTGTACTTGGTGGCTTCCCCATGGTTCCTTCGGCTGTTGAACAAAGCACATATTTGATGCTGCCATGCTTGGCACTTATCACATTGCACCCACTGCACGAAACCATTGATTAAGTCACACAGAGTAAAAGAAGCAAAAATTTTATGAGTCATGAGGCATACATACCCCTTCAGTAACTTGTTCATCATTTTTCTTCTTCTCAAACCTTGCTTTCGGTATAGAGGTTCCATCAACAGAAACAGAGTTTCCAAGCGCTGTATTGTAGCAAGTTGCGCAGACAGAATGCCGTGACTCACCAGCAGCAACACTATAGTGAAAGGCATTTCTCTTGATGCGTACACCACAAGGGGAGCAGTAAATAGGTATTGGCTCAAATACAAGCCTCTCAATAGCACATAACTGGCAAGCATCCGCAGATATGTAGAACCCCATTGCTTTGTTTTTGTCCGCTTTGGTTTTACTCTGAAAATAGAATTACAAAGAGAGAGAGATAAACTGGTATCAGCCATGTGCACCCTTAGTTGCGTTGAGTAAGAAAAAGATGCACAAAAAAGAAGAAGAATACAAAGCAGACAAAGAAAGACCTCATGAAATCAAGAAAGGGGCATTTGGAGAATAAACTCAAAACCCAACAAAAAAAAAAGAAAGAAGATTTAAAATCTGAATGTTTACCTGGCCAACCCATTGACGAAGACTGCAAATATGCTCCTTTACTTGCTCTGGAGTAAACAATTCAACAAGTGAGGAGATTTCCATCTTAGGCGCATCCATGGATTGTTTCACATTCTCTTCCTTTGGTGTACCCATTTCATTCATACATTTGGATTTCCCTTGTGAGGATAAACAAATAGTTTTGTCTACCATAACAGATTCGCCACCATCTCTCCCGGGAACATCTATGTCCATAGGCATAACCTCAACTTTCACAGTTTGGCAGTCATCACTTTGCAAACCATATCTCTCTTTCTTAGGCATTGAAGAACCACATGCTGACACCGACCTCCTCTCCCTCTCAGAAGTTGCAATCTGGGAGGGTTTCTCAATTTTCAGGCGCTTAACTGAGGGTTGCAGATCATCATCACCAACAGATATAGCTCGAGCGCCTCTTTTGTTGTTGTGTGCTTGCACAGACTCTGAAGATTCCCTTGGTCGAGCGCCTCTTTTGTTTCTATTCTTTTTGATGTTATCATTGACAGGTACACAGACAGGGCACGTTTTGTTCCTGCACTCCTCGTAATGGAGACGCAATTTCCGAGTTTGCCGACAACGTGGTTCTTCTGTACAATCAGGGATCTTGCAGCGTTTCATATGTTCCAGTAGCTTTTTGACAGGAAGGCAGAACTTGCTCAGACACGTATCTCCTGTCGCTTTGCAATAACGTGCATGCTCTATAAATAGAAGCCAACGAATCTGATTCCTAACATCTTGACTACGATCTCCATTGACCTGTTTACTTGATGTGTTGTTTCCATCTAGAAGACGTTTTGTGCTTCCAGCAGCAACAGTTAGAGGCGCTCTTTCAGACGAGCAGCGATGAACACGTTCAAGCTGCATAGGAGTAGTTTGACATAAATTAAACCCACTAAGTTCTATCTCTCCATTATTATTTTCTGATATTTTGGGTGTTCTTGCAGACGAGCAGCAGCGGTGAAGAGATTTTGGCTGCATAGGAGTTGTTTGACTTACGATAACCTCATTACGTTCTCTGTCTCCATTATTGTTTTCTGATATTCTTTTTGTTGAGTTATGAAGAGATGACTGCCTTTGTACCGACTGCTTCTGACCAGATGTACTTTCAGCAGCATTGTGCTGGTACTGCAACTTGGATGGTTTGAATCCATTTTGCTCAAGAGCTTCTTTGTAACAACCCAAACTTGGTCCATGGGTGACAGGAAGAGGTAAACTCGTAGCTAGCTGAGCCTGAGTCCGATGGTACAGTAAATGATCTTGATTCTGCAGCTGTCGAGAATGGTGACTAATATCACGAGCTTGATGGTCAAAGAATTGTTGAGGGGAAGCAGATTGGAAAGTTGTATTCGCGAGCTGATGAAGTGGGTATGGAGTTTGATGCAGGTATGGCTGATTACTTGTGAAGGTAGCGAGCATAGGATTCGGGTGGAATGGACGTGTATCTTGAGAAACAGCCATTGAGCCGGCTGGCATTACAGCTCCGTGGAGATTACTTGAACCAAAAGGTAAAGAACAAGTTGGTTGAGAACAAGTAGCAAGGGGTACGGCGTTCCTGGAAATTCCGAAGCCAGAAGAAGTAAGTGGGGGCCTAGAAACATCAACCATCTGGTAATTTGCAACATCACTGTAGAGTGGCTCGGTTCTGTGTACGTTGTTATTGCTAGGTAACCCTGCATTATTGAATACAAAACAAAATAAAAGAAGCGGTTGATAAGACTCAGGACAGATTTGTATATTTAGAGAGGTGAGTAGTTGGATTTGACCTCCATGAATGTTGTTTCCAGAATGGAAAGTTCCTCCAGCAAAGTTGTTGTTAGTACTAGTACGGAGATGATGTGATGAAACGCTCATCATGGCAACAGAAGAAGCTGGAGGACAAGCACGCTGCTGCTGCTGCTGCTTCTTCTGCAAAATGTTTTTTCTTCTAATAAAGCTGAGCATAGAATCAATGCGGGCTTCAAGATCTCCCAAATCTGCGTAGGCCTTCTGCAAAAGCGAGAGAGAGAGAGAGTGAGCGGGTGGTGTTGGAAAATAGTATGCAACTAATAAATATAAAGAAAGAAACCAAAAGTGGAACCTCTGATGAATTGGCCCGAATCCAGAGGTTTTCATCAATCATTCTAGTGAATTTTTTCATAGTTTGATCCAGCTGTTCAAGTGAGGTAGTTGCAGGTGCAGTAACCTTCTTCTGTAAGATAGCATAACTGGAGGAGACAAAAAAAACAAAAGGGCCATTAATAAATGGTAACTAGAGAGAAACTACTTAATTTAAAAGTAATAATTGCTTACATCTTTATTCGAATAAAGGTGCGTAGTCTACTAGTCTGCGGATGAGTCTGCTGCATCTGCTGCGGAGGCAGAACAACATTCATATTCTCACCTGAAAGTGCCATCATTCAAAACATATGTGGTGGAGGAGTTTAATAACTTAACCTGTGGAACAACAGAAATTCATCAACAACTAATTATATAATGAATTAATTATATTCGACTTTGGACGACTTAATCTTGAATGAATTATTTTTTATTAAAACCAAAAAAAAAAACCTTAATCCGACACACGAATCAAAACCCTAGAGACTTACGAAACAAACAAAAAGCCCTCAATCCTGTGGAAAATCAGCAATTCGAAAACGATCGGAGACGTAAACAGACACAAGTCAAGGGAGAGACGACCGAAGACGCTGACCTAAGTAAGAAACCAAGGTATGGTGGTCGGTGGCTGAGAACCCCTTGCACGTGCGATAGGGACAAACAATGGAACCTTCCCTTTATTTATTTTTATTATTAAAGGGGGATGATGAACATAAATAAACCCCCCCAACATTGTCTACGTGGCCAAATATTTTTTTTTAATTACTGACAGAAAAATATTTTCATAGTTTGGCTAAAAAGCATGTCATCTTGTTTATGTGCAACCCCAACGTCCCACGTGGCAATTTTGACCATAAAGTTAACAGACGAGCTGTAGCTTTTAGAGTTTAAAAACGGGACGCCGTTGTATAGCCAGAATGATAAAACGACACGTAGTCTATATCTAAGGATGAGGCCAAAGAGAGAGAGGAGAGATGTCAGCCACAAATTTGATATCGCCGGCGATTAGGAGGAGCGTTTCCGTGGCAATGAAGGTGGCCGTCATCGGAAGCGGAAGTAGAGTTTCCTCTCTACACTAGTCTCATCCTTTTTTTTTAGTTTGAAATTTAGTTTTCCAGTTTTTTTATGGGATCAGTATCAGGAGCAGTGTGCGCATCGACTCTGGCCAGGAATGGAGTCTCCGTCACAATCTTCGACTCAGGTCGTGGTCCCGGTGGACGAATGTCTCAAAGAAGGTTTCCTTTTTTTTTTCGTTTGAATCATCATCTCACTTATTTTGTTAATTTGGTGAAAAAGCGTTTTTTTTTTCCGTTTTGAATTTGAATTTGAAGGGAGGTTGGGGAAGATGGGAAGGAGTTGACGTTCGACCATGGGGCTCCGTTTTTCTCTCTGACCAACCCTGATGCTATGTCCCTTGTTCACGAGTGGGAGTCCAGAGGTTTTGTTTCTCAATGGAAACAAGTTTTTGGGAGTTTCGATTGTGCCTCCAACAAGTTTCTTGGCTTCCAGCAGGTTTTGTTTTCAATCTTCCTTTTGTATCATTCATCTTTAAGAGTTTTGAGTTGTTTTTTCTCTTTCAATAGGAAGAGGATACCAACAACAAGTATGTGGGTGTTCCTGGCATGAACTCTATATCAAAAGCCTTGTGCAACCAGTCCGGTATGTTTACTAGGTTTTTCTAGTCTACTGAGATTCAGCTCTAAAACATCAGTCTCTTATCATCATCTTTATCGTAGGTGTTGAATCTATGTTTGGAACTGGTATTGCCAAGCTGGAGTGGTTGGAGGAAGAGATACCATGGCTGTTGAAAGACTCTAAAGGACAAAACGTGGGTCGTTATGATGGAGTGGTTGCATCAGATAAAAACATTGTTTCTCCACGGTTTACTCAAGTAACCGGACTCCCACCTCCTCTAGGTAAAACTTTACCCAACTCTCTCACTCCTCTCCTCCTACTGTTATGCCGTGCCAGTTTTCTCTATTTTCTTCCTTCCTTCACACAGACTTGAATCTTATCCCGGAGTTGGCCACTAAGCTGCAAGATATTCCTGTTCTGCCATGCTTTTCTCTTATGCTAGCTTTTAAAGAACCATTGTCTTTGGTAAGATATCTTCTTCAGTGTGTTACATTGGTAATGTTTATAGACTAGATAAAAGTATTCTGCATAAGTTTTTTGCGTAAACAGTGCCTTAGCTAATTTATGTCATTTGCATTTTCTATGATTCTTGGTTTTAGATACCAGCAAAAGGCTTATCTTTCAAGAATTCAGAGATTTTGAGCTGGGCTCACTGTGATAGCACTAAGCCAGGGCGGTCTACTGATAGGTAACAGCTGACTTCTTCACTAACCAAAACAAAAGTGTGTAAAGTTAAAAGTATATGAGCAGTTGCAGCTAGAACTTTATAGGGGTAAAGGTTTGGTTCAGCATTCTAAAAATCTTAATATATTTGTTTTTAGTGAAAGATGGATACTGCATTCTACTCCAGGCTATGCCAGCAGTGTTATTGCCAAAACCGGCCTCCAAAAGCTATCGAGCGAAACACTTGACAAAATATCTGAAGAGATGTTTAAAGAGTTTCAGTGCTCAGGGCTTGTTAGTTCTCTCCCCTTCTTCATGAAAGCCCACAGATGGTAGGCACCCTACCCTAGCTCTTGATTTTTTACTTGGTGCTATCTCTTGCTTGTCAGCTTATTAATTAGATCTGTGTATCTAATCTGTGTAAGGGGAAGCGCGTTCCCAGCCAAAAGCATAGCCGTAGAGGAGAGGTGTCTCTGGGATAGAAACAGGAATCTAGCAATCTGTGGAGATTTCTGCGTCAGTCCAAACGTCGAAGGTGCCATACTCAGTGGCTTAGCTGCAGCGTCAAAGCTGTTGCTGGCTTCCAGCTGCCTATAGGTGCCCCCTACTCAAGTGTACATCAATACGGAGTTTTTTTTATTAGAAAATAACAGTCTTCCTCGTAAACTCTATCGGCCGATGAAGCAGACATATCATGTGATCTTCCTAAATTTCTACTTTGTTTCTTGATGAAATGACAGCAAGCGCACTTATATATATATATATATATATATATATAAATGGAAATGACATTTGCAGTACTTGTCAATGGTTTCGAATTCGATTAGGAGCAACCTCTATGAAAGTAAGCAACGTATAGTAACTTGACATATTACTACCTAGGCTACGTACGAAATCGAGTGGTGTGCAAGTAATCTTCTTGTAAAGATATGGGCTTTGCCTGTGACTGTGAGATAGATAGGGGTAAATAAACGATGGTGAGGTTGACGCTCTTCCTTTTTTGCTATTGTTGAGATCTTTTTGACTAATCTGAGAGCATTGTTCCTCTCTTCTCCCATCGCATCTGCTTCTCCGTCGTAAGATTCATTCGAGTAGCCCCAGTGACTATGTCAAAACTCTTGTATTTCTCTACAAAGAGCATCCTCTGTTCCCGCCAGGCTAGCGCTTGGTCGTGCTTGTCTGCCAACTTCTGACTTGTGAATTCAGATTCTCTTGTACTCTTTTGCAAGTTTCAAGCAGTTGCTTCATCGAACATAAACTCCTCAGAGGCCTTGAAACGCATATTATCATGTTCAGTTTTAAGAGTTTCTTTTTGAAGCTTTTACCTCGTCTTTTCTTTTCTTTTCTCGTTTTAGAGACAAAAAATAGTATCTTGGGAATCATGAGTAGAAAATTGTCATATTTATGGTTTATGGAAAAACAAACAATAGCGTAGCTAAAAAAACACAGATGGCAAAAATCAAGTAAGGTTGTTCATATCAAATTCCAGTTTTTTTTAGTAAACCGGAAAGGAACAGCAGGAGGAAGAATCAACTCATCAGATCTTGAATGGCAGACCGGAGAGCGCGGTTTGGGACAAGGTTGCGATGAGGAAGCTTGAGATTTGTCATGGGTGACGTATCGTGACCTGTGTTAAACCATTTCTTTATAGCTTCTGCTTCGTATGTAAATCCATCGGCAGCAAAGTGTGGATCTTTCATCACCTCCTGCAAAAAGTAAAATGATATTATTTGGCTACGAGATTGAGTGTTGCGCAAGTAATCATCTTATAAAAAGTAGGAAAAAAAAGGGATTACTTGTGTGATAGGGCAGTAAAAAGATGGCGGAGGTTGACGTTCTTCCAAATGCTTTCTCGTGAGCTCTCGTACTGTTTCTAGAGCACTGTCCCTCTCTTCTCGCATCGCATCTGCTTCTTGGTTGTATGCTTCGAGTAGTCCTTTGACTATCTCAAGCTCTTCTTTTTGTCTAGAAAGAGCATCCTCTGTTTCTTTCCTAACGCTCAACTCTTGCTCGTATTTGTCCTGCCAAGTTCTCACCTGCGAGGCAAGGTTCTCTTGTTCTATCTTACAAGTTTGAAACACTTGCGTCATGGCCTCCACCTCGTTCCTTTCTTTGTCGAGTGCAATTTCTGATTCTTTCCTAAGAATCAGCTCGTCCGTGTAGTTGCTCTCGAGCTCCTCAGCTTTCGCCCGCAAGTTATTGTATTCGTTTTCGAGAGTTTCCAGTCGAAGCCTTACCTTGGCGATGCTCTCCCTCTCTATACCAAGGGCACATTCTGTTTCTTTCCTAATCTTTGACTCATCTTGGTACTTTTGCTCCAGACCTTGAGAATGTAAGTGCAATTTACATTTGTCTTCCTTGTAAGATTCGAGTAGCCGTTTCATCAAATCTAGTGCTCCTTTATTTCTAGCAAGTGCTTCTTCTGCTTCTTTCCTAAGGGTGACTTGTTCATTGTACCTGCTCTCCAGCTCTACCGCCTGTAAATAAGGCGAGAGAGAGAGATATAATCAATAGTCACACAAAATGCTCATTTGGATGGAGATAATGGTATGGTATAAAATGTTACCCGTGAAGTTTGAACTAGCTGCTTGAAATTTTCATCACAAAATTGAAAGTCAGCTAGAACTCCAACAGAGGACAGAAAACAATTCATTGCATCGATATTCCTCTCAGGTGGGAAGATGGGATTCATGAGCACCTAATTAACAAGTGAGTACAAACCTTAATATATAATATGGTTTTCTTATCAATTAATAACCAGATATCTAAAGAGGCAAATTAGTGTATAACCTGAATAATACATTTTCGAGTAGTTTGGGAGAGCATCCTATTCTTGAAGATTTCAGCCAAGAGACGCACTGTCTTGATAAATCTCCAACAGTCAGATTCGTCAACGTAAACAAGTGGTGCATGTCTATCAGTTTCATCAGGAGATGAGTGTTCAAGCTCCATTCGGCATTTACACAAGAAGAGTCTCTCGAAAGTGGTAATCTCGCCGTGAGAGTCAGCTGATGGAAAAGGAGGAAGGGAGTGAAAAAGATGGACGGATAGACGAGCGAATAAGACATTGGCAGTACTGTCCACCATCGCCATATCGAAAATGAAACACACTAGAGACTGCACGCATATCATACTTACCAAAGCATTAGATATTTAGATACAAAAAAAAAAAATAACAACCTCAGGAAATATATATTGCAATGATATGTATATACAAACAAAAAAGAAGCATGCACCTTGATAACGAAAGCGGAGGGAGATGCTCTTATAATCGTCTGGACGATCTCATCTTTTATCTTGTCAAAGTTGCGTTCAGTCAACCAGTTGAGCAAACTAGATCCAACAATTGAACAGCAGCAGAGAGTTCAATATAATATTATTAAATCTAGAGACTTTACCCCGAAGCAGAAGAATGAAATGGAAACATGATCAGGCAGTGTAATTACCTCCTTGATTTCTCCAAAACTCGTTTCTCCTCACTGCAATTCCCAACTCGTCCATTCGAAGCCTGAGAGTTCATCTTCATTATGCAGTCAGATAAAGTTTTAGAATCGTTGAAAAGGAATAGGAACAAAAAAAAAGGGGTGATGTGAGTAGCTAGACGAGAACTAATTACATGGGCCAAACTCCTGCGAGAATCCATGAAAGATGCTAAACTTAGTTCTTCTTCTTCTTCTGAAACTCTTGTTGACTTCACACTCACCCTTTTGAACTTCCCGAGCGTCTTCTTGAGAAGGTAAAACAAAAACAAACTCATTAAGAGCAACGTCGTTTGAACTTCATCATCGTAGTCTGCACCCAGGAAAGTATAACGTGTCTGTCTTCTTCATTAACCTCGGCCCATATTAAGGAGGTTAGGCCCATTACTATTGGGTTCTTAAATAAGACAGAGGGTAGAAGAATAGATAGTGGATAAGAACATGGAGAGTAACTTGAACCGGGAGGCTATCACATCACTTAGGAAGAAAGCCCGCACAACAAAAACTATGTTGGAGTTAGCGTGAAGAAACCTTAGGCAGCAAGTAACTTGAATCTTAGTTGGATTATGATTTTAGTTTGGATAATGATCATAATATATTTTGTGTTTATTAACTAGGATTAGGTTTGTTGAGTTAGCTATATATATAGCTTTATCGTTTTGATGAGTTTGATGACTTGCGATTTGTGTACTTGAAAAGTTTGAGGTATTTTCCTAAAGCTATTGATTGATTGAATAAGAGAAGGACTTCTTATTAAACCTTGTGTTTCTATATTTGGTATCAGAGCCTCACAAACACACAACCTGATTGATAAGATTGCATACAAGCAACCATGGGAGACGTCAAAACAGAGATCGACAAGAACAAGGACACCGGCCCTCCCTCTGTGAAATTTCCGATGTTAACTTCCTCAAACTACACTGTCTGTTCTATGCGAATGAAGATAGCTCTTAAGGTCTGTGAGGTATAGGAGACAATAGACCCTGGATCCAAGGATGAGAAGAAAAATAATATGGCTATTGCGTTTCTGTTCCAATCCATACCAGAAGCTTTAATACTTCAAATTGGAGAAATAAAAACAGTAAAGGAAGCGTGGGAAGCTATCAAGGTAAGACATATTGGAGCTGAGAGAGTAAAGGAAGTGAGACTACAAACATTGATGGCAGAATTTGATCGGCTAAGGATGAAGGATGATGACACAATTGATGCGTTTGTTGGAAAATTATCAGAGATTACCTCAAAGGCTGCATCGCTGGGAGAAGTCATAGAAGAGCCTAAAGTTGTGAAAAAGTTTCTCAAGAGCTTACCATGGAAGCGATACATCCACATTGTTGCTTCCCTTGAGCAGGTCTTGGACCTCAACACAACCAGCTTCTAAGATATTGTCGGTCGAATGAAAGCATACGAAGAAAGGATCACAGTGGGAGAAGATAAACACATGACGATCAAAACAAATTGATGTATGCGAATAATGAAGCGGGTCAAGAGAGCTATGGCGGAAGCTCTAATGGTGGACGAGGCGCGGTCGCGGAGGTCGTTTTAATTCGAGAGGACGAGGATGTGGTCGCACTGGAGTGTTTTACAGTCAGAGAGAAGCTTACAAGCAAAGGCAAAGTGGAGATATATCTCACATTACGTGCTTCAGCTGTGACAAACAAGGCCATTACACAACTGACTGTCCAGACAAAAGGCTTAAATTCCAGGAGACCACCGAGAAGAAAGATGAAGACACTCAAGATGCTGATGAATTAATGGTACACGAGATAATCTATCTGAATGAAAAGAAGGTGAATCCTGCAGTGTTTGAGTCTGACTACGACACAGAGAAGGTCTGGTATCTTGACAATGGCGCTTCAAATCATATGTGTGGGAATCGTTTATTCTTCTACAGACTTGACGAAACAGTGACGGGAAAAGTAAGGTTTGGTGATGATTCACGTATTGATATAAGAGGAAAAGGTTCCATACGTTTCATATTTGAAGGTGGTGAGAAAAAGAGTTTGAATGATGTCTACTATATTCTGGGATTAAGAAGCAACATCATCAGTTTGGGTCAAGCAACTGAGGTAGGATGCAAGGTTCGAATGAAACACAACACGCTGACTCTGTTTGATAGATACGGAGATCTTATGATTCGAACTACACGAAGTGCGAGTAGACTTTATAAGGTCATCTTGGACGTCGAACGTTTACAGTGTCTTCAAGTAACAGCATCCTCTAAGTCATCTATGTGGCACGCTCGCCTCAGTCATGTTAACATCGAAACGCTAAAAAGAGCTTGTGACTGGCATCTCTAATGTATTAATCAGAAAGGAAACCTGTGTATCCTGCTTACTTGGAAAGCAAGCTAGAAAACCATTCCCACAATCAACTTCATTCCGAGCTACAAGTCCACTTGAACTAATCCATGGTGATCTGTGTGGTCCGATTTCTCCACCCACACCGGCAAAGAAAAAATATGTAATGGTGCTTATAGATGATTATACTCGGTATATGTGGACCGTCTTGTTGAGTGAAAAGAGTGAAGCATTCGAAAAGTTTAAAACCTTCAAAAGACTCGTCGAAGAAGAAATACATAGAAGGATCAAGACGTTTCGATCCGATAGAGGAGGAGAATTCCTATCCCAATAGTTCAATACCTTCTGTGAAACGAATTGAGTCAAACGACACTTGACAGCACCTTACTCACCACAACAGAATGGAGTGGTTGAACGATGAAATTTCACCTTGATGGAGATGACAAGGAGCGTATTGAAGCATATGCACGTACCTAATTTCTTGTGGGGCGAGGCCGTAAGGCACTCTACGTATTTGATCAACCGACTGGCGACAAGATCACTAGACGGGAAAACACCATATGAGATGTTGCGATTGAGAAAACCAAACATTAGCCACTTAAAGGTGTTTGGATGTGTGTGTTACGCAAGAACAGAGACGCCGAGCAGAAAGAAACTTGATGATAGAACAAGGATTCTGGTGCACTTGGGAACTTAACCAGGGTCAAAGGCCTACAGGTTGCTCGATCCGGATACCAAGAGGATAATAGTGAGTCGAGATGTGCACTTTACGGAAGAGAGCGAATGGAACTGGAAGAAAACTGATGGAGCAGAGCACTCGGGAGAGTTTGAATTAAACCTAAGATCACTAGGTAATACAAGTGATGGCGAAGAGAGCATGCATGAAGAAGTAGCTGAGAATGAACCTGCTATAGCTGATGAAGATGAAAACGACGAGGAATATACAGTTGAAGAAGAAGGAGATGCTCAGCCCCTAAGAAGATCACAACGAATCAGAACAGAGCCATCTTGGTGATTATGTCTTGCTAGCTGAACTTGAGAGCGAACGCTTGTTGATGGCTATAAATGAGGAAACGTGGGACTATGACGAGGCTAAGAGACTAAAGGTCTGGGTGGATGCCTCCAAAGACGAGATCTTCTCTATAGAAAAAAATAAAACATGGGACCTCGTCGACTTACCTGCAGGCGTGAAGCCTATTGGCCTTAAATGGGTCTTTAAGATTAAACGCAACACCGATGGAAGCATCAACAAGTTTAAAGCTCGACTTGTGGCAAAGGGTTACATACAAAGACATGGCGTTGATTATGATGAGGTCTTTGCGCCAGTCGCTCGCATTGAGACAATACGCTTGATCATTGGGTTAGCAGCTTCACAAAGATGGGAGGTTCATCACCTCGATGTTAAAACAGCATTCCTTCACGGAGACTTGAAGGAAGAAGTGTATGTGAGCCAGCCACAAGGTTTCGTCGTGATCGGACAAGAAAGCAAAGTTTATAAGCTTAGGAAAGCTCTCTACGGTCTATGGCAAGCACCGAGGGCCTGGAATGTGAAGTTAAACCAAATCTTACATGGTTTAAAATTTCACCGCTGTTCTAAGGAGCCATCGCTGTATCGAAAGGAAGCAAGTAACGAGCTTCTTGTCTTAGTCGTGTATGTGGATGATCTGCTTGTTACTGGATCATCAGTAAAGTTAATAGAAGACTTTAAGCAAGAGATGGCTACTAAATTTGAGATGAGCGACCTTGGGATGCTGACTTACTACTTGGGTATTGAAGTTCTTCAAAAGGAAGACGGGATTATCTTGAAACAAGACCGGTATGCAAAGAGAATACTTGAGGAAACATGAATGACGTCTTGCAATTCCGCACACGTACCTATGGAGATGAACTCAAAATTCTCAAAGGCACCTGATGAAAGGAAGGTGGATGAAACGGACTACCGTCGCAGTATTGGTTGTCTGCGTTATTTGCTACATATCCGTCCAGATCTCTCTTTCAGCGTTGGGGTACTCAGTAGATATATGCAGGAACCAAGAGAATCCCATGCTGCGGCATTGAAACGTGTTTTGAGGTACTTGCACGGAACATGTGCTCTTGGTCTCTGGTTTAAGCGTGGTAAAGATACAAAACTGGTGGGTTATAGCGACAGCTCACATAATGTGGACGTAGATGATGGGAAAAGCACTACTGGGCACGTGTTTTACTACGGTGATAGCCCCGTAAGTTGGTGCTCAACGAAACAAGAGATAGTGGCATTATCGAGTTGTGAAGCAGAGTTTATGGCAGCTACTGAAGCCGCGAAGCAGGCCATTTGGTTACAAGAACTGTTAAGTGAAGTTGTGAAGGAAGATTGCAGGAGAGTAACTATTAAAGTCGATAACAAATCAGCGATACAGCTTGCTAAAAACCCTGTGTTTCATGGCCGGAGCAAACACATTCATAGGAGGTTTCAATTTATACGTGAGTGTGTTGAGAATGAGTTGGTAGAAGTCGAGCACGTACCTGGTACGCAACAGAGAGCTGATATACTGACAAAACCGCTTGGAAGGATTAAGTTCATAGAAATGAGAAAATTGATTGGAGTTGAAGATGTGGGTGAGTTCAAGCTTAAGGGGGAGTATGTTGGAGTTAGCTTGAAGAAACCTTAAGCAGCAAGTAACTTGAATACTAGTTGGATTATGATTTTAGTTTGGATAATGATCATAATATGTTTTGTGTTTATCAACTAGGATTAGGTTTGTTGAGTTAGCTATATATATAGCTTTATCGTGTGATGAGTTTGATGACTTGCGATTTGTGTACTTGAAAAGCTTGAGGTATTTTCCTAAAGCTATTGATTGATTGAATAAGAGAAGGACTTCTTATTAAACCTTGTGTTTCTATAAAAACTAGCCTTCAGTCAGAAAGAAAAAACAAAGACTAGCCTTCCTTTTCCTTTCGTTTTTATAAGGTGATACGTACCCATGTGAAACCTATTGTTCAGGAAGTTTGCTCCACGTGTGGATCCCACGACTCTAGTGAGGCCACGTGGATGTTGCTCACAGGAGCTGACCTTTTTGCTTCAGTCCCTTCTCATGTTATACAATTGCTTGAAAAAGGTTTATCAGTTTTTGCTACTTTCATAAAAAGATTAATGCACTGCTAGTACCTGTCTCATGAGTTCTTAGTGTAGATGAAAAGATAACGGAATTTGAATCCAAGAAATTGCAGAGAAGACTCTTTTTCTATCCGAACTTGGGGATCTTGCTAATAGTATTCCCCGCTTATCGGATCGTTGGTGGCGGGCGTTAAAAGGACAAACCTTGAGCCTAAGAAGAACAATGTTTGTATATTGGCAAAGTCATTATAACTAAAACCCCATATTTTCCTTTCTTCGTTTGTTGTTTGTTCAAGAATGTCAGATTCTATTGATTAACATTTGATTTACCAAAAAGGACTGTGGACAAATGACAATACTAAGTGCTAACACAAAATATGTAAATCATCCATCATAATTTGATGGATCAAAAGTAATGAGCAGTTAACTGCCGCAGATTAAAGTGTTCAGGGCATCCACCACAACCGTGTTATTCATGGCTCGATAATCCAGGTAAGTCTTTTATATTATTTTATTATTTTATTTTTTTCAGTTTAAAAAAAAGGGGGGGGGCCAATCGCGGGTTCCCACATAGCGATGGAACCCGCGCACAGTGACGAGCCCGGCAGCGAAATGGTCCTTACCTACAGACTGCAAGACACAATTATGGCACAAATTCCTAATTTTTTTGATCCCCACATATTATAAAAATAATTTATTGCTAAGAATTTTTTTGTAAGGATCACCGTTGCAGCTGCTCTTAGACCACAAAAACAACAAGAGATTGATTCTTCTTCAGGATCTGTATTTGGATAAAAATTATCTTGCAGTCTTAAGTTTTTATAAGGATAACAATGTTATCAATTGGTACAAATATGATGTACTACATCACTTTTATAATTAATTTTAAAGTTGAATATGAAAGTATTATACAAATATACTTTAAGATATATAAATAGTTTCAAATTATAAAAAATGTCTTTAACAATATATGATGGATAAATATGTAAATTTAAACATATTTTGAAATAAATCAAATTAATAGATTTGTACACATAAAATAATGATAATTATAAATAATTAAATTTACAAAAATTTATAATTATAACAATATTTTATTTTTTAAAATAAAACGCTTAAAATATGTACATACATCCACAAAAAAAATGTATAACATTTGGCTATATATAATCAAACGTTTAAATCATTTTAAATTTTTTAAACTAAGCCAGACATTGTCTATGTTGCATTTTGTAACAGTTAATGAAAGTCTGGCGAAAAAAAGGAGAAGAAGGGAATCCATGCATGAATAAGAAATATAGCAACTTTTTTTTCTTTTTCTTGGTTAGCAAACAAAAAGAAAAATATTCTCCTTCCTCTTGAGTTGACGACTTCCCCCCTCCCCTGAATTTTCCAGAGAGCAGCGTCGTTTGCCACCATCGTAGTCTGCGCACCTGGCAAATATGAAATGTCAATCCTTTCTCTGGGCATTTCGTAAACGTAGGCCCACTAATATTGGATCCACTTATTAAACTTAGGGCCATTAGTAATGGGCCTCAAAAAGCTCGGAAAGATAGAAAGAAAGATAGAGAGAGAGAGAGAAGAGAGGCAGAGAGAGTAGCAGTCCGTCCCTTGGCGCAGCAATGGCGAGAGCAGCTTGTAGCAGCGTCGTCACGGCTCTGACTTTACTGCCGTCAAAGTCTCATCATCTCTTCCGAAACCACTCCTCCCTCTTCTCCCCCAAATCCACCAAGTTCGTCGGAGTTTTGACATTGGAGAAGCGATGTTATTCCTCCAAAGTAAGCATGAGCTTGAAAGCCGGAATCGTCGGTCTTCCAAACGTCGGCAAGTCCACTCTCTTTAACGCCGTCGTAAGTCTTCTTTTTTTTTTTTCTTTTTCGTTCTGTGCTTCTTCCTTTTTCTCTGAGGCATTTCGTCAAACAACTTGCGTTTGTGATTAAAGGTGGAGAATGGAAAGGCCCAAGCAGCTAATTTCCCCTTCTGCACAATTGAACCGAATGTTGGTATCGTGGCTGTTCCTGATTCTCGTCTTCAAGTGCTCTCTAAGCTCACCAACTCTCAGAAAGTGGTCCCTGCTTCCATTGAGTTCGTCGACATTGCTGGTCTCGTCAAGGGTGCCAGTCAAGGCGAAGTCATCCTTCTCTCTATCTTTCTTTTTATCTGATTACAACAAAACTCACAAGTTTGAAGATTTGATTGATTGATTGATTGGTTTTGTAGGGATTAGGGAACAAGTTCTTATCTCACATCAGAGAAGTCGATTCCATTCTCCAGGTGGTCCGATGTTTTGAGGACAACGACATTATTCATGTCAATGGCAAAGTTGATCCCACCTCTGACATTGATGTCATCAACCTCGAGCTTATCTTCTGCGACTTGGATCAGATTGGTAAACGTATCGACAGACTTAACAAAGGCAAAGCTAAGGATTCACAATCCAAAGTCAAGGAGGAAGCCGAAAAAGCTGCTCTGCAAAGAATTCAGGAGGCCCTTCTGGACGGGAAACCTGCACGTTCAGTTGCATTGAATGACCTCGAGAAGGACGCCGTCAAGCATCTCTGCTTGCTTACCATGAAGCCTATGATCTACGTCGCTAATGTTGCTGAAACCGATCTTGCTGAGCCTCACAAGAATCCTTATGTTGAACAAGTTAAAGGTCTTTCTTCGGATTTGCAGTCTGGCCATGTGGTTGTTTCGGCTCAGGTCAGCAGGAATCATATGATACATCTTTCTTATGCGCTGAGGGCTTTTACTTGAACAAATCTTCCTTTTCATGGAAAGCAGGTTGAGTCTGAGTTAACCGAGCTTCCTCTTGAGGAACGGACTGAGTATTTGAACTCGCTAGGTGTCAGCGAGAGTGGCCTTGGCAACCTTATCAGGGCAACATTCGGTCTGCTAGGTTTGCAGACCTACTTCACTTCTGGTGAAAAGGTGATGATGATATGATAATCACATACATTACAGACACCTAAAGCGTGTATTAGTTCTAAAAATGTCAATTTTTCTATGGCAGGAAACTAGAGCATGGACGATACACGCAGGTTAGTTTCCAATCAGCAGGGTATTGTTTTCTGGGGATGATGCCCAAGTAATTTTAGTACCAAAAAAACATTTGTTGATACAGGCATGACTGCACCACAAGCTGCTGGTGTCATTCACTCTGACTTTGAGAAGGGTTTTATTAGAGCTGAGACTGTAAGCATTTTTATTTCCTCTTACTGAATCTCTTGTAATGTTATAATACGGTAGCCTGACATCATTTCAATTGTCATTTGTTTTTTTTTTTTGGGTTCTCAGGTTGCATATGAAGATTTTGTCTCTGCTGGCTCTCTTGCCGCAGCAAGAGATAAAGGACTTGTGAGTTTCTTCCCCTATATCCATAATTTGAGCTCAATATATCATATCATTCTCTTGCCTACTCAGGAGTTTTCTTGAAATTTTTCTTTTTTGTGCAGTTGAGATCAGAGGGTAAAGAGTACATTGTTAAAGAAGGAGATGTGATGCTTTTCCGCTTCAACGTATAACAGAACGCTGAGATCTCTCGTTCACTTTGTTCACAGAACATCACACTTTGTGTTTCTGCACGTCCTCTTTTATAGCATCGATGGTTTCATTGCTCTTGGTTTCAAAGAATACAGTGGATATTTTTCTTTCATTTTTACACTCGGAGAAAGTAATTTTGTTATTAAAACAGAAGAAGAGATGTATTAGTTCTCTAGAACAAAAAGCAATCTCATGACATTGCCAATGAGTTTTTTATGCAATTTTCATGTGAAATGACACCAATCGTAGCCTCTTTTTCATTATATGAATCTCTTATTCAGATTCTTTTTTGGGGTAGTTTGTCTGAATTCTTTTAGTGGCAAGAAACTGGATTTGCTGCCTTTTGTTTTTTTTTTTTTGTTTTTTTTTTTTTTTTGCTGTAGGCAAAAAAAGCTGCAGAATTAAAACGAGTAAATCCAAAGTACAAGTGCTAAAGAATGTAGTCAGAATACAAGAATCAAACATAATAGAGAACCCTCACTAGGGAATCAGAAACACACTAGAACTATACTCAATCCAAAACGCAGCAGCAAGACTGTTTTATAAAACAGAGAAAGAGATCTATTCTTTTCTACTATTACAACCACATTTGAGTACTCAACTAGCTACAGGGACGCGTATTCTTTGATTGTTCAATCTCACTGTGTTTACAATAACAAATCACACAATCTCTGAAACATAACAATAACCTATGACATCTATATTCCCCTGTAAGCATCAACCTAAGGGTTTGGCATGGATACGATCATCTCAAGCATATTGATGAAAACTATCAATGGAATAAAAGTAAAGCAAAAGTATGTGCCTTCTGACATTGCTTTTTGTAAACTTTGCTAATTCTGATTTTTCTTTCTCGTAAAAAACTGTTGCGACCATCAAGCTAAGAGCGTTTATTGGAAGTTCTTTTCCGTAGATACAAGAGCCTTGGACAGTAGCTTTATTTTTGTACATGTAACTTATTATTTTGACACGAAGTTTTTGTTGTTCTAGGACGGATTTGGTTCCAGCATATGTGAGATTGTGATAGAGTTTAGATCTATAAACTTCTACAATTCGTGATTTCAAACTCAATCCTCAATGTATATCGTCTTCGATTACAACTCAATACGATTTCACTTATAGATCTGAATCTGAGCATCCGCTGGCCTCACCCAGACGAAGTACTCCTCAAGTCGCAAGACTCAATCCAAATCTATAAGCTACCTCACCTAACGGCCAACAAGCTGGCTTTATACAATTTCGAAAATGCAAAAGAGTTAGAAAGACTCTAACTCAAAACAAGTATCTCTTTTTATTTAAAAAGCTCCTGCCACGTCACTCTTTCTCCAACGGCTCCTTGTGCTCTGTTTTCCTCCTCACGTACACCTTGTCCATCAGCTTATCAATACCCCCTCCTTTAACACTCAGCTTGCCCTCAAGCTGATAGGATGGAAACTGAGCACGAAACTCCCTAATAGCCACCCATGTAGATTCCGTAACTGGTATACCCATCCATTGGACCAAGATTTCCAAGGAACCCGAGCGATTATAACGAGTGTCAATAATATTTTCTGGTGTTAACGCAACGTCCTGTTCCACAATATTCACGTCAGGAAGTGGTAACACCACATGATGCTTGCCAATGACTGCCTTGAGTTGAGAGACGTGGAAGACAGGATGTATTTTAGACGAACTCGGAAGTTGCAGACGATAAGCTGCCTTACCAATACGTTCCTCAACTCGGTAAGGGCCAAAGTACTTCGCTGAAAGTTTTTGACACACTCTTTTAGCTACTGATTGTTGCCTATATGGACGAAGTTTCAAATAAACCATCGTTCCCACGTCAAACTCAATGTCACGTCTATGCTTGTCTGCATTATTCTTCATTAGTTGTTGAGCATGGACCAAATGTTTCTTCACTTCCACCAGCATCGCATCCCTTTCCACTAACTGCGTTTCCAAGTCCAAATTGTCTGTTGAACCTTGTTCATAACGAAGTAACGCCGGAGGATCACGACCATACACCACACGAAACGGAGTCATGTGGAGTGAAGTATGATAAGAAGTGTTATACCACAGTTCAGCCCACGCCAAAAATTTCGACCAAGTACGCGGATGACTAGAGGCAAAGCAACGCAAATATGTCTCCAAACAACGATTTAAAACCTCTGTTTGTCCGTCAGTTTGAGGATGAAACGCCGTACTGAACTTGAGCTTTGTCTCTGCCAAACGAAACAATTCTCTCCAGAAGTGACTAAGGAATACCTTGTCCCTGTCTGATACAATAGACTTAGGGAACCCATGAAGTCTGACCACTTCTCCAATGAATTTTCTTGCGACATCCGCTGCGTTGAAAGGATGTTTTAAAGTCAAGAAGTGTCCATATTTGCTGAGTCGATCAACCACCACCAAAATGACATTACTCCCATTCGACATTGGTAACCCTTCTATAAAGTCCATTGAGACGTCTTCCCAAATTTGATTTGGAATAGGTAATGGCTGTAAAAGGCCCGCGGGAGATAACGTCGAATATTTGTGTGTTTGACACACTTGACACGCTGAAACGTGTTGTTGAACTGTTCGAAACATGCCATCCCAATGAAACCAGAGTTGAATACGTTTCATTGTCTTCAGAACTCCTGAATGTCCTCCTGCAATCCCATCATGACACTCAGCTAAAATCAGTGGTATAATAGTTGATGTAGCTGGAATCACCAGCCTGCCTTTATACCAGAGTTTATCCTCGCACACTGTTAACCCTGCTTTAACTGACTTTCCCTCCTTCAACAAACGGATTGTATCTTGGATAGACTTATCTGTAGCGATCTCCTGATACAGTTGTGTCAGTTGTAAAGCTGATGGAGTTGTCAATGCAAAGAGAGTAGAGCAAGATGTCATCTCCCCCGAATGATCAATACGTGATAATCCATCAGCTGCTGCGTTCTCCACGCCCGGCTTAAACACAATATCAAATTCATACCCCAAAAGCTTCACCAACCATTTTTGATATTCCATACTGACTTCCCGTTGTTCAAGTAAATATTTGAGACTCCTCTGATCTGTGTGAACAACAAACCGCCTTCCAAGTAAGTAATGTTTCCACTTTCTTATTGCCATCACCACTGCCATGAGTTCTCTTTCATAGATTGGCTTCAACTGTTCTCTGGCGGAAAGTCCATGGCTGAAATAAGCTATTGGACGCTTGTTCTGCATTAGCACTGCACCCACGCCGTAACCAGAAGCATCTGTTTCCACAATGAATGGTTGAGTAAAATCCGGCAGAGCCAATACTGGTGTTGTTAACATTGCAGCTTTTAACTTGTCAAATACCAACTGTTTCTCCGTGTTCCACTGAAACTGATCTCGTTTAAGAAGTTCCGTTAACGGGCGAGCCAGCAATCCATACTCCCTTACAAACCGTCGGTAATAACCTGTGAGGCCAAGAAACCCACGCAACTGTTTAATATTCTTCGGTGTTGGCCACAATCTCATTGCCTCAGTTTTTCCCGCATCAGTTGAGACGCCCTTCTCAGAAATCACATGACCAAGATACTCCACACTCTTCTGACCGAATACACATTTCTTCTTGTTAGCGTAAAGAGAGTGTTGCTCCAATATCTGTAACGCTGTCTGTAGATGCACCACATGATCCTCTTGACTCTTACTGTAAACCAATATATCATCGAAAAACACGAGGATAAATTTGTTCAAGTAAGGTCGAAATATCTCATTCATAAGGGCTTGAAACGTTGCTGGTGCATTTGTCAACCCAAATGGCATAACCAGGAATTCATAGTGACCATCATGAGTTCTGAATGCAGTTTTCTCCACATCTCCTTGCTGCATCCTTATCTGATGGTAACCAGAGGTTAAATCCAGTTTAGAAAAAATCACTGCACCATGTAATTGATCTAGCAGTTGATCGATCATAGGTATTGGAAACTTGTCGGCGACTGTAACTTGATTCAACGCTCTGTAATCAACACAGAATTGCCAAGATTTATCCTTCTTCTTCACCAATAATACAGGACTTGAGTATGGACTTCTGCTTGGTTTGATAATTCCTTTACTCAACATGTCACGAACTAAGGTAGACATTGCTTCCTGATGAGCTTGAGGGTATCGATATGGACGAACACTGACTGGAGAAGTTCCTTGCTTTAAGATAATTTGATGTTCGATACCTCGAACCGGTGGTAACCCTTCTGGCATACAAAACACGTTAGCAAACTTCTCTAGAATGCAAGAAATATCAACGGAAGTTATCTCACAAGAGGCCGCACTAGCGTAGTGAGTGTTTAACCAATGATCAACACCTTGCATCGAGTCATCAGAGACCGGAAAGAGTGTTTGAAAAGCATTGGCGGGTAAATGGAGGTCACTTTCTCCTCGTAGTGTGACTCTCTCTTTACCCCACACGAAACTCCATTCTTGCAATTCCCAATCAATTTCACATTTTCCCAAGGTCCGTAACCATTGCACTCCCAGCACTAAATCAACGCCGCTCAAGTCCAGTGCTATGCAATCCACTACGAAGTCAAGACCTTGCACTTGTAGTGATACGTTCTTACAGAGGCCTAACCCATGTACAAGGATTCCAGTCCCCAACAGAACTTGTAGGCGAGAATTCGTTGTCGTGGTCAAATGAGCCTTCTTTGCTATCGTTGGTGATATGAAGTTATGTGTAGCACCGCTATCAATGAGAATCACAAGGGCAGTATTTCCTACACGACCTCGCACCTTCATTGTTGTAGGAGAATCCATTCCAAGGAATGAATATAATGATATCTGCATGAGTTGAGAATCTTGTGTCTCTTGTAACTCGGTTTCTTCCTCTTCCTTCTCATTCACTAACTCCACTTCAATCCCATCAATAACTGTATACACCTGAAGTTCTGGTTGTCCACACTTGTGGCCTTTAAACCATTTTGCCTTGCACTGGAAACATAGTTTCAGTCGCTTATACTCTGCCAATTCTTGTGGAGAAAGGTGTACTCTTGGTCTTGCCACTGTTGAATTTGTCTTCCCCCCATCTTGAATTTTCGCCTTATCCACCGGTTGATACCCTGTATACTGAGTTGTTTTATTGTGCGTCGTGGTCGTACGATTAGCACGGTTCTCGAATGGTACTTTTTCTGCCAGAAGTTGACAGAACATGCTAGATTCCATCTTCACCACTGCAGCAATATGATTCCGCAATCCCACAGGTTCTTTCATTTTAATTACTTCTTTCATCTCAGGCTTCAATCCCGTGTAAAACTTACTGATTAAGTTCTCTTCATCCATTCCCTTTACCACGTTGATCAATTCTTCAAATTCACTTACGTACGCCTGTACCGACCCTGTCTGCCTCAATGCTGATAATCTGTTTCTCGGCTCATCGTCCTTTGATTCTGCGAAACGGTCCAACATTCTTTGTTTAAACTGAAACCAGCTGGTGAATGGCTCCTGATCATCCCACGCAAACCAATTCCCGACTGCGCCAATCAGACTCAATGAAATGATCTCCAGTTTCTGCTGCTCATCGTAGCGAGCTGCTCGAAAATATCTTTCAACTCTCGAAATCCAACCATACGGCATAGATCCATCAAACACAGGCACTTCAATCTTTTTTAACAATCTATCTCTAGCCGCAAATGAGTTATGATCGTTCCGATAACCTAACTCTTCTGAACCAGGTTCGTTCCGAGACTGAGTAATCGGTACCTGAGTCTGTGAAGGTGGCGATGATGCTATCCCTTTCCCTCTATCTCCGATCACATGAGATTCCAATCTGTTCAAGATCTGGATCACCGACGTCAGCTCCTTCTCCACCGATCCGATCCTTTGATTGATATCCTTGTTTGAATCTGTTAGCCGTTTCCAACCACCGTAAATCGCCTCCACTCGATCTTGTAGCTCCGACACCGTTCGATCGACGGAATCGATCCGATCGCCTCCATCTTCTAGTAACGCCATCGCCAGAACACCGAGCTCACGCACCAATTGATAGAGTTTAGATCTATAAACTTCTACAATTCGTGATTTCAAACTCAATCCTCAATGTATATCGTCTTCGATTACAACTCAATACGATTTCACTTATAGATCTGAATCTGAGCATCCGCTGGCCTCACCTGCACGGTACTCCTCAAGTCGCAAGACTCAATCCAAATCTATAAGCTACCTCACCTAACGGCCAACAAGCTGGCTTTATACAATTTCGAAAATGCAAAAAAGTTATAAAGACTCTAACTCAAAACAAGTATCTCTTTTTATTTAAAAAGCTCCTGCCACGTCACTCTTTCTCCAACGGCTCCTTGTGCTCTGTTTTCCTCCTCACGTACACCTTATCCATCAGCTTATCAGATTGCTACGAGACAACGAGGCTGAAGTGAGAATAGCAGCAGAGAGGAAAGTGACTTAGTTCTGTCAGCTTTTGAATCTAGAGCTTTCGATTCAGCACATCCTTCCTTGCGTGAAGGTACATTCGCTCAGCTCATAATATTTCTTAATTCCTTGTAAAACAGGCATGTTTGATACCTTTATCTTGTATTAAAAATATTATACATTTTTAATGAAATGATCTACTTAGAAACTGCATACATCAATGTAACTTGTTGATTCATCACATAACCAAAAAATAATAATTTTTTGATAAAATTTTAATATAATATTCATCAAAAAATATATGGATCTATTTTAGTTACCAATTTTAATAACATTTATTTTATGAAAATAAAAATAGTAATATTTAAAATTTTATTCTAATATATTTATCATTTCAGCTCATAAACACTTGAACTGAATTCTATTTTTCTGGTCAGATAAGCTTCTTTGTTAGTATAATGAAGATAACAAAAAGAGACAAGAGAAAAATAAACATTTGTATAGATTTGTGGAGAATGTGGACCAAGGAGACGGGTGTTATATATACTATTTTAAGAATGTATAACTGAAGTTAGGCTTAACTGAAATGTAAGAAATCAAGACAAGTAAAACTTACTAAAAATATGGTGAGACACAAAACTTAATTAATGGAAGAGAAGAAAGAGTTCCGAGAATTAAGTTGGATCTCTGGTTAGAGTTTAAATGCAAGACAACAATGATTTTGTAAGAAGTGTTTCGTTTTGTTCTTCTTGTTTTCCAAAGTTTATCTGAATAGAAGCTTCATTCCTTCCTCCACCTCCATAGGCCTCCTCTTGTCTTTCATGACCATCTAAGAGAAGGCTTTGGAGGAAGGAGAGAAGAACGAAGTTGGTTCTTCCATCGGATATATATATCTTCTTATATCTATCACACTTTTATCTACTTTTTTGATCATATCATTCTTTTAGGAGGAAAAATGGCATCTGAAATCTCTTGGGACGAAATAAAAAAAGAGAATGTGGATCTTGTAAGATCATAACATAGTTTTATTATTTTGATTATCTGATGTATTTTTAAAGAAAAAAAAATTATGAAAATTTTATAATGTTATAATAATTTTTTATGTTGCGTAATATTTTAAGGAGCGGATCCCTGTGGAAGAAGTGTTTGAGCAGCTAAAATGCTCAAAAGAAGGATTGTCAAGCGATGAAGGAAAGAAGAGGCTAGAGATATTCGGGGCAAACAAGCTTGAAGAGAAATCAGAAAACAAGTTGTTGAAATTCTTGGGGTTTATGTGGAATCCACTCTCATGGGTTATGGAGTCTGCTGCAATCATGGCCATTGTTCTAGCCAACGGAGGAGGAAAGCCGCCGGACTGGCAAGATTTCATTGGTATTATGGTTTTACTTGTTATCAACTCCACCATTAGTTTCATTGAGGAGAATAATGCCGGCAATGCCGCTACCGCTCTCATGGCCAATCTTGCACCCAAAACTAAGGTAAAGCAAACTTTGTAACAAAAATGTATACATATATGTATTCATTCTTTTAAAAAAAAGGAGGTTTATTAATGCAATAATAAAAAAAGGTGTTGAGAGATGGAAAATGGGGAGAGCAAGAGGCTGCAATCCTAGTACCGGGTGATTTAATAAGCGTGAAACTGGGTGACATAGTCCCAGCTGATGCTCGTCTTCTGGAGGGAGATCCTCTCAAAATTGACCAATCTGCTCTCACTGGTGAATCACTTCCCGTCACCAAACATCCTGGAGATGAAATATTCTCTGGTTCCACCTGCAAACAAGGAGAGATTGAGGCTGTTGTGATTGCCACTGGTGTCCACACTTTCTTTGGTAAAGCTGCTCATCTTGTCGACACTACCAACAATGTTGGCCACTTCCAAAAGGTAACTAATATTAATTAGAAAAGAACAAAACATTTTTTTTATAGATGCTGACAACAATCATATGTTTTTTTTTTTGTGTTAACAGGTTTTGACAGCGATTGGTAACTTCTGTATATGCTCCATTGGAATAGGGATGCTGATTGAGATCTTAATCATGTACCCTATTCAACACCGCACATATAGAGATGGTATTGATAATCTTTTGGTGCTTTTGATTGGAGGAATCCCAATCGCCATGCCAACGGTCTTGTCAGTAACAATGGCCATTGGTTCGCATAGACTCTCTCAACAAGGTGCCATCACCAAAAGGATGACTGCCATTGAAGAAATGGCCGGGATGGATGTTCTCTGCAGTGATAAGACTGGAACTCTTACTCTTAACAAGCTCTCCGTGGACAAGTCACTGATTGAAGTATTCCCAAGCAACTTGAACTCCGATGCGGTTGTGTTGATGGCTGCAAGAGCCTCCAGAATCGAAAACCAAGACGCCATTGATGCTTCCATTGTCGGCATGTTGGGTGATCCAAAAGAGGTTACTTCTTTTTTTTTTTGTGAAATTTGGTTATAACTCTTTTATCCTTAAGTATGCTGCATTAAGTAAATCTTGATGTGGTGATTATTATATAATAGGCAAGAGATGGAATCAAAGAGGTGCATTTCTTGCCCTTTAATCCTGTAGATAAACGTACAGCCATCACATACATTGATGAAAATGGAGACTGGCATCGGAGCAGCAAAGGAGCTCCTGAGCAAGTAAGGATACTAAGATAGTGATGTAACTTATTTTTATGGTTCAGACATCACATTGCCTTTTTTTTGGTTATTAGATCATTGAACTTTGCAATCTGCATGGAGAAACTAAAAGAAAAGCTCATGAAGTTATCGATGGATTTGCTGAACGTGGGCTTCGTTCCCTTGGAGTTGCTCAACAAGTAAGTACACAGAAATTAATAAAACTCATCACCTAAATAGATTTTGGTTACAATGTTTTTTTTTTTTTGGAATTCAAATGTAGAGTGTACCTGAGAAGAGCAAGGAAAGCGAGGGTAGTCCATGGGAGTTTGTTGGTCTACTGCCACTTTTTGATCCGCCAAGACATGACAGTGCGGAAACGATCAGACGAGCCCTTGAGCTCGGTGTCAATGTTAAGATGATCACCGGTGATCAACTTGCCATTGGTATTGAAACTGGTCGTAGGCTTGGCATGGGAACAAACATGTACCCATCCTCTTCCCTCCTTGGCAATTCTAAGGATGAATCCTTAGTTGGCATCCCTATCGATGAGCTCATTGAGAGAGCTGATGGTTTTGCTGGAGTTTTCCCTGGTAATATATATCTATATATATATATATTATCTATAAAATTCAATTTCTAATTATTATTAGAAACAATATGATCTTATTTAATTCAAATATTCTTAAAATGTGGCTGCTTACACAGAGCACAAGTATGAGATTGTGAAGAAGCTACAAGAGAGGAAGCACATTTGTGGGATGACTGGAGACGGTGTGAACGATGCTCCCGCTTTGAAAAAAGCAGATATTGGTATCGCAGTGGCTGATGCAACCGATGCAGCAAGAAGCGCATCCGACATTGTTCTAACGGAACCAGGACTAAGCGTGATAGTTTCCGCCGTGCTGACAAGTCGTGCAATCTTCCAGAGGATGAAGAACTACACCATCTATGCTGTCTCCATCACAATTCGTATTGTTTTGGGATTCATGCTCGTGGCCTTGATATGGCGATTTGATTTTGCACCTTTCATGGTTTTGATTATTGCAATCCTAAACGATGGAACCATCATGACAATATCTAAGGACAGGGTTAAACCTTCTCCCGTCCCTGATTCATGGAAGCTCAATGAGATTTTTTCCATGGGCGTTGTTCTAGGAACCTACATGGCTCTTACCACAGTGCTCTTTTTCTGGCTAGCTCATGATACTGACTTCTTCAGCGTAAGTAGTAATTAGTAAAACAAATGGAGTATAATATTATATGTTAGTTAGACTTATTTTTTCAAAATTTAAAAATTTCAGAAAACATTTGGGGTGAGGTCCATTCAAGGTAATGAGGAGGAGCTTATGGCGGCTTTGTACCTTCAAGTGAGCATCATAAGCCAAGCACTTATCTTTGTCACCAGATCAAGAAGTTGGTCATTCGTTGAGCGGCCTGGTTTCTTGCTCGTGATAGCCTTTATTGTAGCACAATTGGTCAGAAAACTCTCTGTTACCATATTTACTATCTTTCATTTCGATCTACATTTAATAGTGTTAGCATATGAAACTAACTTTTTTGTTCAACGAACAAGGTTGCTACATTGATCGCCGTGTATGCAAACTGGGAATTTGCAAGGATCCTAGGTTGTGGTTGGGGATGGGCTGGAGTCATATGGTTATACAGTATCATTACTTACATTCCTCTTGACATTCTCAAGTTCATCATCCGTTACTCTCTCACTGGCAAAGCTTGGGATAACATGATCCAACAGAAAGTAAGCCAAAAAGCCAGTAAAGAAAATTATTTAAATCCATGGAGCTTGTGATCTTCATAGATGCATATATTTTTTTTTCAGACCGCTTTCACAACGAAGAAAGATTATGGCAAAGGAGAGAGGGAAGCTCAATGGGCATTAGCTCAACGCACACTTCATGGCTTACCACCAACTGAAGCAATGTTCCATGACAAAAACAACGAGCTCTCTGAAATAGCAGAGCAGGCCAAGAGGCGTGCTGAAATGGCTAGGTAACCAAGTTAATTGATGTTGTCTAATTGATTAGAAAATAAATATTGGATGGATCTACAAAATAACAAAATGTCGTGTCTGGTTTGTAGGCTGAGAGAGCTTCACACTCTAAAAGGCCACGTTGAATCTGTAGTAAAGCTCAAGGGTCTCGACATTGATACCATTCAACAGCACTACACTGTCTAATCGTTTCTTGAGTTACTACTGTCCATGAATCCAAATCAACAAGATGAGCTATGTACTCTACTTATATTGTTTCTAAACTATATGTTTTGATCAAAAAAAAACTCTTATGTAACAAAAAGAGATAAAAACGAGAGATATAATATATTTTTTTCGTTGGATGAATTATAACAAGTAGTTACTGGGAAACAATATTGTTTTGCTTTACAGTTTCCTAAGAACAGGTTTATAGGCGAATTTTAGTATATGGTTCTTCTCCAAAAAATAATAAAAATATAATTGGGTTCCATTGTTTGTTTAAAAAATGGTTCTTCCGTATGCAAAATAACCGCAAAATAAAGAACGTTCTTTTTTGTTTCTTAGACTGTTCATGACTCAATCGATACATGACCGCGGATTAGTCCTTTTAAATTTTTTTTTATTAGACACAAAAAATATAATAAAAAAATCAAATAAAAACTTTGTGCTAAGATTCAGCATTAAACATGCTGTTAGGGATTAATTGATAAGTGTTTAGAACCATACGTATTCAAAACTTTACTATAACTTTTAAATTGATCTAATCTCTATCTATATTTTTTTTTACTTAATTACAACCAAATTTTCTTTCCGGTTAGAGAAACCATTTTTCTAGAGCACTAATTTCTTTGTTCTCTCTCTTCTGATAAAATATTTATATATACATACATGTTTGTGTGTTTCAAAAAAAAATATATACATGTTTGTATACTCGTATTAACTATATATATATATTATATCTCATATATATTAAAATATCTTGTATTTCTGAAAATTTCGGAACGATAAATTATTTAGAGGAATTTACAGAAACCCAACAAAGTTGATCATATATGCAGAAAGAGACTGTCAAACTTAGTTTTTGGCAGCATCTATGAGTACACGTAACCAAATAAGAAAAAGATTTCTCTGCATTTGTCGGTAGAAGCGATTAGGTGGAAAATGGAAAGTGTACTACGTCAATCTATCTGCCATAATTTGAAACAAATTACAAGGATTTGATCGCAGTTATTAAAAAGCGTTAGAGATGTCAAATTTTTCTACAGAACTGAAAGAGATAGCAGCGATACAAAAAAAAATTCACTCTTTGAAGATTCTCTCCATATCACGAGTTCAAAATGCTACTGTTGATTCTTTAGTTAGTACTTCATAATCTTTTCATAGGGAATTGTTTTTATTGATTATTTTATTACAGTCTATCTATCCAAACCCTTTCTTGTTTGGAATATATTTCATTTTTCGAATACACATATTATCATATATACATTAGTAGAATTTTCGAATATAGCCACAAAATAGTCATGGAAGGAGTAGTAAGTAATTTTTTTAATTGTGATTGAATGTATTTAACACTGTAAACATGAATTGTATTTTTAATATGTTTACAGTGTTAAATTCATTCAATCACAATTTAAAAAGAAATACTGTACTTTCTATTCCTACTTTTTTTTCATTCTCTTAAAATTTTTCTTTTAAGCGTGTAAAAAATGAATATCCATTTTATTATAGAGTTACTTTAAATTAGGTATGCAGTATAGAAATCTAATACAGATCATTTTTGTTTACTAATATTCATGTTTGTGTGAGTGTTATATATGTTATTATATTTAAACAAAAAGTAAAATATTTTAGTCAACTAACTAAAAAATATTTTCAATATTAATGATATTGACTAATTTTCAGAATATGATTTTTAATTTGAATTTATATTAATTTACTTATTAAAAATCTCATTTGTCTAAAATAAATACTTTTATATGTAAAATGTTCAAAATAACATGTACTCGTCAAATTTATCTCTCTTAAATTTTCAATTTAAAATTAAAATATTTGTGTAACTCAATTTATTAATTTAATTATTTTAATACATTGTAGAGAATTTATGAGAGTGCTAAATATAATTTATTCACTGTAAACTATATATATAAATTAAATACTAAAATAATGTGACAAAGATTTATTGGCTGATGATAGTTATTACTTAGTTTTTTTTTCTATACAAAAAGTAAAATGCTAAAATGTAAATATATTAGTATAACGAAATTTATTGATTTCATTATTTGTTAAGAAATTATGGTGAGAATAATGATTTTAAAAGTTATATTTGATTTTTTTAAATGAACAAAGAATTACAAAACTTCTAATTAAATGTTTTTTTTTGTTGGAGTAATATATGAAAATTTGCTAAAAATGACCCACAATTTCAATTTGAATGCAAATCTTATCCAAATTCAATCAAATGGAAAAGTAATCTAAAATAGTTGTAAAATATAGATAGCCCGTTATAACCAAACAAAAACCATGTAAATATCTTTATAACTGTATCCTTGAGAATTATTCTCGAAACAATGAAGTCTTCTGAGTAGACTCATAGTTAATTTATAAAATTTTGAAAATAAGTTGCGGAAATTCAATTATGTACATATAACAATTTTAAAATTTTAAGTTTAATAAAATTGTATAGTTAGAAAATAAATGAGTAAATATAGATTGTATGATTTCCATTGGTTTGTCTGATAACATATATTTAAGTAATGTTGTATTTTAAGGTTAAACTTTGGATTCTTATATACGTTTTGAAATGAAAATTTGACACATAAGTGTTAAGTTGTGTATATATGAAGCTCTCTCTCTCTCTCTCTCTCTCTCTCTCTCTCTCTCTCTCTCTCTCTCTCTCTCTCTCCTCCCAACATTGCCATAAACCTCCTCTCTTCTCCCAGCATCACTTGTACCTCTCCCATCACTCCTCATCCTCGACCATGGGTTCTCCTCACTCCTCATGATCACCCCCTCCTCCATTTATTGTGTTCTCGTTTGAATCTCATATGAAACCTTCTTGTTTCATCGCAATCTGAGTTGTCTTTGAGATTTCTTGAAAAAGTGGGAAAATCCTCTGTTTTCGTAATATTTAGCCAAGCATTGAGTCAGAAACTGTTAACTTAAACACCAAATATGTTTTCGATGAAACAAAATGATTGTTATCTTTCTGTAAACTAACATCACAAAAAAACACAATTCATAGGAAAATGATATTTTTTCGAGAAAAGTCGTAAAAATACGTCTGAAATTACCTAACGTGTAAAGTAACCTAACATAAATGACGGTTTGCTTTACTTGGAAAGGAAAAAGGAAGAAAACATGATAATAGAAGATTTCTCAAAGATATAAACTTGAATCTCGATAAAAAGATAAGATCGGAGAAAGTATAGAAGGAAATAAAGATGTGGACTACGGAAAATGGCACTACGACCGACCCTATAGGAGAATATAAGCTAGGAAAGAACTGTGAAGATGGGAGACCGAAAACTTAACTATTCGAAACTCTCTGCAATTAGAAACCTTAGGTTTTATTTTTGTTTGTTTGCTAAAGAGTTGTGACTCACATAGGATGTCTTGGCTTTGGTGCTTATTCTAGTGAATTTGAATAGATTTTCTTACCTTCACTTACTGGACTTTTGTTGTAATCTCGCTTCGTGACAAATGTCACGTACGTCTTTGTTTCTGGGATTCTCTTGCATCTTTTCTGATTAATTCTCTTGCATCTTTTCTGTGCATCTTTTCTGATTAATTTTCGTTGGTTTCACAAAACAAATTTGGTTCCCTAGAAAAGTTATGTTTTTTCTTTATAAATTTTGATTATGCGAGTTTCGGCTTCAATGGTACGAAAAAATGGGTAGGGTCCCTTTAGTTGGCCTAATTCCCACCTGTACAAATTGGTCATGGCAACCGAGGCTGACTTGTTGTTGTTTTTGTTTCCTTCCTAATATTTGCTTCAGACTTGATGTTGGTCCTTCATGGCCTTTAAAAAATATTTCTTGCATCTATTTCTCCTGCTATTGCATGCCTCCAGCTTCTTACCCCTAATGGGCTTTATACCTTCCTGCTTGGTCTTTTTGGGAACATGCTCTGAGCTAAGGCGGGAGAAATTCTGTAGTAAGCAGTAACTGAGTGCGAACTCATAGTCTTATTTTATAAAAATGTAGAGATAGGATGAAATATCCCTGCTTTTTTATGTCATCTTTTTGGTTGCCAGGATCCTGCAGAACGCGTGGCCCGGCTATCTCAGATATTCAGAGTACCTTTGCGGTGCCTAAAACTCGTGGATATATTATTTAGAACCCAAAAGTTTTAGAAACTATCATCTTTTTTTTTTGTTCAACAGAAACTATCATCTTGAAACCAGAAAGTTATGTGATTTTCATACTGGAACACGAAGGTTTTAAGACTTTTATCCTGGAATCCAGAGGTTTTAGGACTTTCTTCCTGGAATCTAAAGGTGTTATGGATTTTTCCTAGAACCCGGAGGTATTATTTACATTCCTCGTAGAACCCAAAGGTATTGTAGAATTTCGTCTGAATCTGAAGGTGTTATGGACTTCGTTCGGGAACCGAAGATTTGTGGACTTTTATCTTGGAACTCGGAGGTTTTGTGGAGTTCATCCTGGAACCGGAGCTTTTGTGGAATTTTGACCTAGAATCCAAAGGTTTTGTGTTTTATGTTTTGTCAAACCTGTCTCTCGTGAGTAAGCCGCTCTTTGAGTTTATACGATATTGTGCTCTGTCTTTGGAGCTAAACAAATAGCAATTTTTAAATGGTGATGCATTTTGCCACTCAAAAGTAGGCAACACTGGCAAATTTCATTCAAAAGTAGGCCACACTGGCAAATTTCCATAATGTATCGACCATGGAGGTGATTGGTTGAAATTATCTCATTGCTTTAGCTTTATTTATTTTTAAATCATTAAATTTTACCAATTATGTTGTAACTTTATTTTCAGTAGTTAAAACCTACATCAAGTTTCTATAATTTTTTACCAATCATGCTTTAACTTTATTTTTAAAGCTATAGCAAAAAGATTAAAGCAACTTTTTTTCTTATGTATTTTAGGTGAAAAACCTAAAGCTTTCTTTATAAGCTGTAGAATTTGTATAATTAAAAAAACTATCTATATTATCAAATAAATTAGATAATCATAATTAAAAACATCTATAAATATTTAATTTATTTTTGGATGTTTTTAAAATTATTGAAATATTTTAAATAAAATAATTATTATTTACATATCACATTTTAAATAACACTAAACTTTGATAATTTATAAAAAATATTAATATAAATTATTTAATTGATAAAAATTAATTATTTTATATATACATTATATATTTTATTTTAAAATATCTACAGCCAATAACTTACAACTACAACAAATTTAACTACATCAAAAATCTTTGCAAAAAAATCTACAGTACTAAATTTACAGTTATAATCAATTTACCTACAGCTAAATTTTTACAGCTAAATTTTTAAAACCACAATCGAACCAATCATCACCTATGTTTCCTACAGATAAGTCATTGCTAGTCTTTGGTTACATGCTAGAGTGTAGTTATATTTATATAAACTATCTAATAAAATTTATCATTAAGTTATAACAGCTTATCGCAAAACACATACGGGAATACTTGAATTGTGGCACTTTATAACTGAAAAAGGTTATAAAAAAAAAATCATATATAAACTGATTGATGACGCACAAAAAAAGACTCCCGAGAATTGTGGTGGGAACAAGGTTAAACCTTTAGAAACCCACGGTCGTAAGAAATTCTCCAAGAAAGTCTCTGAGATCTTAAATTCCTTTTAATTTAGAAAGTTATTAAAAATGCTATTTTTGGTAAGGACAAGCCTAAACTTTGCCAGCTAACTCCCTCAAAAGACAAAGAAAAAATGTCTCCCTTTTTCTAATGAACCCTCAAAAACAATGTCTAACGTTTTGAACAATAAACACAATCCAAGCAAAACAACATTCAAAGACGAAGAGGCAGCACCATACATCATCTGTGTCATAAAATTCTTGAAAAAGAGCAAAACAAAGAACAGCAGCTCCTTTTCTTCTCTTTAACCCATGACTGCTGTTCTATTTCTTTGCCTCCTCCTCCTCCTCCTCTGTTTCTCCTCCTTCACCCCTTCTCTGCAACACGTCAGCGAGTCTGAGCCGCTCATGCGGTTCAAAACCTCGGTGAATATAACCAAAGGGGACCTGAATTCATGGAGAACTGGAACCGACCCTTGCAATGGCAAATGGTTTGGGATCTACTGCCAAAAAGGTCAAACAGTCTCTGGTATTCACGTTACCAAGCTCGGTCTCTCTGGGATCATCCATGTAGATGATCTAAAGGATCTCCCAAATCTAAGGACGATCAGGCTTGACAATAATCAACTTTCGGGCCCACTCCCTCCTTTCTTCAAGCTCCTTGGCCTGAGATCACTCTTGCTGTCAAACAATAGCTTTTCCGGAGAGATCGCTGATGATTTCTTCAAGGATATGCAACAACTTAAGCGCGTGTTTTTAGATCACAACGAATTCACTGGGAAAATTCCTACGTCCGTGATGCAACTCACGGGCCTCGAGGAGCTTCACTTGCAAGGCAACCAGTTCTCTGGTGAGATACCTTTGCTTACAGATGGTAACAAGAGTCTGAAATCCCTCGACCTCTCCGACAATAACCTGGAGGGAGAGATCCCAAAGAGCATAGCAGAAAAAAATACTGTGCAGATGAACTTTCAAGGCAACCAGAAGCTTTGTGGACCGCCGCTGAATATCAAATGCAATAATGATGAACCACCAACAACGTTAGGAAAAGACCCTAACGACGCCACCACCATGAAATCCGTCTTTATGGTCATTCTTTTTCTTTTGATATTCTTGATCCTGGTGGCAATTATAACAAGATGGAAGAAGAAGAGGCAGCCCGAGTTCCGGATGCTCAGCAAGGACCACCTTAGCGACACCGAAAGCAGCGTGGAAGTGCGCGTGCCAGACTCGGTTAAGAAGCCTGTTGAGGGAAGCAAGAAGCGGAGTAACGCGGACGGATCCTCTAAAAAAGGTTCAACGAAAGGTGGTGGAGGAGGAGGAGGAGGAGGCGGCATGGGAGACATTATAATGGTCAACAGCGACAAAGGCTCCTTTGGTTTACCCGATCTCATGAAGGCTGCGGCCGAGGTGCTAGGCAACGGTAGCCTTGGGTCGGCCTATAAGGCCGTTATGGCCAACGGGTTATCCGTGGTTGTAAAGCGGATTAGGGATATGAACAAGCTGCCACGTGATGCATTCGATGTCGAGCTTCAACGTTTTGGGAAACTACGGCATCCTAACGTTCTTACTCCTTTAGCTTATCATTACCGTCGTGAAGAAAAGCTTGTCGTCTCCGAATACATGCCTAAAAGCAGTCTCCTCTACGTTTTGCACGGTACGTACTGCTACGTTTTTTTTTTTTTTCAATTTATTTAGAAGCATACTTTTAAAAAAAAAAATCCTTTAAAGCTAATAATTTGTTTTTTTTTTTTTTTCCTTTTTGCTGCCTTGCATGAAACTACAATCTGTAATGGGGGTTATTTATTTAGTATTTAAAAAAAAAACTATATTTCTCACCTGTCTCATGGGAGACAGTTTATGCAGATTAAGCAAATTGGTTTTCTTACTGACAACAAATGAGGTTAATATTGATCCATTTTTAATGTCTGTTTTTCAAATTTTCAGGAGATCGGGGGACATTTCATTCCGAGCTAACTTGGCCAACAAGGTTGAAGATTATACAAGGAGTCGCACGTGGGATGCAGTTCTTGCACGAAGAGTTTGCGACCTACGACCTCCCCCATGGAAATCTTAAGTCGAGCAACGTTCTATTAAGTGAAACCTATGAGCCACTGATCAGTGACTACGCATTCCTCCCGCTTCTTCAGCCTGACAACGCCTCGCAGGCGTTATTCGCTTTTAAATCCCCCGAGTTCGCTCAAAACCAGCAGGTTTCACCAAAATCAGATGTGTATTGCCTCGGAGTTGTCGTTTTAGAGGTCATGACGGGGAAGTTTCCTTCGCAGTACCTAAACAACGGTAAAGGTGGGACAGATATCATTGAATGGGTGCAATCTTCTGTTGCGCAGCATAAAGAAGAAGAGCTTATTGATCCAGAGATATCGTCGAGTAATACTGATTCGTTGCAACAAATGGTGGAATTGCTGCGGATCGGCGCTGCGTGTATCGCAAGTAATCCAGATGACAGGGAAAACATGAAAGAAATTGTTACAAGGATAGAACGAATTACAATTTGACGAGGTTTTAAAGATAAAAGTAAAAAGCCTTTGGAGTCTGTAGATAAACAAACATAAGAGGAAAGGTATGTTCTATAAATAGGAGTGAAGATAATTTATGTGTTCATTAGGAAGAGGCAAAGAGAATACAACCTTTTTCTTCCTTTTTTCTATATCATAGAATTTTTTCCCGTTTTCTTTGTCAGAAGACTAAAATCGTATTAGTCGTTTATTTTTGAAGGAACATTGCTGTTTGTAAATCCATGTTTTGTGTGTTTATACAATGAACTTTTACCAGTACCGGTCTAAATTTTTTGAATGTACACACATTTTAAAATACGTTTTATATATTTATCTACTATAATAAACAGTTGTTAAGAGAAAATCAAAATTAAATTTTTTTAATATCACATAAGTTGTTTAAAAATAAAACAAAAACAGTTTAAATTTTGGTAAAATTGATTCGTCATTCGTGTTCAAGTTTACAGAACGATAGGAAGAAGGAGACAATATGTCGTATCGCTTCCCCCGACCATGGTTATTGATAAAACAAGAGGTCTTATCTTTAGTCTACTACCATATAAGTATTTGCTAGTATGCATGGTTAGTTGGTTTGATAGCAGCAGTAGAGGTGGAACGTCGTGGTTCTTGGCTGTCTTTCTATTGGTAGTGACCGCATAGATTTTTCTACTCAAGTTGATTGTTCCTTCTATCAAGGATGTCATCTTGATTTTAAGGAGCGTCATCATGGAAGATGTTTGGATTTAGAGCTGCACTCCACGTGGGGGTTGCCTATGTACCCTTGGTGGTGGTCACACTCAAAGCCATCCGTACTTCATATTATGAATCTATGATGGGCGCATAGCCTAAGTGGGTGTGTGGCATTATAGTTGATTGGAATCATCTAGTTTATAAGGCGCATGGCCGGATCAGATGATACACTTACCGATATGTTTCATGAGCATATTGTCGTCCTAATTATGAGCAGGAGGTCAGAGTCTAAGCCAATAAATAGATTCGTGGAGTGTTATCATGAATAGAAATATTGTCTTGTTGATAGTGATAACAAAGATCAGCCTATTATGCGTATGTCGATGAAGATGATTTTATGGGTGTGTCTTTCTACTTTGGCAGCTGTAATCTTGTCGAATGAATGACCTCTTTAGTTGGACACAGTGGGATTTCTTTCTCATGGTTAGGAGGTTCGTATTTATATCTGAAGGTCAGGTAAATCTATTAAGAGTAAAAAATATTCATGTACATCCTTAAATAATAAAATAATTGTTTTTCTCATACAAGTTAAATTAATATTATATCAAAAACAATACAATCAGATATTTTATGAAAATAATTTGTTACAAAACAAATTTGATGTTAAAATACATAGCTCAAAAGATTTGTATTGTGGTGTTTGCTTGATTGCACATAATCTTGATAATTTGGATGAGGTCTGCAAAGAAAAAAGTCTGCAAATGAAGTCTATAGGGGTAGAGGATAAGAAAATGTGATCCAAAATACTAAAATAAACCATATGGAAAATATTTGAAACTAGATTTTATATGCTGAAGTAAAAATGCATATACAAAATTTATAGATTTGTAACAAAAAGATAAATATGGATGTTGATAAATTGTTTAACAAAATTTTGTCAAATTAAACTCTTATATTTTATTTTATTTTATTTTATCAAGTTTGGTGTTTTGAGTTGGAGTCATTAGGAAAACAGAAATGATAACGATAAAGGAAGGTCATGAATTGTTGTTGTAAATATATAGGAGAGGAAGAAGAGGAAGAAGACAAGTTCAAGCAGCTTTGAGGAACTTCAAGGTCTCATCAATGTGTTTCTCAGGCTGGAACTGGTTGTTGTAGATGAGCTGAACGACACCGTTTTTGTCAAGAACATAAGTCTGTCTCCCTGGCAATGCCCCAAACAGATCTCCTGGCACTCCCCAATCTTTCCTCACCTTATTCCCTTCGTCACTCAACAATGTGTAAGGAAGCTTGTATTTGCTTGCAAAAGCCTGCAGCAATGTTTAAAAACTCCGGCCGGTTTTAGATTCAGAAATCAGAGCTTTTTTTTAAAAAAAGGAAATGTTGTTACCTTGTGAGAAGCAGAGTCATCACCACTTATGCCAATGACCTCTGCGCCGGCCTTCTTGAATTTCTCATAAGAGTCTCTGAACGCACAAGCCTATTTGTACAAAAGTAAACCATAAAATCACCAAAAATCGGATCAGAAGAAACTAAAAACAAAGAAAAGACCTGCTTGGTGCAGCCAGGGGTTTCATCTGCAGGGTAGAAATATACAATAACAGGCTTCCCTTTATACTTCTTCAGGCTCACCGGCTTTCCGTTTTGATCCTTTAGTGTGAAGTCTGGTGCAGTCTGCCCCTTGTTAACCTGCTAACCAAAAAAAAAAAAAGAATCAATAGTACTCATGTGCTAGCTAGCTCTTCATAAAGAAGACAAGAAGAGTTCACAGATGGCCTAACGTATATTGGTCATTTGATGAAACATATTCAGAAGCATTCTAGAATTTAGTTGACTTGAATGTTTAATGTCTCAAAAACAAGCCCCGATCACAATTTTCTTTATTAGAATTCAGACCCAAAGACTCAATTTTTACATCTTATGTTTCTTCAAGAATCTTACTTCCGCAACCAAAATTTCGATTCTTGTAAGTTTGTAACAGACTTTAGCACATAAATCTCAAAACTTTAATACATTTCATACCTTCATCGCGTGCTAATTATTTTAATCATGCAACACCTAAAGTCCGTCTTAGCAGAGATGTAGCATAACTCAAGAAACCTATGTATATAATGTTTTGAAATATAATGACTTAAATCACAGAACTCGTCACCCAATCGTAGCCAATAAAACATCTATCAATAGGATATGGGAAGATTCGTCAATGTACCTTCGCAAAGACACAGCTTTTGAAAGAACGGGGAGAGAGGGGAGAGAGAGAGGTGGAGGGAGAGAGTCTGAGACCAAAGAAGTTAGATTCTGATGATTTTGTGGGAACTGGAAATTGGGTTTTGGTGAGAATGGTGTTTCTGTGAGGTAGAGAGTGCAGTGTGGCCTGACTAGAGAAAGTGAAAATAGAAGAAGAAGCAGCCATGTCTTTTTGCTCTCTATCAAGACGTCTGCCACTGCTCCGTGCACTTCCTTCAGATAATTGTGAAATGGAAGAGGATGATAAAAAAAAATGATGAAGATAGGGAAAGATTGGTGTCTGTGGTAACACGTCGTCACTGTGCATCCAGGTTCCAACGTTTTTTCGTTTTATTGATGGGCTTTTATTGGGGCACTAACTTTAAAATACCCCCAATAACTGATAAAATTTAAGGGTGGCGTTCATATACCCATTCGGATTCTGTTCAGATATATTCTGCTTTTGGATTTTTAGGGTCAAAGATTTCAATCTCATTCATGTATTTCTAAATTCGGTTCGGGTTCGGTTAAATCATTTAAATTATTTTAAAATTTTAAAATTCATGATATACTTTAAATTTCTCAAAATCTATAAATAAAATAATATATTACAAACAAATTTGAATAACATATATCAAAATACCTAAACTCAACATATAAATTTGTTTGGTTTGAACATTTGGATTGAGAATCAATAAGTTGTTTAAGTATTTTGGTGTTTAGAGTATACTTTAGCTATTTTAGACATTTACTTTTGATTATTTATATATATTTTCAAATATTTTGGAAAACGTAAAAGTATCTTATATATTTTGTTTTTATATACATTAAATCTGAAAATAATTAATATATTTAGGTATATAAATCTGTTTCAGATATATTCGGGTACCCGAAATATTTCGGTTTGGGTCGGATTTGGTTCTTCAAATACCAAAATTTTGAACCCGTTCAGATATTTAATGAATTTTGGTTCGGATTCGTTACTATTTTTTCGAATCGAGTTCGGTTCGATTATTCAGATGCGGATTTTTTGCCAGCCCTAATAAAAAAATTTTTACTAACCTCCACAATTCTAATTATTCACTTCCTTCGTAGCCCTCATCTTTTCTTTTTCTTTTCTTTTTTTTCCTTTTTCTTTTTATTTTGAACACTTCTAATATCTGAGTCCCATATCATTTTCTTTGAATAAATATTACATGGACTCCATAAACATCTCCTTTTTCTTAACACTATATTCATTCCATTAAGAACCAAAGGAGATACATTGTTAGAATACATTGATAGAAGACTTTAAATTTTCAAAGCCAAAGCTCCATAACATTAAGTTACAAAAAAACAACTCCATAACATGAGAGACTATAAACCCACCACTTGGGAGCCAAAACATACACTAAGTTTTAACAAACTAGAGACCAACAAAAGCAGAGACTACATTTATAAAACAAGGCAAGAAATAGAATCATACAAGAAGGGAGAAAAGAGACATAGAATATCACACAATATCGATTTATTCGTCCGATCCATACCGAAGCTCACTATACTGCTCTGAAACATACCATAAGCCACGAATACAGCCGCAAGGAATCAACAGACGGAGACATGGAACCAACACTTTAACCATCGAAACCCACATCAAAGTGCAAGAGAGCCGAAACTCCTTTTCCTTGAGAATGAGCCAGAGATCCGTAACCCAAGAGGCACAAAACAAATGAAACAAAGGAAAGAATGAGCCTCAGGATCTATACCAAAGCAAACAATACAAAGGAAACACAATAACCACCACCAAATTAAAGAGACCTAGATCCAACACCAACACCAACTGCCATGCGAATGCTAACATATGGTGTTGCAGTTAATGCAGTCGACAAAGAGGTACTACATCATTGGAATGCTTGCGTTGATCGATAAAGAAACCACACAATTGTATGAACTGGAGTATCTCAGAGCTGCAAATCAAGAGAACCTGTAAAGAATTGCATGTTAGTGAAATGTGAGAGTTTTAGGTAGAGATGTTAAAATGGTAAAACCCACCTCATTTAAACCCACCCCGTTTAAAACTCATTCCATTTAGAACCCATATCCGTTTAGACCCATATAAAAATAGGCCTATTAGAGCTATCCATTTAGAAACCGTTAAATTTACATGTACCCATTTAAACCCATTTAGACCCATTTAAACTATTATTTTGATGATTTAATTTTGAATTGTTTTAACATTATCATCTCTTAACAAAATAATTAAATCAAACCCAAAATTAAGTTTTTTCGCCCAAAAATGAAAAATCAAGTTTTTCCGACAAAACCTTAAAATCGAGTTTTCCCGTCAAAACCGCAAGTTCGAGTTTCCCGCCAAAAGCGCAAAACCGAGTTTTCCCGCCAAAAACACAAAACCGAGTTTTCCCGCCAAAACCGTAAAATCGAGTTTTCCCGCCAAAACCGCAAAACCGAGTTTTCCCGCCAAAAACGCAAAACTGAGTTTTCACACCAAAACCATAAAATCGAGTTTTCCTGCCAAAACCATAAAATCGAGTTTTCCCGCCAAAAACACAAAATCGAGTTTTCCCGCCAAAACCATAAAATCGAGTTTTCCCGCCAAAACCATAAAATCGAGTTTTCCCGCCAAAACCGCAAAACCGAGTTTTCCCGCCATAACCGTAAAATCGATTTTCCCGCCAAAACCGCAAATCGAGTTTTCCCGCTAAAAACACGAAACCGAAGGAGATCGAAGGAGACGATGGATTTCCCCTTAACCAAATGTTTCAAAATCGAAGGAGATCGAAGGAGACGATGTGGTTCCTCTTAACCAAACGTTTCAGAATCGGAACTTTTCTCCCTTTTGATCGAAGGAGATCGAAGACGATGAAGAAATTGTGATTTGATCGAAGGAGAAGAAGTTGCGTGGAAGAAAAACTCTTAAACAAACGACAACGTTTAAGTTTTTAAAAAAAACATAAATGGGTTAAATGGATTCCCATTTATTTTAGAGAAAACCCATTTATTAAATGGGTCTTAAGAGTGTTACCATTTAAAACCCAACTAGTTAAATGGATATAAATGGGCATTTATTTTTTTTAAACCCATTTAGGCCTGTGGGCTTCAAACCCATTTTAACATTCCTAGTTTTAGGGGATGATAGGGAGTATTGATTGCATGCACCGGAAATTGAAAAATTATCCGATGGCATGGGAAGGTTAATTTAATAGGGGAAATAAGGAAACCACCACTGTTGTACTTGAAAGATATAAATGTTTTAGATCGTTCTGTGGTGTTTGATGATGTTGAACAAAGAAATACTCTAAGAGTAAACTTTTTCGTGAACCAACGTCCGTATGACATGGCATATCATCTAGTTGTTGATATCTATCTTTCTAATCCTATTTTCGTCAAATCAATCCAACTTTCTCTAAGTGAACCAAATAAGTTATTTGCAAAACATCAAGAAGAATGTCAAAAAGACATCAAACGTGCATTTGGAGTGTTACATGCTTTGATTCATAATCACTCGTGAACCAGCTTGCATGCGGGACATAATATATTTGCTATTATTATATAGTCATGTATCATATTGCATAATATGACTGTTGAGGATGGAAGAGTACATATGCTTAACATTTGACTGATTATGATCAATCTGAGGCAAAATGGTTATAGTACACCACATCTATTTTCAACTTAGGTGTTATACGTATTTGTAAATCATGTGTATACTAGATATAAATTACGTGATTCAAAACTACATCAAGAATTTCAAGCATATCTAATCAAACACATATTCGCAAAATTAAGAATATTTCATAATAAAAATACTTTAAATTATTAAGATTTTTATTGTTTGTGAATTGAATATCAATTATAATACATATTTTTATTTGTTATTTTTTGTGCTTGTATTTTTTATAACTCAAGTTTCATAATTTTATTTGTTTGAATGATATTAATTTTAATATTATTATTAGAAAATTAGTTAAAAACTTAGATAAAAAAATTATTAAAATTATGTTATTTTAATTATTCAAATTAATCACGATCAACATTATTATTAATAATATAGTAACTAAATTATAAAAGATAAAAAAATTTGAATTAAAATTGGTGGGATATAATGTTGAATTTTATTAAATAAAACCATTATAGAGGTCAAATATGAAATATGTGTTGAATAATTAGGTAAAAAGAAAAATGATGTGAAATATTTTTTAAAAAGATGGTGAAATTTATTCACCATTGTGAATAATTAGAGAATGATACTCCTCCTACCTCGTTAATGTAGTGAGTGAAGCCACGATCGTACACGTGGCACGTGAAGAACTCTGATCGATCTGCGACCGTTCAGTTCAAAAACAAAATTCAGGAGGAAAAAGCAAAAAGAAAATATAAAAAACGAAAAGAAAATAGTTTCCGTTGCACATCTCTTTCCTCTCCTCTGATTCTGAAATCCCCAAACTTCGTCTTCTTCTATCGTCGATCGATTTTCTCAGTCTCCAAAGATTCTCTTTCTTCCGCCACAGCCGCATTTACCATCCGTAAGTGATTGTACAGATTCTCTTTCTTTCTTATTTCCTTTCAGGTGATTGATTATATATTCGATTTTCTATGTTCATAGGGTTTCTATTTTAGTCTTTCGAACTGATCTAACAGTTAGTGATGAATCAACGATTTTCTGGTGAATGGAGTGGGGAAAAGAGTGTTCGTATCAAAACGTATTGTAGATTTGTTACATCTAAGGCCTGCTGATAAGTTTCCTAATTTGATCTGAGTTACTGTTGACTATCTTGAATCGGTGATGACGTGATCTTACCAAACCGGGTATATTAGATTGATGCTAGTCAATATTCAAACATGCTTCATAAGTTTCTTGATTATGTGATTGATAAGGTTTGCCCAATCATTGTATCGGTAACATCTTATTTTGGTTTGAGTTGTGTGTAGAAAAGAAAATGATGGGACTGCCCAGGACGCCTTCAAGTAAGATAAACAGGGCCAATCCGTCTACACCTGGTGGTTCCAGAGTTACAGAGGAGAATATACTTGTCACTGTTCGGATGAGACCATTGAACTCGAGGGAACATGCCAAATATGACCTCATTGCTTGGGATTGTCCAGATGATCACACCATAGTTTTTAAAAATCCCAATCCTGAGAGATATGCAGCAAAATATTCATTTGGTATTTCATTAGGATCTCATTGCTTTTCCTTTCCCTGTATATAATAAATCTGTTAATAATTATCTTCTCTGCTTGACTTTTCATGAACTATAGACAAAGTATATGAGCCCACGTGTGCAACTCAGGAGGTTTATGAAGGTGGTTCAAGGGATGTCGCACTTTCTGCTTTAGCAGGAACCAACGGTAATTAAGCAGATATCGAATATCTTCCTTTTTGATAAAGCCTTAGTTTTAGAGATGTGAATTGTTTTCTCTCTCTATCGCAGCAACCATTTTTGCATATGGTCAGACCTGCAGTGGAAAGACCTTTACAATGAGAGGGGTCACGGACAGTGTAGTTAAAGATATATACGAGCATATAAGAAAAGTGAGTGACAAATTTAAGGTCCCTATCCCTTGGTTTGTTTACAAAATGATATAGATCTACTCAAATCTATGCAGACTCAAGAAAGGAGCTTTGTCTTGAAAGTATCAGCTTTGGAAATCTATAATGAGACTGTGGTTGACCTTTTAAATCGTGATACTGGGCCCCTTCGACTGTTAGATGATCCAGAGGTATGTAAAGGGTCGGAAACATTATATTGAATGCTGAAAGAGGCATCCATTATCTTGGCTAGATTGAGAATGTTGTCTACCTTGCAGAAAGGAACCATTGTAGAAAATCTGGTTGAGGAAGTGGTTGAAAGCAGGCAACATTTAGAGCATTTAATTGGCATTTGTGAAGGTAAATCCTTCCTATCAAAGTATCACTGTTGTTCTCAATTCTGGGTGCATACACCTAACACCTTGGCAGCTACACAAATTAGTGATAGATGAACGGAGTAACTCAAAGCCTCGAACTCTTTTGACAGCATGTATAATATGTGACACATTTTTTTCTCCAATCAGGCGTGGTATCTTCATTTGCTTTCTTGTTATGTGATTTTTTCAGGTCAAAGGCAAGTAGGTGAAACGGCTTTGAACGACAAAAGTTCAAGATCTCATCAGATTATTCGGCTGGTATGATTTATTCTCACGCATGATAGAATTAACTATACATTCTCTTATGTTTTACGCATGAACAAGATAGAGGTGGATAACTATTGGTTTTCTGTTAAACAGTAACATTATCTCATGTTCTCTGCTTTTGATATTCAGACCATTCAGAGCAGTCTAAGGGAAATAGCAGGCCGTGTGCAGTCTTTTATGGCAACTTTGGTACGCCATTTTATTATGTTTTGGCTAAAGCTTCACTTGGCATCTAAGATACTAAGACACTCTAATTGGTGCAGAATCTTGTTGATCTTGCTGGAAGCGAACGTGCTTGTCAAACAAACGCAGATGGTCTAAGATGGAAGGAAGGGAATCATATTAACCAAAGCTTACTGACACTTACGACAGTTATTCGAAAGCTGAGGTAAGAAATAATAACACATGATTGTCTTCGGGAACGTCTAAACTATATTTTAACTTGATGTAACACATTCGTTTTTGTTTTTGTTATTGTTATTGTTTGGATGTAGTTCTGGAAAAAGAAGTGATCACATACCTTATAGAAACTCAAAGCTTACAAGGATTCTGCAAAATTCACTTGGCGGAAATTCGAGAACTGCAATAATATGCACAATTAGTCCAGCCCTGAGCCACGTTGAGCAGACGAAAAAGACGCTTTCTTTTGCGTCCAGTGCAAAGGAAGTCAAAAACTGCGCTAAAGTAAACATGGTATGTCCTCTGGCTACAAACGCCAATAGTGCCTGATCATATACTTACATTAAATAAAAAAGGGTTTGCTTGTTCTGGCTGACAGAAAACGTACCCTTCTGCTGCTATTCATTTCTGAGATTTGATTCTAGCTGATTTTTCTATTTTTATTTGGGTATAGGTGGTCTCAGAAAAATTACTGTTGAAACATCTGCAGCAAAAAGTAGCCAAACTCGAATCGGAGTTAAGAAGCCCAGAGTCAAGTTCATCTACCTGCTTAAAGTCTCTGTTAGTTGAGAAAGAGATGAAAATCCAACAGGTAGAGAACTTTATTGTCAAAAAAGGAAACATTAAGTTTAAAGAGGTCACCTGCGATAATTAATTCATGTTAATCTAAATGCAGATGGAAACGGAGATGAAAGAGTTAAAGCGTGAGAGAGACATTGCAAAATCTCAGCTTGAAGTAGAAAGAAAAGCAAAGGAGCAGAAGGTATGCGGCACGGATATGAGATACCAAAATTTTCTAGGAAATGCCTGTGTAAATGATTTCAGGGGTCAAATGAGTTTTTGAACCGTTTTCTCAGGTAGCAAGGTGTCTTTCCTACCAAGAGTCCACTCCAAGCAAATCTGTTCCTAAAAGCCGCAGAACAGATAATGTGAGGCAGTCCCTGACTTCAGCGGATCGAACAGCGCTAGCCCAAGAGATCCGTTTGCTTGAGAAAAATCAGAAGAAGTTAGGCGAGGAAGCAAACCAAGCGCTAGATCTTATTCACAAAGAAGTGACATCTCACAAACTGGGTGATCAACAATCTGCAGAAAAATTTGCGAAAATGCTCTCAGAAATCCGTGACATGCAGAAGAGCAACCTTATACCCGAGGAAACTATAGTTGGTGATAAAGCCAACTTGAAAGAAGAGATAAACCGGCTCAACTCTGAAGAAATTGCAGCTATGGAGAAGAAGCTTGAGACTGTTCAGAAATTTATTGACACGCTTGCGACGTCTTATCAGACAGATGAAGAGACTCCGGAGTTCAGGACCCAGATGAAAAAGAAGAGAGTTCTTCCCTTTGGATTAAGTAATAGTCCAAACTTACAGCATATGATCCGGGCACCATGTTCACCTCTTTCGTCTTCTGGGACTGAAAACAAGGCTCCTGTCGTTTCTGCTAGTGATACTCGAACCCCCTCAAAGGAAGGAACCCCTCCTGTATCATCACGACAAGCGAACTCAGTCGATGTTAAGAGAATGAAGCGTATGTTTAAGAATGCTGCGGAAGAAAATATACGTAACATCAAAGATTATGTTACTGGATTGAAAGAACGTGTGGCGAAGCTTCAATACCAGAAGCAGCTTCTTCTTTGCCAGGTCAGTTTTGTAAACTCTTGACTGGTCCTCCTCGTACATGTGGAAGGCAATAATAATATCAAATCAGTAACTCGGAAGCTTTTTCATATCTCTCTTAGGTGATAGAACTGGAGGGAAACGAGACAGCTGAGTCCGATGAGTCTCAAATGGAATGGCCCTTGTCTTTTGAAGAGCAGAGAAAGCAAATCATTATGTTATGGCATCTTTGCCACATCTCAATCATCCACAGGACGCAGTTCTACATGCTGTTCAAAGGAGACCCAGCTGATCAAATCTACATGGAAGTAGAGCTCCGCAGGCTGACGTGGCTCGAGCAGCACCTGGCCGAGTTGGGAAACGCAAGTCCAGCGTTGCTTGGCGATGAACCAGCAAGCTACGTAGCATCAAGGTAACCCCTAGTTCCTCTTTTTTTTTTTGTCTGTCTTCGTTTTCTCTGGACTGAGTTGAGAATCATATGTTGGTTGGCGCAGTATAAGAGCACTGAAGCAAGAGAGAGAGTATTTGGCAAAGCGGGTAAACACGAAGCTAGGAGCAGAGGAAAGAGAGATGCTATATCTGAAGTGGGACGTAGCGCCTGTGGGAAAACAGAGGCGACAACAGTTGGTCAATAAACTGTGGACAGATCCTCACAACACGGAGCACGTGAAAGAGAGCGCAGAGATCGTGGCTAAGCTTGTGGGGTTCTGTGACTCGGGGGAGAACATAAGGAAAGAAATGTTTGAGCTCAACTTTGCGTCTCCTGCGGATAAGAAGACATGGATGATGGGTTGGAACTTCATCTCAAATTTCTTGCATCTCTAAAGCCAACTCGTAGCTCTCAACACCTCTTAAGGTTCTTCCTTTTTTTTTTGTTTCTGTAAATCCTTTAGATGAAACTTATTTCATTTTAAATCCTGATAATATCTTTTATCTTGAAATCATCAAATCAAGGTGAGTTTGTAAGCGAGATGTCTGATTTCAAGGTGAGTTTGTAAGCAAGATGTCTGATTTTTTTAGTTTTTCCAGTTCATACATGAGCATAGCAATATCATTGCTAAACACAAATTTTCAAGCTGAGATATAAATGGCCCACTTGGATCAATTTAGGATTGTATATTTGTATGGACTCAATTTTTTTTTTTTTTTTTTGACAACGTATGGACTCAATTTGAATGAGAAAAGTGATGGATGTGAAAAATAATACTCTCTTTTTTTACGAAGAGTATTATTTTGACACCTTTTTTACACAAAATGTTGTTTTAAAATGCAATTTAGATATATTTAAAAGGGCAATTGTCCAAAATAGCACATTTTAAAGTTTATATCACAAAAATAGCATGGGAAGGGGAAAGTCACAAAAATAAAATTCATTAATGGATAAAATGTCTCTTATACCCTTGTTTTATAATTAATAAATTAAACAAAAAAAAACAAAATAAAAAAAACATCTCTTTCTCTTTGTTTTTCGACCTTCTACCTCTCACGGAGACGTCGATCTCTCACGACGGTGAATCTTTTCCGTCGAAGAAGACTGTCATCATCTCAATCAACTCCGGCAACGATGAGCACTGTCATCAACTCCAGCGACGACGAATACTGTCATCATCTCCGACGAAAACATGAAACTTTGATTATATTCTCTCCGCTCTCTCTCTCACGACGGTGGTACGACGACGGCGAAATCCCAATCAACTCCGGCGACGACGAGCACTATCATCAACTCTGACGAAATCACAAAGCTTTGATTCTCCAACGTCATCTCGGTATGATTCCAAAGTCTGGAGTTTTGAGATTCAAATATGAGGCTTCAATCTTCAATGATAATGATTTGAGAACTAAAAAGTTTGTTTTGTTGTATTAATTGAACAGATATAACAAAGCAATTCATGATTCACTTTGAGCAATACAAAAGCTAAGGTAATCCATCTTATCTTCTCCAAAAGTTTATATCTTGATGGGATTTGGTTATGCCCTTAACATGTTCAATAGAATGACAAAGCCTTTCTGTGTCATTTTTAAAGCACTGATTAAGAAATATGATTAATGATCCTCTTGAGCTGTGTTGAATAGTCAGGTCTTGCGATTATCTCCTGGCCTCTTGCCATCATTGATGCTGCTCTTACTGCCTTAAGCTTAGCTTTCCTAAGTGACAAATTATTTTGATTTCTTCTTTTATATCCTTACTTACATATTCATTTGTTGTTTGTTTGCATCTATTAAATGTGTTTAGGAAATATTGCTTATGACATTGTTAGTCTCTTGTGCTTGTGAAACTTTGTAGTATTTTTAAAAAAATAAGAAAGAATTTGTGTAGTTTCAGGAAAGCCTTCCAGAAAATCGGATGGTAACAAAACTGAAAAACTTTTTGCTTGGTGTCTTGTTCTCCTTAAGCATGTTGATATCTTTGGTAGGCTCGTGAATTTGCTTATGACATTGTTGGTCTCTTTTGCTTGGACTGTAACTAAATCTTAAGATTGTATAGTCCAAAAATTATATATGCAATCTTAAATTGTAACTAAATCTTCTAAAACAAGTAAAGCAAAACAAGTAATCTTGGTACATGTTTACTTCTTTTTCATAGTCTTCTATGTGTTTAGTGGTCTTTGATTATACTTGACCTGTTTGACGTCTTTGTATTCATTTATTGGAGAGTAGTAGTGGATGACGTATCTTCCAATTTTTGGCTTTCTGATTTGAAATTGAAATAACAGAAAAAGACTTTTGATTTGCATCTTTGATTGTTGTACTTGTGTGGCTAGAATGATAATATTATAGTGATAGCGTTCGTTTCCTCTCGAAGACAATACCGACAAATCTGAGGGAAAGCAAGCATGAAGTTTTTGCTGCTTGGAGGATTGGCCGAAGCTCTGCACACGTGACTATGCTGGTGTGTATGAAGCTATTTGTGGTTATGATTGGAGTCCGAAGCTAAAGATATGCTTGCTGCATTCTTAGGTTCTTTTTTCTCTGTTAATACCTTTTTAGCTAGTATGGCATGGTTTTTTGAACTAAAGCTTTCTGACAGATTACTATGAAACATTGTAAAGTGATTGTTAACTCTTATATAGTCTTAATTTTTGATCTACATATTGACTGATTACTATAAAACATCCTTTTTTATAAGCAGCACCACTTTTGCATTTACAAGACATCATTTGTTCAATGCCTGGCCTTTAAATCGCACCTCTTTGGTTATGTAAAGAAAAGTGAGTTTATTTATTCACAAAGATAAATATATCTTATTTTGGATACCATTTGTCATATTCAGGATGATTTCCAGAAAATTAAAATGAGTAAGCATAGGCCATTACTTAAAAAAAAGGATAAATTGTGAAAGCACAAGGATTGAACCCGAGAACGCACCTCTTTGGTTATGTAAAGAGAAGTGAGCTTATTTATTCACAAAGATAAATATATCTTATCTTGGATACCATTTGTCATATTCAGGATGGGTTTCCAGAAAATTAAAATGAGTAAGCATAGGCCATTACTTAAAAAAGGGATAAATTGTGAAAGCACAAGGATTGAACCCGAGAACTCACCTCTTTGGTTATGTAAAGAAAAGTGAGCTTATTTATTCACAAAGATAAATATATCTTATCTTGGATACCATTTGTCATATTCAGGATGGGTTTCCAGAAAATTAAAATGAGTAAGCATAGGCCATTACTTAAAAAAAGGATAAATTGTGAAAGCACAAGGATTGAACCCGAGAACGCACCTCTTTGGTTATGTAAAGAGAAGTGAGCTTATTTATTCACAAAGATAAATATATCTTATCTTGGATACCATTTCTCATATTCAGGATGGGTTTCCAGAAAATTAAAATGAGTAAGCATAGGCCATTACTTAAAAATGGATAAATTGTGAAAGCACAAGGATTGAACCCGAGAACTCACCTCTTTGGTTATGTAAAGAAAAGTGAGCTTATTTATTCACAAAGATAAATATATCTTATCTTGGATACCATTTGTCATATTCAGGATGGGTTTCCAGAAAATTAAAATGAGTAAGCATAAGCCATTACTTAAAAAAGGGATAAATTGTGAAAGCACAAGGATTGAACCCCATAACGCACATCTTTGGTTATGTAAAGAAAAGTGAGCTTATTTATTCACAAAGATAAATATATCTTATCTAGGATACCATTTGTCATATTCAGGATGGATTTCCAGAAAAATAAAATGAGTGTGTTTTCTTGCATAAGTCTGTTTCCCGAAGAGAATCAAAAGCGTGTAAGGAATGTTAAATCATCCTTATTCAGGATGGCTATCCTAAAATGTAATTCAATCTTCAAAAAAAACATAATCAAAATCTATAAGAAATTTCATTGGTTATAGAAATCACCAAATATAGTTCATTGTTTACGAAATAGAGAACACATATCAAACAGAGAACATTAAAATATGATAGCTTGAAGCATTTTCAATAACTATATCAAGAAAATGTTAAATGTGGTATCATTATAATACACATATATTATATAGGATAGCTTTTGGCACTTTCAGGATGGGTTTCCAGTAAAATAAAATGAGTGTGTTTTCTTGCATAAGTAAACATGCTGTCATGACCAGAAGCAAAGGCCATGACAGCATATTTTCGAAGAGAATCATAGCTTTTGGCACTTTCAGGATGGGTTTCCAGTAAAATAAAATGAGTGTGTTTTCTTGCATAAGTAAACAGGCTGTCATGACTAGAAGCAAAGGCCATGACAGTATATTTTCGAAGAGAATCAAAAGCATGTAAGGAATGTTAGACAGTCCTTGTTCTGGATGGCTATCCTGAATTGGAACTTAATCTTCCAAAAAAAAAATAATAATCAAAATCTATAAGAAAATTCATTGGCTATAGAAATCACCAGATAGAGTTCATTGTCTACAAAATAGAGAACACATATCAAAAATAGTACACTAAAATAGGATAGCTTGAAGCATTTTCAATAATTATATCAAGAAAGTGTTAAATGTGGTATCATTATAAAACACATATGTTATATATGATAGGTTTTGACACTTTCAGGATGGGTTTCCAGAAAAATAAAATGAGTGTGTTTTCTTGCATAAGTCTGTTTTCGAAGAGAATAAAAAGCGTATAAGGAATGTCCTTGTTCATGATGGCTATCCTGAATTAGAACTTAATCTTCCACAACAACATAATCAAAATCTATAAGAAAATGCATTGGCTATAGAAATCACCAAATAGAGGTCACTGTCTACAAAACAGAGAACATGGAAATAGGATAGCTCGGAGCATTTTCAGTAATTATATCAATAAAGTGTTAAATTTGGTATCATTATAAAACACACATGTTATCTAGGATAGCTTGTGGAACTTTCATGATGGGTTTCCAGAAAAATAAAATGAGTGTGTTTTCTTGCATAAGTATGTTTTCGAAGAGAATCAAAAGCGCGTAAGGAATGTCCTTGTTCAGATGGCTATCCCGAATTGGAACTTAATCTTCCGAACAACATAATCAAAATCTATAAGAAAATGCATTGGCTATAGAAATCACCAATAGAGGTCACCGCCTACAAAACAGAGAACATGGAAATAGGATAGCTCGGAGCATTTTCAGAATTATATCAATAAAGTGTTAAATTTGGTATCATTATAAAACACACATGTTATCTAGGATAGCTTGTGGAACTTTCATGATGGGTTTCCAAAAATAAAATGAGTGTGTTTTCTTGCATAAGTATGTTTTCAAGAGAATCAAAAGCGTGTAAGGAATGTTAGACAGTCCTTGTTCGGATGGCTATCCCGAATTGGAACTTAATCTTCCGAACAACATAATCAAAATCTATAAGAAAATGCATTGGCTATAGAAATCACCAAATGAGGTCACCGCCTACAAAACAGAGAACATGAAAATAGGATAGCTTGGAGCATTTTCAAGAATTATATCAATAAAGTGTTAAATTTAGTATCATTATAAAACACACATGTTATCTAGGATAGCTTGTGGAACTTTCGTGATGGGTTTCCAAAAATAAAATGAGTGTGTTTTCTTGCATAAGTATGTTTTCAAGAGAATCAAAAGCTGTAAGGAATGTCCTCGCTCAGATGGCTATCCCAATTGGAACTTAATCTTCCGTAACAACATAATCAAAACAATATAATCAAAATCTATAAAAAAATCATTGACTATAGAAATCACCAAATAGAGGTCACCGCCTACAAAACAGAGAACACATATCAAATAGAGAACATGGAAATAGGATAGCTTTGAGCATTTTCGAATTATATCAATAAAGTGTTAAATTTGGTATCATTATAAAACACACATGTTATCTAGGATAGCTTGTGGAACTTTCATGATGGGTTTCCGAAAAATAAAATGAGTGTGTTTTCTTGCATAAGTATGTTTTCAAGAGAATCAAAAGCGTAAGGAATGTCCTTGTTCGTGATGGCTATCCCAATTGGAACTTAATCTTCCGAACAACATAATCAAAATCTATAAGAAAATGCATTGGCTATAGAAATCACCAAATGAGGTCACCGCTCACAAAACAGAGAACATGAAAATAGGATAGCTCGAGCATTTTCAGTAATTATATCAATAAAGTGTTAAATTTAGTATCATTATAAAACACACATGTTATCTAGGATAGCTTGTGGAACTTTCGTGATGGGTTTCAGAAAAATAAAATGAGTGTGTTTTCTTGCATAAGTATGTTTTCAAGAGAATCAAAAGCGTAAGGAATGTCCTCGCTCAGATGGCTATCCCGAATTGGAACTTAATCTTCCAACAACATAATCAAAACAATATAATCAAAATCTATAAAAAAATCATTGACTATAGAAATCACCAAATAGAGGTCACCGCCTACAAAACAGAGAACACATATCAAATAGAGAACATGGAAATAGGATAGCTCGAGCATTTTCAGTAATTATATCAATAAAGTGTTAAATTTGGTATCATTATAAAACACACATGTTATCTAGGATTGCTTGTGGAACTTTCGGGATGGGTTTCGAAAAATAAAATGAGTGTGTTTTCTTGCATAAGTATGTTTTCGAAGAGAATCAAGCGTAAGGAATGTCCTCGCTCAGATGGCTATCCCGAATTGGAACTTAATCTTCCGAACAACATAATCAAAACAATATAATCAAAATCTATAAAAAAATCATTGACTATAGAAATCACCAAATAGAGGTCACCGCCTACAAAACAGAGAACACATATCAAATAGAGAACATGGAAATAGGATAGCTTTGAGCATTTTCAAGAATTATATCAATAAAGTGTTAAATTTGGTATCATTATAAAACACACATGTTATCTAGGATTGCTTGTGGAACTTCGGGATGGGTTTCAGAAAAATAAAATGAGTGTGTTTACTTGCATAAGTATGTTTTCGAAGAGAATCAAAATTTTGGATGGATTTTAATAGTTGAATATTAGTGTTTCTTTCTAGCAAAGAAGTCTAAACTAAAAAAATGAAATGAGATTAAAAAAAACAGAGGATTGATATCTGCATATTTGGGAAATTTAAAATTGTGATTTAGGATAGCATGTAACATATTCGGGATGAGTTTCCAGAACATATTTTGAGTGTATTTGAGCAAATTCTCAATTATATATGTCATGTGTTTGGCCAAAATTATGGATTTGTACATCATATTTGTAAGAATCAAATTAAGTTTTCTATTTTTGATAAATAAAATTAAGTCAAAAGTTTTTGTATTTTATTAGAATCAAACTCAAGACCTCTGAGGGTACTGATTATTATTTTATAACCATTGGACTGTAGTGTTATATCTATTTGGCCATAATTATGCATTCATGTTCTTATCCACAGAGAACTCTCACTAAAAGTTTTCTTTGAGATCCAAGTTCCATAAAAGTATATATATCAACCATATTTCAAAAAAAAAAATCTCAAAAAGATCAATTAAGTATGAATCAAGGGCATTTGAATTAAATCTTCCAAAACAATTCAAAAGGCGTACAAGGAAATCTTTAAAAAAAAATTTGTTCAGGATGGCTATCCCAAATTTGAACAAAATCTTCCAAATATATACGCTAAAATGAAACAAGAATATAATATCTCTTCTTTTCCGAAGCTCCGTGAGATCGACACATACCAGTTCACTTCCGTAATATTGAACAATATTCGATGACAAAGCTGGCTCAAAGACATTTATCTCTTGCAAAATCAAATTAGTTTGGTTACAAGTGTGACACCAATATTAGAGTGTTCAGACATATACTACAGAAGATAAGGTGATGTAAACAAACCCGATTTAGTTGCTTGAGACACTTCTTTGAGTTTTGTCGCCGAAATGACCTTGACCTCTTTAATAGCACAAATTCTTCCTTCCTCACTATAAGAATCGCAAAAAGTTATATGAACGCATTCAAACAACTCGAGAGGAGGATGCTAACTCTTTATTTGTAAACGAGCTAGTATTATAGAAACTTCGCTTTATTGCCTTAATCTAGATGGCGATGAAGGGCAAAATTAACCTTTAATTTTGATCAAGTAAGCTAGATAGCAGGTGAAACTAACCTCCAATCTTGATCTAAATAAATGTGGAAACAAACCATTAAAAAACATAATTCCAACAGCATATTACTGGTAAACCCTTGAATACAACACAAACTCATCACTACACATAGCAACTCAGTTCTTGGTAAAGAGAGCAACTGACCCGATATCAATATTCATAGCCTGTAGAGAAAGCTAGCATCAAACGCCTAGCTATCAGCTAACTCTTGTCATCTAAAAACTAAGCCAACTTCTCAAATTACAATTTGATGATCACTGTTAAACCCCGATAGACTTTCCCAAAGGTACAACTCTCAAGAACCTCCCTTTCTTCCACTTAAACCCCCAAAGGAGATGACGAATCCGACCCTCCTACAACCCAAGACCCTCCCCGCACACCGTAAGAAGGACTTGTAGGAGAACACATAATCACAACAGAGGGCTCGTAGTAGAGATCCCGTGGAAGAGGCAAAGGATGGTACTCGAGGACCTTCCATCATTGTTCCTCCCTGTCGAAGAAGACTCTAAGGTCATCCCGAGAATCTGTTATGCAGTGGAGACGCCGGTCTAGTCACCACCTTCGAGAAGCCGCATTAGATTTCCGCCGTAACCACAATCCAACAGATTATCAATTAAGAATCACCAATCAATTAAAAAGGAGGACGCCGACAAAAATTAAAAATAATAAAAAGGAGGGGAAGGGAAATGAACCTAGAGCGGTGAGTTGACTCGATCTTCACCGATCCAGATGAGCTAACGCCAAATGTAAGCCAATCCAAAACCGATCCGTCACGGATGGAAGCAGAGCAATGGGAGAGGGAGACGACGACGGCTTGATTTTGGAATCTCTATTTTTTTTTCTTTTTTTCAGACTGAGATTAAGGACAACGGCGAGAGGAGACAATAGGAGACGACGGCGGCGAAAATGAGACAACGACGGCGAGAGGAGACGTCGACGGCGAGAGGAGACGACAACGGCGAGAGGAGACGACAACGGCGATTGATTTCTCTGACCTCGTTTTTTTAATTAGTCAAATGAGAGGGCATAAATGTAAATGATCCCTTTAATGAATGCTATTTTTGTGAATTTGAACCTGGAGTGCTAATTTGGGAAGCAAAACTTGGTTTAGTGCCATCTTGGTCATTTTCTCTATTTAAAATTTAGTATTAACTGCAAAATTTATTGATTTTGTGAATAATTTATTTATCTTAAATATTATTGGTTAGATATGTATAATTAATAAAATATAAATACATTTCAATTATTTTTTAATATATATGAAATATCTAAGTGATTTTTCCATAAAACGGAGAAAGTAATAGATAGATAAATTCATTCAAATATGTACATGAGTTAGTGAGTTTAATCTTTTCATGAAATGTTGTTTGCATTTGTAACACAAATTTGGAATTACATAATGAATGAACTAAAAACTAACATAATCAAATATTCACACTAAGGGAATAAAAAGAGTGGATTAGGGCAAAATATGATTTTGTCTTTCACTCAAAGACACATTCAGCATGTGAGATACTTTCCCTTGGCAGCTACTGTGTATTATGACATTAATATCCTTAATGAATTTTTTTTCTTTTTTATTACTATTTAGTTTATCTTCCCTTAATGTTTTGTTTTTACAAATTAAAGATATATATAACAAATTTGTTAATACAATAAATTAAGTTTTTTTTATTCTTTACATTTTGATATCCACTTCGATATATTTTTTTGTGATATTCTAAAATTTATACATATGTACGTATCTGATGGTATCCACAGATTGTAGCGTATGGATGTGGATGACAATATGAACACATATCCAAGGAATGCTAATTCAGATTTGTGGATATAGAAACTAAAATGGTGTCCACGTAGAGACTACATAACAACGTTGTTAATATATTAAATAGGGATCGTCCTGCAGGTTGAGTGGATGAGTACTACTATCATACACAACAAAGGATTGTTGAGGAGATGCATGTGCAGTGTGATTGTCCACAAGCGAGGTGTGGACAACGTCTGTATGGACAAGGATTTTGTGTACATCAATCAATTTCAGGATCCAAAGAAACAAATCATTCATGATGAAAACATGAATCGTCGAGATTAGAGTTTGTGGACAAGGATTCTGTGGACAAGGATTCTGTGGACAGGAATTTATTTTCAGGATCCAAAGAAATCTAATTGTACGAGTTCTAATAGTTTGGCCCAACACAATTCTCACATGGAGGAAGATGACTGATGAAGGATCCATACAAGAGTTTAAAACCTCACACATTCCACATTTATGGTCGCTAAACTATACTAAGATTCTTAAATACCTGCAGGTGATTGGCTTGGGTATATCTCGAAAACCAATGGCCTGAATATGACAGTCTTTGATGCGAGTGTGCTTGCTCTTGTAGCTCTCCCTGTGAAGATGAAGTTAACACAAAGAAAGACATAGAGAGAAAAGATAAGATGTCATCAGCTGTTTAGGTACCTGAGCTCCTTCTTCCTGTTGTAAGCCATCAGGAAACTCAGGCCCCCAACACAGAGCAACCAATGTCCATGCAAACGCCACACGGTTCCAGCTCTTAACAAGCAATTCCTCTTTCTTACGCACCATCTCCGTCCACTTTTTCACATCCTCTGCCACTCCCATCCCAGAGCTCTCCTCCTAGCCTCAAACCCAATCTCTATCACTGTCTTAGCTAAGCTATCGTACTTGTCGAGATACTCTTCATCAGGAAAATCGCTGCCGCCGACTAAGAAGAGATCCCATTGCTCGTCGTTTTCGCCGAAAGTGGAGACGAAGACATTGAAGTAGCCACCATTAACTTTCTTCACGATCTCGGAGAGCCGCACGTGGTGAGAAACAGAGTAAACCTCTTCTTCTTCTGCTGCTTCACCATGGTTGATTCTCGGAGATCACAAAAAATGTCAACTTTGAGCAGAACATGATTGGTATGTATTTTCTTGTCTTCAAATCTGATGTCCAAATAATTTATTGTAACCATAAGAAAAAAAGTAAGATTATGGATTAACTGAAACATGAAATCAAGAAAATGTAAGAATTAAAACTCACCTTGTAGCGATTTCAAAGCAAGAACCAGAAGAAGAAGAAGAAGCTGAATGGGGTTTGGGCTTCGAGACAGAGAATAAAAAAAACAGTTCTTCATTGTCTTCAAAACAAGAATGACGAGGAATTAAGTGGGATTAGGTCACGAATTGGGAAAGTGGATCTGAGATGCGAGTTCTGAGATAAGAGAAAGGTAACTTTTAGTTTGTCGGTATTATTCGTTTTTAAGCAAAAATATATTAGCTATTTAGTAAGGATAAAACATAAATATATAGAAAGTTAGGATGAAGGTTAGAATAGACAAAACACATGACAAATGTGTCTCACAGGCAACATGTGTCTTTACATGTAATTAAAAAGTTAAAATGTGTATCTGGAAGTAAAAAATCGAATAAAAATACACCTTACATTTTCTATTTCAACAAATTTTATATTTAAAGGGAAATTGCATTCAATATATAAAAAATCTAGCAAAAAATAATATTGACCACAATGTCCAACATATTTTCTATCGTATATTCCAAAATACTATTGCAATCAAGCGGAGTGACTTGTTTCTATTTCTTCTCCTTTCTTTCTCTTTTTCAAATTCTGCTTTATAAAACATAAATCACAGGTTTATGATTTAATATTTGAAGGGTGAATATAAAATTAGAAATAGGGTTAAAAAGTAAGGTTTAGAATTTAGTATTTTACATTTTTGTTTTTGTTTTTTTTTGTTGACAATGAAAGGTTATTCTATTACTCAAACTTGAGTTGGTCTTGATAACCAGACCGATAATAGAACAACTAACAAAATGAAGTTCTCTATGGAAAGATCTTGTAGTCCTCGCTAGAGAATCTGAAATCGGATTATGCGCTCGTGGAATATACGAAATCTTGAAGTCCGGGAAGCATATCTGCAGGGTCTCAATCCTCTCCAATTATGTTGCAAAGCTTGGTCAGGCATGGGATTCCTTAATCATGGCAATCAAATCCTTGCAATATGTTCCAAAGCTCTGACATGTTGAATATTGCAGCATATTTTCCATTGTCCGTCGTAGTGCTTGAACTTCTGAGTGTAGAGCAAACTCTTGACAAATATAATTTTGTGTCCCCATAAGTTGAACCTTTCCCAAGCTGTCCATCCAAGCCCATCCACACCCGCTGAACTGTGTTGTAGCTGTCCATGACCCGTCTATCATGCATATGTTACCCAACCTTAAAACTTGAGGTTCTTCATTACTCTGGTCTCATGGAGTCGATGGCACTATCTCATTTGCATTGTACCAGGCTTGACACTCCCTCTCTGCATATCGAATTAGCTCTAAAGGATCTCGGTTTATTCCTCTAAAGAGTTTGTCATTTCTGGCCTTCCAGATTATCCAAGGATAAGGATCCCTGTCTGAATCTGGTCCAATAATGTTGTTCTTCTTCCAAAAGAGATAATCAATATTAGCACAGATACTCGAGATAGGAAAGGTATCTTGACTCGTTGGCGTTGATGATAAGGACCAGACTTGTAGAGCTGGTGGGCATTTGAAAATTGCATGAGTAACAGATTCTTCTGGTTTTCCACATCGTGGATAGTAATTATCGCATCTCATTTTTCGTCTTATCAAATTCCTTGTTACTGCCACATGACCTATTATCAAATGCCACATAAGATGGCATATTTTCTGTGGGGCTTTTATCGTCCAAGCAAAGGCTTGAAGCTTTGTTATAGTGGGTTCTAGTATCTTCTTTTCTTCCTCAGGCTTCAATAAATTGCGAGCTACCCAATATCCTGATTTGACCGTGTATTGCCCATTCTTCGTAAATTTCCAACAGAAAGTGTCTCGGCGATGAGCTGAGCTGATGGCCAAACTCCTTATGAGAGGTATGTCTTCCGGGGCCACATAATTTCCCAATAGGTCAACATCCCATTCTTTTGATTCCTGGTTGATAAAATTGCTGACTCTCATGTTTGGGTGTAAGAGTGGGGCTAAGGGACGAGCCGGCCTAGCTGGTACTGTGGGAATCCAAGGATCTTCGCAGACATTTTACATTTTTGTTTATTGTGTTCAATTCTATTATATAGACATAGAATAGAGCTATATAATGCAATATAAATTATGTTTGTTTTATTTATGCTCCATTCCTAGTGTAATTTAATATTTTATTTTATTATGTTATATTTTATTTGATGACTTCTATAGAGTGTTCTATTTTATTTTGAATTATAATTTGTATTTTTTATCTTTTAAACATTGTTTTATGAACATTGATAACTTCAACTTAAAAAGTTGAAAATTTGCACTATCAAATTTTACTAGTATTACTCTATATTCATTATCTTTTAAAAATTGAAATTTCTATTATGCAGACATTTATAGTTTAATATTCATAAAGCTCCCGAATAATTCATTATTTGTGTTCCATTTTATTTATTTTCTTTTACTAGTACTTTCCTCTAAGGGTGGGTGTTCGGATAGCCATTCAGATTTGGTTCGGGTATATTCGGGTTTTGGGTTTTCGGAATCAAAGATTTCAGCCCATTTGGATATTTCTAACTTTCGGTTCGAGTCCGGTTCGGATCTTTGCGGGTCGGTTCGAGTTTGGATAACCCATTTAAATTATTTAAAAATTCATTATATAGTTTAAATTTCTAAAAATCTATAAATAAAACTATATATTACAAATAAATTTGAATAATATATGTCAAAATACCCAAACTTAACATCTAAATTAGTTTGGTATGGATATTTGAATAATAATCAATAGATTGTTTAAATATTTTTGGTATTTTGAGTATACTTTAGCTAATTTAGGCATTACTTTTGACTATTTGTATATATTTTCAAGTATTTCGAAAAACTTAAAAGTATAGCAATCTAATGGCTAGGATATAACCATGAAAAAAAAAATTTCTCCATTTTTTTGACTATTCAGAACAATTTCTCCATTTTTTTTGAGAAATTGGCAAGTATAATCATGAAAAAAATAATTAGGCAAATGACCATAGCAATCTAATGGCTAGGATATACCATGTATAATATATATTAATTCCCTTTATGTCCTTGAAAAACCAATCGCACATAGTTTCTCTTTTTTCCTGGACTTCAATGATATATAGTTTGTTCTCTTTCTTCACAAGTCAATCATATTTTTTCTCTATCTCGTAAGTCTTTTCCGATGGCGATGAAAGCCATGTTGATTAAAAAGGTGTTTTTGGTAGCGATGAAACTATGAGAGTATAGTTGTGGTTAATTGTTCTGAATCAACATCAGATGGAAGGAAATGAACAGAAAAATCAGACAGTGAGTTGAAGAAGAAGATGAACAGTACTCTGTATATAGCATTGTCTATTCTATATTTCCCAATTGTGGAAATAGAATAGAAATTAAAATAATTAAAATAATATGCCTAGAGTTTCTTCCATCTCGTATAGTGGTTTATTTTTCTCATCCATTAACTCCAGCGACAACTTCACATCTATTCCGCAAATCATTTATCCTCATATGTGTCCGGATTTCAATTCTCACATCCAGAAAAGATGTATAGCTCAGTTGAGATATACTATTTTATTCTATTTAACGTACTTAGAATAGAATGTAACTTTAAAAAATTCCTTTAACTATTTCTCTTTGTCTTGGTTGCTGTGTTTTATCATCTTCTCTTTTTACTCTTTTTCTCTTCTAGCTTTTGTTTTCCTCATATTTCTTCTAATTTCAATTCTCACCTCCAGAAAAGATGTATAGCTCAGTTGAGATATATTATTATATTCTATTTGACGTACATAGAATAGAATGTAACTTTACGATATCTATCTATCTATCTCTTGTTGTCTTGACCTCTGTGTTTTCATCTTCTCCTTCTACTCCTCTTCTCTTATAGCTTTTGTTTTTCCTTATCTCTCAATCTTCTTTCTTTTTCTTTTGTTCTTCTTCACCCTTCTTCGGTTTCTACTTCTTTCTCTTTTTTTTTCTTACCCTTCTTCTTTTTTTTTTACCCTTCTTTTTTCTTTCTCATCCTTGTATTGTTACTCGTCTGCTTCCTTCACGCAGTTTTTCTAGTTCTTTCTCACTGAATATATGCAGAGAGAAGAGAGACGGCAAGGGCGAGAGAGGCGAGAAATAGTTTGAATCGGGTCAGGTGTACAGTTCCGAGATTGAAAGCAGCGAATTCCGGGTTAGAGAAGAACGGGTTAAAGACATTTGTGTTGATATGTTAAAGATATGAATCGCTTATGTTATACTATTGGATTAATAAATATAGTATAGTCTATTACGTTAGTTTTTATCAAAAACTACTCACGCGCGTTGAAAGAGAAAAATATCTAAATATATGTCAAAATATCACATTTCCCTAGAAAATCCTTACATGGTTATTTTGTTAAATATTTCTCATGGTTATCTCACAAATCCACCCTTTTTTTTCATATACCTTTATAAAAAAAAAAAGATGACAACACCGAGAAAATAAAAGGAAGAGAAACACGTAAAGCCTCATGGGCCCACCAATATAAGAATATCCTAGAAGACTTGGTTACCGGAAAACCGAAAATATAATATTTATTAGTATTAAATAGTTATCTAAAAAGCGTGGTTATCTTGTTCAATCCGAGAATCGATAGGGTTACGTGATTTACTTGTATCAAGATCAAAAGCACAGGTTTGTTCCGCCGTTGATTTTCGTCGTTTAAATTGAAATCAAAGTTAGGCCTAGCTAGGGTTCTTGAGTTAATCGGAAAACTTTTGTTTGTGTCTGTCTATGTATATGATCGATCCCTTTTTTGGCAGATTTTCGATTTTCAGCATATGATGGCTACAACTTTTAATGGAAAAGTAGTTAAAGACGAGATGAAATTCAAGTACGAAGATGATGATGATGATGATGGATATGGATATGGAGATTCGTCGTTTCTTGAGTCCAAAATAGAGCCTAATAATTATCCCATCATCGACTCCTCAGAAGAAGATTACGTGGACGACGGATTCGATTCAGCTGAACCAAATCAAGGAAAAGTAGACGTTAACTTGAAGAACGTGTTGACTGGTTTGATTGCGATTGTCACCGGGAGTAACAAAGTGGGCCTTGAAGACCAGAAACCCCTCCCCTCTTCTTCTTCGTCCAACGTCTCCTTCCTTGGCTCCTCCGTTTACATACCGAGCGCCCCGCCTCTCCTCGAACCCAACAACTACAGTGTTTACAAGGACCTGCTCGAAGCCGAACCTCCTCACTGGCTCCCCGACAGCTCCACCACTACCTGCATGAACTGCTCCTCTCCCTTCACCGCCATCACTTGCGGCAGGCATCACTGCCGCTTCTGCGGAGGCATTTTCTGCAAAAAATGTTCCAGAGGAAGGTGCTTGATGCCCATTAGGTTCCGCGAGAGGAACCCCCAGAGAGTCTGCGATTCCTGCTACGAGAGGCTTGATCCTCTGCAAGGTCTCCTCATCAACTCTATTAGCAATGCCGTTCAGGTTGCGAAGCATGATGTTGTTGATTGGACATGTACGAGAGGATGGTTGAATCTCCCCATTGGTCTATCCATGGAAGACGAGATTTACAAGGCTTCTAACACCTTGAGAGGTTACTCCCAGTTGGCTAGATCAGACCCTGAGAAATCCATACCTCACGCGCTTCTTAGCCGAGCGCAAGGTCTGGCCATCCTAACCGTCGCGAAAGCTGGGGCTTTCCTCTCATACAGTCTCGGGACCGGTCTGGTGATCTCTCGGAGATCAGACGGGTCGTGGTCTGCTCCTTCTGCCCTGCTTTCGGCTGGTCTAGGATGGGGTGCTCAGGTTGGAGGTGAGTTGATGGACTTCATAATAGTGCTCCATGACTTGAAAGCGGTGAAGACGTTCTGCAGCAGAATGCATTTCTCTCTAGGTGCGGGATGCAGTGCAGCAGCTGGACCTATTGGGAGAGTCTTGGAGGCTGACCTCCGAGCTGGTGATAGAGGCTCTGGCCTCTGCTATACTTACAGCCGTAGCAAAGGTTATTCTCCTTTCTCATCATCTTCCCATTGTAATAATTTATTACAGGAGAAATTTGAATAATTTTTTTTTTTTTTTGTCACAGGGGCATTTGTGGGAGTATCTCTTGAAGGAAATGTGGTGACAACGAGAAGGGACATGAATGTTAAGTTCTATGGCGATCCATACTTAAGCACATCAGACATTCTACTTGGGATGGTTGATCAACCCAAAGCGGCTCAACCATTGTACGCTGCTCTCAGAGACCTCTACGCAGGTTTACCTCAGTAATCTCCATTCGGTGTGATCAATGTGTTTCAAGTGTACATGTACATAGCAATTGTTTCTTTCTACGTACAACTTCTGAAACTTTCAGCATTTGTTTATTTAATTAAGTATTGTTTACCGTCTTTTATTCAACAAAATTATATTTAAGTGTGTTGTTATTTTATTATTGTGTTTTTTTTTTCTTATTCTATGGATTGGCATACATGTAATAAATAACAACATAGATGGGCCATAGATGAGAATTAGATTAGCAATTAACTGGAAAACGAGAGTTAGTTTGAGTAATTTTCTCTAATAGTAATCATTAAATAGTACACAGGCCATTGAGTGGCGTATTTGTTTGCGTACTTGAAGGCGCCAAGGCCAGGCCTCGTGTCACATCCGAAATGTGCCCATTCTCCACACGATCCACAGTTCACCCAGTCATCTGCCGTGCAACTGCTTTAACCACAAGCAAGAAAGCTTATTAACTAAACATGTACGTGGAAGTATATATAGAGTTGTTCTTAATCTACCTGCGACATATTTATTAAGCAACATATAGAGTTGGTTCTTAATGTACCTGCGACATATTAAGCAACATGCTCCATCTATATCATCATGAGCATACTCATATTCCAGTAGATATGTCTCATAGTGTCTTTTCAGCGTATTGCCCACTCCCTGCCATATATATAAATAAACCTCTTTCTCAATACAAAGACTTTCAAGAACAAATTCAAAATCAAATCATACCTACAGATACAGTCATTCTGTTTGTGATACTTGTCCTTTCCAGTTGATCCCATTCCCTACGTGGAACCCTCCACGTGATACAACTCTCCATTAGCTCACCAAATACCCTCCATAATGCCTGTCTGGTTTGATAAAAATCAAACCACCTCTCGGTACAAGCTAAACAGATCAAGCCTTTTAGAGTTTAGAACAGCATCCGGTAGTCCCCCTGGAGGAACAAGCCGGCTATGTCCTCATATTATCAAAACTTCATCACATCCCTCAGAAATTCATCCTACAAATAATAATAATAATAATAATAATAATAATAAGACAAGAATCCATATCAACTCCAAAGAAATAAACATCATTAAGTATTTTCTTTTTTAAGCTAAACCTCTGAACAAATCTGAATATGCACGTGGAAACAAGAATCCATTTCGGCTCCAAAGAAATAAACATTATCAAGTGTTTTTCTTTTTTAAGCTAAAACTCTGAACAAATTTGAATATGCACTTTTCCACAGTTGTGTTTCTTGAGGGTTTAGTGAGATGATTTGTTTCCTCGCTGGTACGAACCAGAAAAGGCTATACGGTGAGTTACTATAGGAGATACATCTTTGCACAACTCTGTGAAATACAAAACTCGGTCCATTAGATCGGCTCAGCACAATGTTACTTGGCGCCATCGGCTCAACACTCGTACTTAGCTTAACAGTGTAACTTTACTCGAAACCACGAACTCAGCACGTGACCTTGGCTAAACAGCCTGAATGATCATCCTAGTTGCTTGTTCCATTAAATTTTAGTCCGGCTCATTAGGTCAAACCGACTTAGAGCGAACGGAAAAAGAGGTTTACAAATAAAAGGACATGAGCGGCCAAGGAGGACGATCCAAACTTGAACATAGAGAGAGACTGACGGCTAGTAACTAGGGTTTTACTCTTACTCTTTCTTGCGCACTTGTACTTTTCTGGCCAACTCTACTGAGTTCCGACTTGTTTTCCATTTTGTTCATACATTGTAACTTCATCCTTTGTTGATCGATACAAATGCCTTCGAAATAACACACCTTCGAGTTTTGGTCTTCTTTATCAAGTCCGATCAAACTCAAATTTAACAGTTACCGGAGTGCCAACATGCTGCATATGCAAGCTTCCCTTGGTGTGGTCACCATCTAATCTTCCCATTTCAGAATAATCAGAGAAAGGCATCATCCTATGTCCATGAGTGTGAGGTATTGGTCTCAGAGCAGCCACGTTGATTTTCTTCCTTCCGTTTTCAATTTCCTGGATGTAAAATGTTTTTTCACAGGATGCAATTAGTAAGTGATAAATAAACGAATGCTCGTAAGAAAAGTGTGTATAGAGGAAGTTTTCACCTCCGGCAAACCTTACTTTCTCTGCATATTTTCATGGTTGGCAAAGGAAGCATTAGCCATTGAGGAATTTTGGACACAAGTGAACCATGTTTTGAAGTATCATTGATTTGCTGTCCGCACAAGAAAACTATATATGCTTGTCAATTGCAAAACTAATTTGTCTGTCGGTAAAGACTTATTATACATAAGTATTTTCTATTTTTTTGTTACGAAGAAAATTGGAAAACTTTCTCTAGAAATCTTTTACGAAAACACACAAAATAGTCAAATGTCATTTTTAGATTCAGTGAGATTCATGTTTAGCTTCTCCAAGTATACATAAATTTTTAGTGAAAGTTACTCTCTCGTTCTTGACCAAAAAAGATGAATTTGAGTAATTCCAATAAGTTTATAAATTTTGAAATAGAAAAAGTTAAGATTTTGGAATAAAATGAGAAAGAAAATGAAAGAGAAATGGTTTGTCTGTGTAAGCAATAAGGATATGAAGATAAAGATATCGATTTTATGTGCATTTAGAATTTGAAATTGGTTGTTCATGGTGGTTGGTGGTGTATTGATGATAATGATAATGTTGTAAATAAAAATGAAAGATGAAGATGATGGAATAAATTTCAAAAAAAGATACTGATAATTTTGTGAATAATTTGAATTTTGGGACGAATAATACAAATGAAAATTTCAAAAAAAATGATCACTTTTGCAAAAGACAAATTTCAAAACTCCCTCTTACTTTTATGAAATATATAAAGCTGAATTATTCAAAAGGTAGCAAAAGAATGTTGTTTACAGTGTTTGGCTTAGAGTATGTACAATAATTTTAACACACAACACCCTCCACATCATCTTCTCTTTCTTCCACATCATCTTCTCTTTCTTCCACATCATCTTCTCTCTCTTCCACTTAATAATTCAACACCCACTCATTTTTATACTCTACAATGGTTTGTTTAATAAAATTCAATATCTTACCGTACTATTTTTATTTTCATAGTTTTATTTTGTTATATGTTCTTTTATAATTACATATTAATAATATTTATTGGTTGAAATTAAAATGATTCACTCTTCTGATTTCTGCCGACAATGTTGTATGTTCCATATTTGATCCATCCACACAGTAGCCCCAAATTTTGCTCAGTGGTCCATTTGACGCTTTTTCGGGTAGCAGGGGTTGAACTGTTAGCATCAGGAGTGGCTTCATGACCACCACTTATACCACCAAGAGTCATTTGCGTAGAAAATTCAGGAAATTATGTTGCTCCAATATCTGGAGCAATTTCATTACCCGTCGGATTAGAAGAATAAACGGGTGGTTGAGATGAATATGACATCGCCGAACTGTAATATGGATGATAATTTGGAATAGCTGACGTCATGAAGAAACTTGGTGGAAAACCATAGTTTGGTATGTTTTGGGGTTGGTTAGAAGATTGATTTTGAAATTGGTAGTTTTTGGGATTTGGATAGTTGAAAGGATAGTTTGAAGAATTTGAGTATTATTGGAGGGATTTTTGTTTGGATCCATTTTCTTAACGAAGATAGAAAAATATAGAAATGAGAGTTTATGAGAGGTTAAAGATGATTTTTTTTTCTGTGTCCGAATCTAATGAAACAAGTCTCTATTTATAGAGTATGAAAAATGATAAATTTGATATAATGTTTTTTAAAAATATATAAATTATATATATAATAATTGAATCAATAATGTTGATGAAAAAAAAAAGCTCAGCACATCCAAAATAAAAGTTGTCCTCATCGTCATTTTCTCCCAACCAATAAGACCAATCCACGTTATCCATCTCTCTCCTTTCCTCCCAAATTCAACTCGTTCAATATTTTCAACACGCTCAATGACACCCACTACAAGAAAACGTTGCTTTAGCGACCAACAATTACGACCAGAAAAAGTTGGTCGTAATTTTGGGTCTAATTTACGACCAACTTACGACTAGAAAACAATTAGTCGTAAGTTGGTCGTGAATTTGCAACTAAGAAGGCTAATTAAGTAAATGAGTCGTAAATTTACATCTAATTTACGACTAGTATATCCTTTAGTAAGTAAATTAGATGTAAATTTACGACTCAAATCTGACTAAATAGCGAGTCGTAAATTTACATCTAATTTACGACTAATGTTTCATGTAATTAAATGAAATTGGTTGTAAATTTACGACTTATTTACATCCAATATTTTATACATCTAATTAAAGACTAATGTACGAGCAATGTAGTTGCACTTTGGTAGTTAAGATATGATTAAACGTAAATACGTTGTAACATTGCTACCTACCAAAATCGAAATTTCTCTATAAATATGATGTTCTCCCTCATTCTTAAGATGCACAAAAAAAACGAAAAAAAGAAAAAAAAAAGCAAAAAGAGTAAAAAAAATGTCTGGAAATATTTATGAGGTTCGGAGTTGGATGTATGCGCATAAAGATTCAAGGGGAAGAGTAATTGACGAATTTTTCAACGGAGCAGAGATATTCATGTACCAGGCCGGACAGACGCCTCTCACAAAGGAAACGGGTAAAATGTTTTGTCCCTGTCGTAAATTCAACAATACGAAGTTTGCTGCTAGTGAAACCGTTTGGAAACATATAGTAAGTAGAGGATTTACTCCACATTACTATATTTGGTTTAACCACGGAGAGGGTGATAATAGGAACGAAGCTAGTAGTAGTAATCAGGTTGAAAATGTTCGTAACAGAGATGAACCACATTTGCCTTCTGAAAGTGTCATTCAAGAATATCATATGGTAGATCATGATAGAATGCATGATATGGTTACCGATGCATTTCGTGAAACAACATCAGTAATAGAGGAGGTCGAAAATGTAGAGGGCCTAACTTGGATGCAAAAGATTTTATGAAATGCTAGCAGCAGCTAATGAGCCAATTTATGAAGGTTGTAGAAGGTCTTTCTAAATTATCATTGACACTAGGATGATGAATATCAAAACTGATCATAACTTACACGAAGTTTGTATGGGCCATGGGCTGAGTTGTTTAAAGAGTATTTGCCTGAAGTGAATTTGTGTGCTGAATCTTATTATGAGATTGAAACTTGTTCATATTCTTGGCTTACCTTCGAGATGATTGATGTGTGTATAGACAACTGTATGATATCTTGGAAAAAGGCGTAGAATTGTTAGAGTGTAAATTTTGCAAGAAGCCACGATATAAACCGCAAGGACGCATGAATAGGGTGCCGTACCAGCGGATGTGGTACTTACCTATTAAGGATAGATTAAAGAGATTATATCAATCTGCGAAGGCAGCATCGATGAGATGGCATGCGAACATGATCGAAGGAAGGAGAGATCAATCATCCCTCGATGCAAAAGCGTGGAAACACTTGAATTTGGTGTACCCTGATTTTGCAAGCAACCCCCGCAACGTTTATCTTGGGCTCTGCACAAATGGCTTTAGTCCATTTGGAATGTCTGGAAGACAATACTCGCTTTGGCCAGTCTTCTTGATGCCATACAACCTTCCACCAGAGATGTGTATGGAAAAAGAATTGCTTTTCATGAGTATATTGATACCTGGACCAAAACATCCTAAGAGGTCCCTTGATGTTTCTCTACAACCTTTGATAGAAGAATTGAAGGAATTGTGGTCAATGATGCGGACATATGATTGTTCAACGAAAACAAACTTTACAATCGGCAGTTCTATTGTGGACTATTAGTGACTTTCCTGCATATGGGATGTTGTCGGGTTGGACGACGCATGGAAGACTATCTTGTCCATATTGTATGGGAAGCACAGACGCATTTTAGTTGAAGAATGGTAGGAAGACGTCCTGGTTTGATTGTCATCGGAGATTTCTTCCCATTAACCATCCGTACCGAAGGAACAAGAAATTGTTTCGGTCAAAAAGGGTTGTACGGGACACCGCTCCACCATATTTATCTGGAGAGGAAATCGAGAAGGATATTGATTACTATGGTGGACTAAGCACAGTCAGCAAAGGTGGTAATTGGCATACTCCTCCAAATATGTCTGATGGTTACGGGACTCAGCATAATTGGCACAAGAAGAGTATATTTTGGGAACTTCCATATTGGAAAGATCTACTTCGCCACAATCTTGGCGTGATGCATATAGAAGAACTTCTTTGACAACATCATCAATACATTGTTGAACGTCCCCGGCAAGACAAAAGATAACAAGAACTCAAGGTTGGATTTACTGGGATTATGTTCTCGGATTGAGCTGCATATTAGAAACGATGGGAGAATTCCAGTTCCCATTTTCAGATTGTCGTGAAGCAAAAGCGTTGTTCAAGTGGGTGGCATCGGGCGTGAAGTTTTCGATGGATATGTTTCAAATCTATCAAGATGTGTTGATCATCAGGGACAAAAGTTTTCAGGGATGAAGAGTCATGACTGTCATGTTTTTATGCAACGACTTCTACCATTTGCATTTGCGGAGTTGCTTCCAAAAAATGTTCACGAAGCACTTGCAGGTAACAAATAATTAAAGTTAATTAATTATTAATTTTATCTTGTTGGAAAAAAACTTATAATTGTAAATTATTTGTAGGCATCGGAGCTTTTTTCAGAGATCTTAGTGCATGCACCTTAACTGTAGATGTCATCAGACAACTTGATGAGAATATCCGGATCTTGATGTGCAATTTGGAGAAAATTTTCCTCCGTCCTTTTTGGCGTCATGGAACATCTGGTTATCCACCTTCCGTATGAGGCACTGCCGTGGACCTGTTCATAATGGATGGATGTATCCTTACGAGCGAAGCTATGAAATATTTGAAAGGGAAAGCAAAAAATCTGGCAAGGGTGGAAAGTTCAATTGTTGCTGGGAGTTTGAATGAGGAAACATCTCACTTTACGTCCTACTACTTTGGGTCACAAGTCCGGACACGGAAAAGGACTACGAGCAGATATGATGATGGTGGTGTTATGCCGACATATTTTGGTGAAGATGTTCGGACATATTACGTGATTGGACGTCTAGGTGGAAAACTGAAAGAAGTTTGGTGGTCGAGTTCGGGCATAGCTTCCACACATATATACTCCTTAACTGCGAGGAGATTGAATTATTTAAAAGGTAATTAAATTAATTATTTTTCTATTAAATTTTACCACACACATATATACGTACTTTAATGATCATTTTATTTTAAAACAGCGATTTTGTTGCCCAAGTCGAAGAAGCTATTCCAGGAATATCAACCAATGATCTCAACAAAAGGAAAGACCAACACTTTGTGAAATGGTTAAAAACGCATGTATACATATCACAATTTATATAATTAACAAATATATTCAGTGAAGTTATATATTTATATATATATATATATATATATGTTGATGTTCCAGGTTGAGTATGATGATCAATTTTATCTTCAGTGGTTTCACGAATTGATACAAGGTCCGGTCGGTAAGGTCACGACAGCATCTATGTATTTCACACGAGGATACACATTTCACATTTACGAATATGGAAGTCCGCGAGCAACAATGAATTATGGAGTATGTGTAAAAGGTGAAACAGATTTCTATGGAATCTTACAAGAGATCATCGAAGTGGAGTTTCCCGGCGTAGTAAAGCTGAAATGCGTTCTCTTCAAATGTGACTGGTTTGACCCAACCGTCAATAGAGGTGTTCGGTATAGCAAGTTTGGTGTTGTTGATATAAATGCTACACGGAGGTACAACAAATTTGAACCATACATTTTGGCTTCTCAAGCGGACCAAGTTTGTTTTGTTGCATACCCGAGGATCAGACAATCTGGAATATCTTGGTTAGCCGCAATAAAAGTTACACCTCGGGGTGAGTATTGAGTAGTGATGAACAACCGCCTTTACAAGAAGATGCCGTGAATGAAGTAGAAGTACCCGAACAAGCTACAGATGCTATCTCCAGTATCTTTCTTCTCTTTTTTTCCGTAAAATTTAAAGTGGACCGTTGTTCATAGAGGTTTATCATGACTTTTGATAAACCTCTTCTCATTTTTCGAAAAACACTTTTAGTCACAAATTGGTTGTAAATATAAACTTGGTCGTAAATGGGTTGTTAATTTCACGACCAATGTAGGACGAATAGTCCTTTATTGGTCGTAAATTAACCACCTTTTACGACTAAAGCAACTTTAGTCTCTCATTGGTCGTAAATTAACCACCTTTTACGACTAAAGCAACTTTAGTCTCTCATTGGTCGTAAATGTACGACCAATGCTTCCTTAGTCTCACATTGGTCGTAAATTAACCACCTTTTTACGACTAAAGCAACTTTAGTCTCTCATTGGTCGTAAATGTACGACCAATGTACGACCAATAGTCCTTTATTGGTCGTAAATGTACGACCAATGTAGGACGAATAGTCCTTTATTGGTCGTAAATTAACCACCTTTTACGACTAAAGCAACTTTAGTCTCTCATTGGTCGTAAATTAACCACCTTTTACGACTAAAGCAACTTTAGTCTCTCATTGGTCGTAAATTAACCACCTTTTACGACTAAAGCAACTTTAGTCTCTCATTGGTCGTAAATGTACGACCAATGTAGGACGAATAGTCCTTTATTGGTCGTAAATTAACAACCCATTTACGACCAATGAGAGACCAAGGCAAAATTCTATATAAGGCAAGAAAATCGTAGCCATTTGGTTGCTCACTCCCATCTCTCTTCCCTCTCCCTTACAACCATTTGCCTTCTCTCTCAAGGTAATTTTTTTTTGTTTTAGTTCTAGGTGGTTAGTTAGGTGATTATATTAGGTTTGGAATTAGTTTAGGTGATTAGATTAGGTTGGAATTAGTTTAGGTTGGAATTAGTTTAGGTGAGATTACATTATTTATAATAATAATTATTATTTGAATTTTTTATAACCATTCTTGTTTTTTTAAATTTTTTTTTTCAAATTGACGCTATTGTAGTTATGGCTGGCGGTAGAAACAGACTTAGAAACCGTGGCAGAGGGACCTCTTACGGGAGTACATTTCTCGGTCAGACGGATCCATCTGCAGCTTCTACCTCCCGCACCCCAGACAATGTCCTCGATAGCCAAATTCCTATCGTTCCGTATGTGCGTCCGCAAGCTGTCGATCATGTAGCTCCATACATTCCGCAGTATGATGATGCTGCATACTTTACTTATGAGGAGCCTCGGCATGATCAGCAGCCACATGATCCGCAGACGCATGATCAGCAGCCGCCGCATCAGCAGCCGCCGCATCAGCAGCCTCATGATCAGTATCATCCACAGCCTGCTTCACAGCCTGCTCCACAGCCTGCTTCACAGTCTGCTTCACAGCCTGCTCCATACCAGCCTCCACACCAGGTCCCACAGCCTGCTGCATACCAGCCTCCACACCAGGCTCCTGCAGCTCCAGGTCTTCATCCAGATTTGTTTGTGCCACTGAATGCACCGTATGCAAGATATTCCGTGGAAGATATTCTCCAGATGCCGGGACGAGAAGGTTTACCCATCCGTGATCCAGATCTACGACCCAACACAACTTGGTAATTAATTTTAAATTAATTAAATATAATTTTAAATTTATATATAACAATTAATTCTATATATATATTCTTTCAAATTTTGTAGGTTTAAAGCGAACAATGCGGTGGGCGAGCATTGGGAATGTCATCGATCAAACTTAGGAAGCGCATCAAAGCGGACTCTTACACGGACCACGTTAGCATTACTTGGTTCAAGTGCTTGGCGGTTAGTTATAAATTTTTTAATTTAAATAAAAATAATTTGGTTAAGTAATTAATATTTTTCATTATTTTTGTAGCAAAATGGAATTGGTCTATTGGAGTCAATGAGACGGTGAAGGCAGCGTTCAACAAAAGGCGATGGCTCGCCTTAAGAACATTGTTGGCTGGAAGGAAAAGTGGAAGTATTTGGGGATGGCCTTAAAGAGACCTACCTCAGCGATGAGGTTTGGACTGGTTTGAAGGCCTATTGGATTTAGTCGACTCAGTCCAAAGGTCTCTCACTTGCTCTGCGGTCCGGATGACCGAGATCTTGATGGTAACTCGCCAATACCTCATACTTGGGACAGACTCCACACGCCAAAGGGTACGCAAATTGTAAGTTTTAGACATTTCTTAATTTTTATTACATATATAATAATTAAATTTTTATTAAATGCTATAGTTTTATTCATTTGAATTTTATTTTTTAATATAGGTGAAGAAGGAGCACCACCGACTCGGCCCGGCTTTACAAGTTGACCCACCAACATGCCGATGGCACTTTCTCTCATCCTCGGCAGAGAAGCTCTGCGATGTAGAGGCTCGGATTCAAGAGGTCGGACTCAGGCGAAGAAAATCCGGACGGTGCACGGTTCACTACGCCATCGAACAAGACAGAATTTTTGAGCAGGTAAAATATTCGATCTTTTTAATTTATGTTTACATATATTTTTACATATGTAATAATTAATATCTATTTATAAATTGAAGGTTTCTCCGAAGAAAAGGGGACGTATACCAGGAATCGAGTGTGAGCGATGTCCCAGGCGAGAGTTGAATCTGCTGCTAGAAGGGAAGAAGAGTCCTCGCTCGGAAGGATTTGGAAAATGCGAACGAGCCATAGCGAGAACAACGACAAATGGAAGGCTATATCAGCGTTTTCGATATGATGATAGCCTCAACCCCAACGTCAACCCGTCGGTTCGTCAGCGTGGCAGACCCTAGGTTCGAATTTTGCCGTCTCCGACCCTACTCCCGAAGAGCAAGCGGATTTGCATCGGCGTGCGGAATAGAGGAGTTCTGAACTTTTAGATGAAATAAACCTAAATTCTTAGTTTTTTCGGTTTTAATTATTTTGTATTTGAATATTTTAATTTTATGAATGTCATATATTATGTTATTATGGAATTTTATCAAATTCATAAAAATATATCAAATTTTAAATTATTAATTTTTTATTTTTTTTTATTTTTTTAAAAATAAAAAATTTCGTAAATAAATTCAGTAAATTGTCATAAATTAATGACTAATGTACATCTCTATTAGATGCACAATAGTCGTTAATTTACGACTGATTTACTTCTACATTGGATGTAATTTAGTCGTAAATTTATGACTATATTACATCTAATTCTGACTACATGTCTAACTACTAATTTCACGACTACGTTTTACATCTAATTTACGACCAACATTGGTAGTCGTAAATGTACATCTAATTTACGACCATCTCTGGGAGTCGTAAATGTACAACTACTTTACGACCAATAATGTTAGTCGTACATTTACGACCAAGTTACTACCAATTAGTGATTACGACCAGCGTATAACGACCAAACACAATTCGTAGTAACCTGGTCGTAAATCCCTTTTTACGACCTTGTTAATACCAATTGTGTAGTTGTTAAAGCCTTATTTTTTTGTAGTGACCTCATTTTCAACTTTCCATTAAATACTCCATTGCATGGTGCCATTATAAAAAGATAACAGTAAAAGTTCCATCCTTACAAATATCAATGTTATTAGTGTATATAGAGTGCAATTTCTCATGTAAAAATGAATAACTTGGAACAAAAATTGGACTCCTTTTTTTTACTAGGCCCAGGGGCTAGGCACCTATTATCCCTCCCACTATGATTGGACATGTCTCTTTTGTTAACAACAAATCAATTTGATGTATACAAACTGCATATGTACGTGTATATATATCTCTCTCTCTCTCTCATGGCATTACATTTTTCAGCTTTTATGCTTTTTCCAACAATTACATATTTTTTGGATTTTATATTTGAAATTGGAATATTCCTCATACTCAATTAAGGAAAAATTTTAAAGCAAGAAATAATTAGTCACGAGTAGGTAGTTTTAAATTTTGTTACAGGGCCCAATTTTTAAAATTACCCAACGTGTAGATAACTATTTTATGGTTTATTGTTAATAACTTTTTTTGCTTTTTTGTTTCTAAAAAAATTGAACTTACACTTTAATTTTCTCTTGTTATACCCTTTGATGTTTACATTTATAAAACAGAACCTTTAAAAACTTTATTTTATTTTATGTTCTTTTTGTTGAAATGTTAAATTTATATCAACAAAAGAAAAAAAATGTTTACAATACTTTTAAAAAATAACTGCAATACATCAGTTTAATTTCTTCCCAGCCATCTCTGCATCACGAGGCTGGTAAACTCAGTGTTTCTGAGTCGAATGGAGGAGATCATGTTCTGAATGGTCCTGTCTAGCGCCTTGACAAGCTGAGCCGGCGAGTTCCACGGGTTGTTATGCTTTCGTCCATTGCGTTCTCTCCAAAGAAGTAGATTGATCCTTGGAAAGCCAACCAAAGCAGGCAGGAATCAATCTTATTACGGCGAGGAGATATCAGAGTGGTCATTGTGATGTTCCAGTCAGGGCTTGGCCGAGGAAGGAGACATCCAGTCAGATCAGTCCAGACGGTATAAGAGTACGGGAAGGCGAAGAATAGGTGGTCATGGGTTTCATCAGGCTCGCCACAAAGCCTACAAACCTGGACCTCCCCCCATGCTCGAGTTCGATCTCCTGTTGAAAGCCTGCTCCGCACGGTAAGCCGCGCTATAAATGAGAACCTAGGGATTGCTTCTGAAAACCATATAACTTTGCTCCATTCCATTGCATTTCTGTGCACTCGAAGTTGATCCCATGTTCTGGTTGATGAGAACCAAGGCTTGTAGTTATCATCTCCATGTTTCCACAGCACACGATCACCTCCTGCGTCCTCTACCGGGAGTGGAACAGAGTTAATGGCATCTATCATCGCCCGTAGGTGCTAGCTGCGACATCTTCTGATGTTCCATTGCCCAGACGAGGCCGCGTCGGCGACGGTGGCGTATCTATTGATACCCAGCAACATAGTGCTCAAGTCACCTGCAATGTCAATTAGTTTTCCCATATTCAGCCAGTTATCAAACCAAACAGAGTATTCTTTCCGTTACCGATGGCAGACTTTAGAAATGTAGCTGCTTGATGGCGGAGCTTGAGAAGCTTACGCCATATCCAAGAGCCTGCTTAAGTGTCTTTTACATCCCAGAAACATCGATTTCGCAACAGGTTCGTGCAAGTCCAAGCTACCCACAGAGAGCCTGAGTTCGTTATAGGGCGCCAAATCAGACTCAGAGCAAACACTTTAGATGAATCAACCAGGCATTGAATTCCCAGACCCGACTCTCCTTAGGCATACAAACTTCATCCCATGCCACTTTGGCCTTTCCACAAGAATTTGACGAGCCAGACCAGAGAAAAGCGCTGCACATGCTCTCGATGGTTTCAAGACAACGTTTCAATAACCTGAAAACAGAACTCCAGAAGTTAGTAATGCTTACAATCACTGAATTTATAAGCTGCAGTCGCCCAGCATATGAGAGGGCTCGACATGTCCAAGAGAGGAATTTTGATCGGATACGATCGATGAGAGGCTCATAGTCATCACGTGTCATAGCTTTGGTCGTAAGCGGGAGACCCAAGTACCATATCAGAAGAGTGTCGATTGGGAGGTTTAGTCGGTTCACCTCACCAAGAAAACTTTTGTGAACCTTTCCTCCTATGTAAATTGCCAATTTTGCTGGGCTGATAGCAAGGCCCGACCAGCTCTCAAATTCGTTTAGAACAGAGAATATGCCTTGCAAGGAGCTAGACTCGCCATCCGTGAATACCATGAATCATTTGCGAAGCTCAAGTGAGTAAGATTGATCTGAGAGTAAGTAGGATGGTAACCAATATTGCCTGAAGCAGCAGATTTTTTAAGCGCCAGAGAGAGCACATTAATGGCGATAACAAATAGATATGGAGAGAGGGCGCAACCCTGTCTCAGACACCTCACACTTGGAAAAAATCCCTCTAGTTCGCCATTGACTGATACTGAAAACGCAGCAGTGGATAAACATACATGTATCCAGTGAATAAATTGCTCTGGTATGTGCATTGCGCGAAGTGTGTCCTCAATAAAAAACCATTTGACAGTGTCAAAGGCTTTTGATATGTCCAGTTTCAAGACGCTACGAGGTCCAATAGAGTCTTTGTGGTAGTTCTTGACGAGTTCAGTGGCCAAGAGTACATTCTCCAGCAAGAGTCTCCCTTTCATAAAAGCACACTGGTTCAGTTCAATTAGCTCTGGAAGTAAGACCTTCAGCCGTTTGGCCAAGACCTTGGAGAAAACCTTGTAGAGGATGTTACAGCAAGATATGGGCCTAAAATCCTTCATGGTCTCTGCACCTTGGATCTTTGGTATGAGGCTTAAGATCGTGGCATTCACTCCTTTCGGAAGAAAACCATATATGAAGAAAGGTTGTACTGCAGTGATGAAGTCTTTTCTGATTATAGGTCAGGCAGATTTATAGAATTCAACAGGATAACCGTCCGGACCCGGCGCTTTATTTGCCGGCATGGAGAAGAGCACATTTTTTATATCTGCTTCAGAGATAGGATGGACACCAGTATCTCAGCGGTGTGAGCAGGACAGTGAAACTCAATCAAGCTCGTAAGAGTCTCTGCAATGTCCTCGTGTCCTCGTGAGTGGAGGCCACATTCATTTTGAGGAATTGGGAGAAGTGATCAGCTGCTGCGACTGTTATTGCCTGAGAGTCTGTAATAATTTCACTGGAGACTAAAACCAGACGCCTGATCGCATTGAACTTGGTCCTACTCTGCACAATTTTATGAAAAAAATTGTACTCTGGTCACCAAATTTGAGCCAGGTGATACGGGACTTTTGAAGATAGAATCATTCTTCTATTACTGCCCAATGATTCCAGTTTTCTGTGGCTGCTGATACCTCATAAACAAGGAAGAGCTTGGGTCCAATAAAGCCTGTGCTTGCTTGTCGCACAAGTTCTGGAAAGCTTCTTTGGTCTTCCGTGGGATATTTCCAAACTTAGTTTTGTTTAGATGGCGAAGGACTGGCTTCAGAAGTTTCAACTTTTTACTGAAAATATACAAAGCCGAACAGGAGTGGTAGATGGGTTCGGTTTGGTTTCAAGTGTCAGAGACTAAAGCAAGGAAGTCTGGACGATCCGCAAGAAAGTTGAAGAACTTGAATGGAAATTTCCTTCCCAATGGCTCTGCTTCCAAAAATACTCTAGATCGAGCATGATCAGATATTTCAGAAGGCTCAAGTTTGGCGTACGATTGAGAGAAATGGTTCATCCATGCATCATTGACGAGGACACGATCAAGTTTCTTTGCTATGGGATTTTCAGATTGGTTATTAAGCCAAGTGAACATCGAGCCAAGAGATGGTAGATCAATAAGACTGCATGCAGCGACTGTGTCTTGAAAAGCTATCATACCACTTTGACTCCGAGTTCTAGCGACTGTGGAGTGCTCTGCGGAAGAGAGGATTTCATTAAAATCGCCCATGACGATCCAAGGGACACCAGTGGAGGCAAACTGAGCATTATTTTGAATCAAGTCAGACCAGAGACGCTGGCGTTCTGTCTGAAAGTTCGAACCATACACACAGGAGCAGAGGAACTGCTCTCCTGTGTCTGAAGTCACCCAAACAGTAATGATTTGAGCACTTTTGTAGAGGACAGTGACATTAACATTTCCTGACCAACAGACCCAGATTTTTTCAAGACGGTGATGGTCGTAATTGTTGAGAAACTTCCAGCCTGGAAGAGAAGTAGAAACAACAGCCTTTGAATTGCCTTCTTAAACACGAGTCTCAATTAAGCATCCAAAAGACGGTTTTGCAGATTGTAACTAAGAAAGAAGATATAAATGTTTGCATTTTTTATTGAAACCCCGACTGTTCCACGCAAATAAAGATATCATCATATTAGTGCCTTCGTGAGGAGGCATTTTTGTTTTTGGTTTGTTTGGTGCTCTTCTTGTCGTTCTGTTTCCCTTGTTGGGGATACACTGCCTTGTTTCTGTTTTTCTCTTTCTTAGCAGTTGTGCTCTTTTGTGGCTTAGGATCTTCTTTAGGCACTTCCTTAACCATGTCTGCCTCAGAAGACTCTACTTCCTCTTCTTCGGTACTGCTGGCGTCAACCTCACCTTCTTCCACCTCCTCTTCCTCAACCTCGCTTAGAAGATGAAAACGGGATGGGGAGCTCGGAGTTATCCCATGGTCGTTTTATATTTGGTTGTTAGTTATAAGAATTGTTGTTTTATATTTTCATTGTAGTAAATATTTTACGAGTTGTTTTATAAGTTACATGTTCTATGTGTTATACATAATTTTCTTCAAAAACAGAAGTGTTAGAGAGCATAATTTTAAATTTGCCCCAGGGTCCATGATATAGTTGAACCGGCCCTGGCTGTGTACACTATCTAAACTTATGGTTTCATTTTCAACTTTTTTGTTTTGTTTTGACTGAAGACTGTTAACAAACTCCACATAGACCTATCTGCACTTCATTTTAGACCTATCAAAAACTGCATAAATTGCAAAACCGAAATCGAGAAGGAAAGTAAATGTCGACGGCAAAGAAATACACAATGTCTAAGAAGTGGAAAAAAAAAAAAAAACGTTTTACGGATACGTAAGTGGTCAACCCAAAATATCAGAAAAGTTCTCGAGTTTTTTCAGTTTGGCGTGCATAAGAATATCAAAAAACAGCTGATACGGTCTAAGTACAAATTAATCGACATGTCAGGAACAAGTATCATCTCTAATCAAGAGAAAGACCACTCCAATGTAGGAAAGAGGGAGACAGAAAAAAACAATAACCCAAACTGTAGGAAGCAAGTACGCTTTGTCACAATTTCACAGGCTTCGATCATTTACTGTTGCAAAAGAGGCTTCAATTGTGCTGTGAAAAGGTTGGCTAATGCACCTCGTATGTCCATCTGCAAACGGAAAATAAAAAAACTCAATCGATTATAACAACCTTTGTCTAGATGAGACTAGAACATGTTTAATTTAAGTGGAACTTGCCTGTTCGCAGCAGACAAGCCTCGTGAGCAGAGGGTAGAACTCTCTCATGTGTTCCCTGAATATTTTGTTGTTCATGAAGCACATTCCTTCCAGAACCTGGAACAAGATGACATCAGCAAATTATCCTTTTCTATCATAGTTTTTTTATATTTTTTTAAATATAATCTCAACGATGTATTATTATATTTATTTATTACCTTGACAATCACGGGAGAACGTAGCTCAAGTACCCGGTGAACATCCATGTTCGTAGACTCCCCCAAAGAGGACTGGAGATCAGATGTTTCTTTCAGCACTTGTTCACAGAACGACACCAGCTTTTCTTCAGCTGCATCTTCTAGTTTATCTTCCGTTTCAGGTGCAGCGTCCCCAAGCCCAGATGTTGTCTTATGTAAGACATCCATATATATGGTGGTTCCTTCCAGCTCTTGTCGGAGAAGGTTTAGAGGTGGCCTGTAGTATAAACGAATTGTTGGAAGAGACAACAATGTCTAACTATATAACTCAGTCCAAAGGCTTTGTTTTGTTCCTGACCTTTCCGCGGGAATGTGATTCATTCGTGTTCTGAGGTTAGAATATGAATTGTAGGAAGCAGCGAATTCTATGAAAGAGAATAAGATGTCCATGATCGCAATCTTCTGTGCTGTTTTCAAATTACTCCAGTACTTTTTCTGCAGAATTAACATCAAACACAGAAAGATGCAACAGTCAGTTTACAACACCACACAGCATAGAGCTAAGTAAAGAAGACATCTTAATACCTGGATGCTGTTTATAGCACCAAGTAGTAGTAATTGTGTGATGCATTTGCCTCTAATAGTTCCAAGAGCTGGGCTCTCTTCTTCTCTGTTGTCAGGCTCTGCAGGATCCACCTGCTGCAGGAGGAAGTTGTAATTTTTGATGAATATTCTCTATTTATCTATATCATATTACGCAGAAAACTATAACAAGCCCCAGCCAGGGTGTGTGCTCGTGCATAATTAATTACCTTATGTGGAGAAGAGGGTACAGAGACCTCTGCAGCAGAGCTCTTTGGTTGAGATGTGAGATTCCTGAGAAAGAGATTGTCCATAAATCTTTGGCCAAAAGTCTGACTCCGCTGGATATTCGGATCATCCCCTTCCTTTTGTGACCTTCCAGTTGAGGACGGACGACCTTCAGGCGGTAACATCAAAGTCAATTACATGGCGTTGCACAAATCAAATTGTCTTTCAACTATTCTAAAAAGTTTAAGAGGAAACCTTCAGAAACATCATCCTTGGGCTGTATCCCAGATTCTTGGGAAGCTCCATGAATACCAACCCTTGGAGATGACTGGGCGGAGCCTTTCCCATTATCATCCGGACTATGATTAACTCGTGGAGAATCAGTGGTAACAGCCTCTATATCTCCTGTCACAACCAGGTTCTTGTTCGGATTGTCAAGACCCAACGCATTTAATAGCTCCAGCGGTTGAGTTGTGTATGATGCATCTCTAGAAACCGAAAGAAAAAAGTTAGAAGGCAACATTTTTAGATGAAAATTTTGTGATGACAATAGATGGTGACCTTATGCTTTTCAAGAGCATATCCCAGTCGCCTTCGCTAAATTGGTGGCCTCCAACCTCTATGAGGTGAACCAGTGCTCCTAGAGAAATTGAAACAACTGTCTGATCTGATTTCTTCGCACAGTCTAGGAGCAAGCTTAAAAGTGGAGGCAGCATAAAACAAACTTCCTGCTCCAAAGGTGAAAATCCAATGGTCAAATTTGCAGCACGCAAATAATATGTTCTAACTTTGCATGTTAAGAAAAACATTTATGTACGGTTTCGTGTGATAAACATGACATATACTGCAACACGTGTGAAAGTTAACTGAGAAATAATGGAGTGGATGCGCACAGAGAGAACAAATTAAAAAGCTTCATCAGTACCTTGTAGAACGTATTAAAGAGATTGCAGAGGAGCTGAAGGGAATGAATGCTTGTTTCACGAAATTGAACATCCCCCGACGATATTAAGCCTTCCTTTCCAGCATGACTCACATGATCAAAAATTGGAAACAAGATGCGATGGAAGATGCTCTCCCAGAAAGGTGTGGAGAACTTTTTGCCTCTTTCATTCAGCAAATCAAACAACACCTCCAGAGCGCAGTTTCTAACTTCAGGTCTAAAATCTGATGTGAGATCAGATAAACCAGCAAGCATCGGATACCAGTAATGCTCTGTCACATCAAAAGTTTCATCCTCATTGGTATTGACGGGCTTGAGAACACCACCCGGTATAAGTCCCTGAGAATCAGCATACGCTAGACAAATGAGTAAATGTAGTCTCAGAGAGAGAACTTACAAGAAAGTGAGAGAATCTGAAGACCGAGAAATATGAGGGAATTTGAAGACAGCAAAAAGTAGATACGAACGGAAAGGAGTGTGGGATATAAGACTTAAGTTATAATTGAAGAGTTAAATGCGGAAATGTCAAGCTACATTTAGCTTGAAATCATACCTCTGCAAGCCGATCCTCGCATATTCTGAGAAGGGCAATAGCTTTCAGGCTTATCCGGTCTGAAGCTTTGTTATTGGCAAACCGGATGAGACAGTTGACGCAATCCATGAAGCAGTCACCGATCACCTGGTCAAAGTGTTCCAGAATAACTGCAAACAAAATAGTGGTTAAAAAACTTCTATCCAAACAATGGAGTGAAAAAATACACTAAAACTATGACACACGTGCAAGAGTTTGATGGACAGTTTGTTACCTTGCTCCACATTCTCAAATGATTTTTCAACTATGGATTCAACATCGTCATCTGCAGCTGCTGTAAATATCATAAAAACACTCCTCCATCCCGATTTTATACTTCCAACTTTAGATTTGATCATCTAAAACAAAAAAAAAAGATTGATTAGGCGATGAAAAAATGACTGCAGACTACCGAGTAACACAAACAAAGGAAACATATTGATTTCAAATTAGCAAAGACCAGCAAGCAACCTGAACGATGCAGTCAACAATTAGGCTCCTTATGGTCTGACTTTGAGTATTCCGCATGATAATAACGAACGGTTTGAGAATATCATTTTGGAAGGTGAAATTGGTGAGCTCAGCACGTTCCAGATACTTCATTCCGAGCTGTCTAAGAGAATCTATGGCATACATTGCAATCTTTTCATCATGATGGCTACCAGCAGATACGAAATGTTCAGCAAGGACAGACCATATTCTTGCCCAGACCTGGTATGTCACAAAAGCAAACACAAATTAAGTCATATAGCCTAAGATACATAATCTATCAGCACTTCAACATTACTTAGACAAGAGAGTGAGTAAACAGTTTTATAACAGACAACAAAACTTGTTGCAATGCACAATAGATGATAACCCAAAGTTATAACAGAACAGAGAGCAACATTAACATATTTTCCACTTGACTTTCTGATTATGTCATTGTTTAGGCTGCTCCTTCTTAGCGTATCCATACTTTCAAGTT